>CALNXK010000195.1:335000-595000 GCA_942486035.1 Porites lobata
GTGACTAGAGATTATGTGGATAAATTAACACAGAGAAGAGTACTTAAAAAGACAACAATTTAATTTTTTCTGTGCTGATATAGACCATAGAAATGACTCCCAATATCAGTCAAATCTTTGCAGAGACACCACTTGCTGCAATGAAAATGTTATGCTTCCATTTCCAGTGAGTTTCCTTGGAAAATGGCGCGCCATATTACCGACAATTGCGACAACATTTCATCGTACGCGTGTCCATGCTCTATACTCACAGAAACAGGGCGCGGGAATCAAAATGACTCAGTTATTACCATAACCAATAGTGATACATCTTTGTAACCTAATGCGCAAATATGTTTTAATTACGTACCCCAGACAACGTTTCGTATTCACCACTTTCGTATACATCACGTGACAAACCAAAGTCAGATATCATGGCCACGAAATTTTCGTCGAAAAGGACATTTCGAGCTGCAAGGTCACGATGAACGCACTGCAAAGACAAAAAATAAGCCATTCCAGAAGCCGCTTGAAGTCATTGCATCTATTTCTCATGTACTAAATAACTGATCCTTATTTACGAGACTAATCTTGATCTAAGATGTATCCCTGTAGCGGACACTGTAGGGAGTGACCTCGAGTCAGTGTCCTCGTCATCGAGAGTCGGTAATAGTGGGACTTTATTTCAGTCAAACGTCTGTAATATATTTTTGCCTGGGATTTAGCTGCTGTCCGTATTATTGGGTATCGGCATGTAGGGAGTTGTTGACTGCATATAGTATTGCAGCGTGACGGTGGGATATTGTTCAGACACTATGCTTACGAGAGATCTTAGCTCAGAACGCCTTCGAAAGTCCGGGTCAGTATTAAACGTTTTCATTCGCTTGCCCAGGCAGTTATAAAGATTTATTGAAATTAAAAAAATATACAAAAGAAAAAGGTTCAATTTCCACCGGGGTGGGAATTGAAAAACCAACATGACCACCGTTTTATTGTTTTAGGACGTGGCCCACGTGACATCATGTGAAAACGGTCTATAGATAAACTTTCGCGGCAAAGACTCTTAGCCAATCAGAGCAGAGCATGATTTCAAGTAATGGCTGCAGCTGAACTCAGTAGGAATAAATAAATAAATAAATTTTAAGCACCTGACCGATATTGAAATCCAATCTACACAGCACTTAAGGTCGAAGAGTCCTTATCATCAATGCCACCAAAACAAAATCGACCCTAACTGTGGCCTTTATTATTTCTTGCTCGTAGAGCCTCTTACCTTTTTGTTTGACAGATGCAGCATTCCATTTGCAATATCTCTTGCGATCCTTGTTCTTTCACTTGATGTGAAGCTTATTTTCGGTTTGTTTACATTCACGTAAAGATTTTCTCTGCTTCTCTGTAGATAATTTAACAGGCAGCCATTTTCCGCCAGGCGTACGACAACCAATGTCGGTTCTGTTTGAAAGAAAGTACATAGCTTAATTTTTAAACACGGTATACCATCACAATCCAACTTGGATCAGTATATGATTCTGTTAAACTCCCCACCTACCCCTCCCCTAATCCAACGTTCAAACCTAAAAGGAAGCCTAAAGAAGACTCATTAATGATGTGCAGATAAACTACGCATACAGAAATGGATAATATATAAAAAAAAAAGATAGTAGAGTTGAAGATATAATATTTTTAGTCACATCATATTTCGTGTCGATATAGCCCCATTCTCACAGATTTTCTTTCTATGCAGTAATTGTACGTAAAGCCCCGAGCAGAAGGACACAACATTCAACATTTTTGGCCAACAAATCCCATTGAATGTTGGTGCATGTTGTTAAGTGTTGTTTGGAGTCGTTGTGCAGTTTGAAGCCGGTCAAACTTTTAGCTACGTGCAAATGGACGCAACAACTCTCAACATTGTTGGGCGACAATGTTGGGAATAGACCTTTTTACCGATACGGCGGCCATGTTGAACTAATTCGATTTGAGGAGTATCATCGGATGCCCAGGGGGCATGAGCACATTTCGTTTGTATTTTCGAGCGCTTTTCGGGACATTTTTTCTTAAAGTTTTCTTAGAATAAGATTGTAATGGGGAAAAAGATCCTTGTGCCGTGTTTCGATGTAATAATGATCGCCTTTTCCTCGAGAAATATACACTGAAAGACCATATTTCTAATACTAAACTAGAAAAAGGCGATCATTATTACAATCCATTACTACAATCCATTATTACAATCTTATTCTAAGAAAAAATGTCCCGAAAAGCGCTCGAAAATACAAACGAAATGTGCTCAATATGGCCAGCGTATCGGTAAAAAGGTCTATTGGAATTGTTACGTCTGTTTGCTTGTAGCTTGATTAAGGAACAGATCACCATAAGCAAGTTTAAAGTTCATGTTTGGCCATGACGAAATTAAGCGTGGCTATATGCTCATAAAACTTGATGAATTTACAACGATGTCCAGGTTTAAAATTAAATTGAGAAATACCTGTCTCTGTACAAGCTGCTATAAGATTTATAACATTGGGATGTTCACCAACTGTAGCCATTATCTCCAGCTCATTCCTCAGGTCACGTTTTTCTTTCTCTGTAGCATTCTCTAAAAATTAAAAAAAACACTTTTGCTGCTGTTACGAGTCAGAATATTAAGTTTTTAATGCCCAAATAATATCGCGTTATATTTACTAAGCAATGATACAAATATCCCAAGTACGGTTAGATCAGGCCCCAATTGTTCAAAAGGTGGATAACGGTATCCGCTCGATAAATCTCTATCCACTGGATAGCGCAATTAGTTTCTCCAACATTTATCCGCTGGATAGCGCTATCCAACGTTTGAACAACTCGGGCCAGACCTATAAGTTATTAGTTAGACATGAAGTAAGTAATTGAGGCAGTGGTGAAAAAAGGAAACTATGTTCTATTATGCAGTATAAATGGGTTATGTGACAATACGCTGTCTATTCCCCAATTGTAACAAAAAAAGCAACAAAAAGTTTACCAGAGATTACCTTTAAGTTTCTTTATAGCACAGTTCCTAAATTTCCCGCTGATCGTGACCTCGCCCTTGAAAACTTCTGCAAATGCCCCTTCACCTAACTTCTCCTTGAACTCGACAGCTGATCTGGGAAGTTCAATCCAATTGCCGCGCTTCCCTAACACAATCTAGAGCAGAAATTTTCGCTTACATTACACTGCTTGTTTGTTCAAAAGTGGAAGGTTAAGACATTCACAGGAATAAATTGAAACTGTCGCGAATACACCCTTCCCTGCTCGCTGATTACCCAAGAGAAAATGCTTTGATAAATTCCGTGGCTCACAATTCCGGTATGAAGATCAGTCTTGTAAATGTTTATGTGAATATTGGGGCTTTAAGGGTTAACCTTTGAAGATAACAGATTGCATTTAAGGCAACTAAATGTTTATCATCATCCTTCTTACCTTTCCATATTCTCTCGTTTTTGTTTGGCAACATGGCCGAAAAATCAGGCACACGGTGACGATGAATAAGAAAGCCAAACTCAAAGGAAGCACAATTGTGAGGATCAAGTTCTTAATAAATGCATCTGCAAGTTAGACACAATAATATGGAAACCTGAATTAATCAAGGTTTTTGTCGCATTGTAAGAAATGTTTCTGGTAAATGAATGAGACACTGTGGAAGTAGTTAAAGAAAGTGTACTACCCATTTAGTACACTATGTGACGAAAATGGTCTTTGGAGAAAGAAAATGGACGTATTTGCGGTCCTCGAGGCCACGCTTGTTTAAAAAGATGGCAAACATTTACACTCTACACACACATTTACGCATGTGCACAATCTGAAACTAAATTTTTACTTTTCTGATGAGCGTGCGAGGGAGTAGCCAGCTGGCAACCATCAAAACCCCTTAAGTTTCGCCCTATACAGTGTACACTCGTCCCGTCCCCTCAAGGGGGCTGCTGTACTAAGGCTAGTTTCATTAACAATATTTACATTTAAACAATAGAAAACGTTTTCCGTGCATGTTTGCATAGCCTGATATAAACACGAGAGGGGTTGGGAGAAAAAAGTTTTCTTTTGCTTTTATAAAATTAATTAACTTTCCCGAGAGAAAACGCGAAACTCTTTGTGATGGCACTGATTAATAGAGAAATTCTTACCAGTCGCGAAGTTTTGCAAGCGTAATCAGTTCTTGTTTTGCAAAAAAGACGCATTCCAAAATACGGATTTGCTTAAAATGTCAGCGTAAGCGAAAAAAAAAATTGACACAGCATGTTTGTAAAGATTTTCCAAGTTTCATCCGACAAGGGAATGGGTAAATAAAGTAAACTTGTCGAGTTTTCAACCAAAAAACTTTTTCAAATTCGTGCTTGCGTGATTAGCACGCGAAAAGCAAAACATCTTGCCGTCACAACCATGTTTACATGCTCTCATGCAAATACATATCTACAGCACAAAAAGAGCAAAATTCCAGTACCTTTTCGTGTGTTTTGCGTCAAGAGTACACCATCGGATGTCCCATATTTGTTGATGCTCGACAATCTGATTATGTATTCAGTGGCTGGTTCTAAGTCCTCCATAACCATTCCAGTCTGTGAATAGGGCAAGGCTGCCACCTTGGTGAAGCTTTTGGAGCCTACTTTTCTGTGCTCGACTGAGTAGTTTTGAATGTGGAAATCACTTCCATATTTTGGTTTCTCCCACGTTATTACAATGTAACGTGTCTGTACGTTAATTACCTTTAAATTTCCAGGCGGTGGTGGTTTCTCTTATTGAAAAGTAAAACAAAAATATGAAATTTAGAAAATCAGATAACCGCATACAAAAATATGTTTTCTTAGAACTGAACCTTAAATCAGCAACAACAGGGACTTTGTCTTCTTAGGCAACGTTCACACTCGGTGTCTGGGCACGATGCCCGAGTACGCTACTCGCTGGGCACTAATGTGAACACACCCTTTTTTCAAGTACCCACGCTAGAATTCGTGCACCGTGCGCGTACCCGAGTACCAGGTCGCGACCTAGTACTCGGGCGCAGAAGTAGACACCGGGTCCCAGTGTGCACACGGTTTTTGTATGAGCTCCGGGCAGTCCACTGGTTAGTTCTCGCTGCTAAGCTCATGTTTCAAAATGGCGTCTGACAGAGCTACGTACATAGTCACATATCGGGTACTGAAGGTGTGAACACAACACTATTTTTTGTCGGTACCCAGGCACTGGTTCCCAGCATTAAGTGTGGACAGCTCCTTAGAGTCAACGAAGTATCTTACCTGCAACAATAAGAGCGGACACACCCAAAGTGTCTTTAAACGAGGTATCAAATCCTTCTATAAAACGAGTCAAAGCCTCAGCTTTTGAAGTATGTTCATTTACTACGGATAAAGCCAACATCTGGGCGTTTATGCTTCCACGACTGGTAAGTCAGAAGAGAGAATTGGAAAAAAAAAACGATTAATCGTAACTAGCAGATGACGTTCATAATTTATCCCGTTTTGGTCTTGGTAAGACTAGTTCGGTCACAGAGAACATAACATAACCCAAACACACCCATTAGTATGTGCATAGGACAGTGACAGATTTCTGTTCGTAAAACAATTTTTCGCTCAAGCCGAGCCACTTTTCAAAATCCAAGTCTTTGGCAATAGTTGTCACCATTAAAATTTCTAGCCAAACATTTCCAATATATGACACAGTGCTAAGGAAGTTTTCTTCGTCTTCGTCCGAAGATGACATGAAGTTAAACTAAAAAAGAAGAGCACATGAATGACGCCACAAAAAGCTTTTGGCTGCGGTGAACCTTTAGAACCAGCAAAATATATATTGACTGGTAAGACTGAGAGAAATACTACCTGAAGCTCAAAACTCTGACTTCGTAAATCTTGAATAAGGAGGATTCATTGAAGTGGATATTAATCTGCAACGCAACAGTAGCCTTATTACTTTTATCAAACCAAAACACAAGGATGGGCGCAAGGCAGTTAAGTGTTCATAAAAGCGCGCCTAAAACCAGGCTAAACGATGGCGAAATCCCAAATCAACTGCCAAATAACCCTTGCTTACCTTCGAGATAATATTCTTTTCCATCACTATGAACTTTTCGCTACTTCTATTAAGTAGATCACTATGAAAACCAGCGTTGATCACTAGCTCAAAGTTTATATCAACCACAATGCTACCTAAAAAGACAGAAAAATTATTCAGTCTTGAAAATGGAACTTCAACATCTTTCACCTATGGTCAGGAGCGAAGCTAATGAAAGCATGTATGCGATGTCAGAGTCACTCTCCGATGTTCTTTATCACTAAAAATTGAAAAGCACCTCTCCAGAAACACTACTTGATAATTAGGTTATTCACTTTAAAAACTTAATATCATTCAAGTTCACAGAGTGTACAATGGCAGTATATATAAATTGGGCTACACCCATTCCTCTACTTCAAGAATATTGCAATAACTAATAATTAAAATTAATTACAGAACAATTAATGGAAGAGCGTTGAGTGGGATTGCATTTACTTACCATTTTGCAAGGTTTGTACAGTAATGAGGTTTCCAGGTGGTCCGTGACCAACTTCGTTAAAGCCATTTACTTTAATTTCATACGAAGTTTGGAAGTCAAGTCTGCTGATCACAACTTCTGTGCTGTTACTAGTAACATTCTTTTCAGTATATAACTGGAATCCATTGCGTCCGTATCTTATGCGGTATCCCAGGAGCTTTCCATTGTGAGAGGTTGAAGGGATACGTTCCCAGGATATGTGAATTGCAGTTGAGTTGAGAGGGTATCCTCTTACGAAACTCGGGCCATCAGATGGAACTGGTGAGTGGAAATTTTCACAAACACTCAATTGCACAAAAATAGGAGAAAAAGGGAGGGAGGAAGGGAAGAAGGAAAGGTGGAAGGAAGAAGAAGGAGAAGAGGGAGGAGGGAAGAAGGAAGGAAGGTGTTACGAAAAATTGTAGGAAAGTTCTAGAATCTTATTGTGAAAGTATATATAAGTAGGCTAGTCCGAGTTAAGTTTTAACTAGTTTTCACAAGCGGAGAGAGTTTGGCGTTAGTCGTGTTTAGTCAAGTGTGACGAAAGCAGTGTTTATTCAAGTTGGCGGAGGCCGTGTAAGTTTATCAAGTTAATTAAAGTTGGCGGAGGCCGTGTAAGTTTATCAAGTTACGTGCTGTTGTGGAGTTTTACTTCGTGGAAACTACGTTCATTTTTGGAATATATCTTCTTGTTGCTGTTCCGCCAACCCTGCCTTCAGTTTGGTTTGCAAGCTACCCGTCCTCTAAAAGATTACCTGCGTAACAGAAGGAAAGAAGAAACGAAGGAAGGAAGGAGGGAACGAAAGATGAAGGAAGGAGGAAGCTAGGAAAGAAAGAGGGGAATACAGGGAGGGGGAACAGAGGAAGGAAGGAAGGAAGAAAAAAGGGAACGAAGGAAGAAGGAAGAGAAGGGGGGGGGAGAAAGGAATGGAGGAAGGAAGAAGGGAACGAGGGATCAAGGAAGAAGGAAGGAAGGGAAAGGGGGAGAAAGGAATGAAGGAAGGAAGGGAGGGGGAAAGGAAGAAGGAAGGCAAGGAGGGGGGGAAGAAAAGAAGGAGGAAGGAAGGAGGGAAAAAGGGGGGGGAGGAAGGAAGAAGAAGGGGGGAACAAACAGGATGAAAGGAAAAAAAGGGAGGAGTAAACCAACGAAGAAGGAAAATAATTATACTTTACAGATCAGTCTATTGGAAAGTATATCTTTTTGTGTAAAGGAATCAAATATGCCTCTTTGGAAAGCATGGATATTGAGCTGGGAGGGAGCGAGGAAAGGAAGATTTTGCAAAAACAAAACCTAAAAAGTACCTCTTGGAGGGCAGCGGGATATGTTGCAGTACTCCCATCGAACCTTAGGGTCAGTGGTATAGCACCAAGGTCCATCCGGGGCACTAGCATCTGGGTTACGACACATGTTGGAGTCATTCTGACCATCAACAACATCTTCAGGAATCCGCAGATGACGATGAGGGCATTGAGAAATCCACCGCTGACAAGAACGGCCTGATCGAGTTATATTCACTTCACCACGATATCCAACGCCAATGCCATGGTAGCAATCTAAGGATAGCATATTGTACTTAGCAAGTGCCTCTTTTGACGCAGTAAGAAAATTCAAAAAGTGACATTTTTAGTGTCAGTCCCTCGTCAGACAAGAGATCACTTAGGCTAGTGCTTTAGAAGCATGCTAAGAAAAGATTCACAAACCTGTACTTCTGGTTTTGTCACCTTCAAAAAAGAAAAAGAGAAGAACTTTACGTTAAGACCCTTTCTTTTTCTGAAAAAAATATAAACCAGGCCCTAGTTGTTCAAAAGCTTGATGGCGCTATCCACCTGATAAATCCCTGTCCAGTTGAAGTTTCTGGAAAACTGCCCACCTACTCCTCCCTTAAGCCAACATTTTTACCTAAGTGAGAGGTAAGTGTTAATAAAACAAAACTCAATCCAGGGCTGGCACTACGGCAAAGGGCTGATTTATTATAGGCCAATATTTCGGCTAACAAAAGTAGCCTTCCTCAGGGCCTATTTCTGGCACTGAGGAAGGCTGCCGTGGTGCCAGCCCTGTATTGAGTTTTGTTTTATTTCACACTTTAAGTGGCGTCTGGCTACAGCATCTCTTTGATTAGAGATCTCGCAAGAGGAACCAGTCAGTTATATCTACGCGTTGCGTGGACCTCTGCATTCAAACAGTTTTTCCTAAGTGTTAACGTTAGCTTAGAGGAGGGGTAGGCGAGCCGTTTCCCAGAAAAGTATATACAATGATCCATAAGTTTTAAAGAAAACAATTCTGCTATTAATAACGTTATCAACTTTTTGAACATCTGGGGGCTGAAAGCCACAGGAAATGTTACATACGTAATATTGCATACGAGCTAAAGCACGTTTACTTGACAGATCGTAAACGGAAATCATTGTAAACAGTCTTAAGAGAAGACTTCAGCCTCCCAGAGACGAAAAGTTAAGAAAGCCTAGCCAAAATGGACTTTCGGAAAGTCTATCTCCAGCAAACGAACAATTTTATCCTTTCAAAAGTAGGTTTAGTTTGATCGTCCGGGTGAACGTAGTCCTGAATAGGACTGTTGTTGTTGACAATGACTGACGGTTCGACAATCTCTGCGGTAGTCATCTTCAGAGTCGAAGTGTGTTGTATCACGTCAGTTGACCAATCAGATCAATAACCAGAGTATAATACCATCAACTGACGTGATACAACTCACTTTGACTCCGAGGATGACTACCGCACAGATTGTCGAACCGTCAGTCATTGTCAACAACAACAGTCCTATTCAGGACTACGTTCACCCGGACGATCAAACTAAACCTACTTTTGAAATGACTCCTGGGTTCAAATTAAAAAACCTTTCACAGTTTTATCCTTCTCGTGTCAACAACCTCAATACACTAAGTAAGTTTGCGTGGTTTACAAACAGAAGTTCAAAGCAGATATATGTAAATACGACACGCCTGATTTCCTTCTTCTTTCTGAACCATTTCATTTTTTTTTTAATAAATGCAACCGCAGCTTAAACAGTTTCATCATTTTGTCGCCATATAAGTGTTAACGTTAGCTTAGGGGAGGGGTAGGCGGGCAGTTTCCCAGAAACGTGTAATGATCCATAAGTTTTAAAGAAAACAATTGTACTATTAATAGCGTTATCAACTTTTTGAACAACTGGGAGCTGAAGCCACAGGAAATGTTACAAGTAATCACCTGGTAATGCATGGGATTGGTAGCATTCTGGTGCCTCTCCTCCATTGGCAGTGGGGTATGTAGTGCAGTTGATTAGATTTACGTCAAAATCAGGTTCTGTTCCCGCTTCCGCAATAGCTCTCAGACCAACTAACTCTTCTGCGCACTTTTCATAGATCACAAACTGACAAGTCTTACGACAAACCCCCTGAGCACGAGGCATGTTTAGAGAGGTATCACACAATGGAAACAAATAGCGACAGGCCGCTTCCTTGATGAAACGTTTGCATTCTTCAGATGTTAATTTTAAGAAACCATCGAACCTTGCATTGAGACTCTCGCTTCCTCTCAAGAAACCAGGATCCCCATAAACATATCGATTACTTATGATGTCTTTACAGGCTCCAGCTATTTTAGGGTAAAAAGAACAAGACGCGTCCCTCATGGCAGAGCTGACTGGGGGCTCCGCAGGAATACAGCTGGAAAAAAAAGGCATTTTTGAGCAGCTTGTTCTACCTTTGGTTGCTCATCCATCTGGGTTTATGTTACTGTTACGGTGCGTACGTATTTACTGGAAATAAATACAATGTTATTTTGTGGCAAACACTTGAACAACGAATTAAGAGCCCCCCTTAAAAAAATCGTCCCCACCCAACCCGTCGAATAAACCCAACCCAAAATGGTAAATAAGCGCCTGGGCGTCAATTTAAGCATCTGCTGTAACTGTGGACAAGAAGTTCTTCTGACACAACCACGGGTTCTGTTAAGACTGACCTGGAGTTTGTTTCTTGTGAACTCGAGACGTTCTGTGATGCTGAAACAAGGATTAAGACAGTCAAGCAATCATAAATTTGAGTAAGGATTGAACAAAGAACAAAGGAAAAACCTGGCTAGTAGGGAAGATTCGTGTTTTTAATCAACTTTTTACTTTTTTCAGTCACTGAAAAACAGTCACTGAAACAAAAAAAAAACTTTGAAAAAGAGAAAATAAGCCTCTTGTTGACACAAAGCGGCAGTTTTGAATCGCTATATGGCTACTACGAAGTCAGTCTAACCTTATGTCGTTTCGTTTCACACTAATTCTAGCATTTGAAAGTGTAACTTATTCTATAACTCTCCTTAGCTTGTTCTGCGCCCTTGAGAGTTACTAACCTCCCCACCAACCCGCTAATGTAATAGCACCCTGGTAAGGTTAACATGCATTTGCACACGAGAATCTCTAAGACTGTAAGCGCATACAAAGTAACGCACCTTTGCGCAACTTTTGTCCACACATGACGGATGGTAAAACGGGATATCGGTAGATATCAAGTTCGTTAAGGGATACGTGCTAAAGCACGTTCACTCGAATTTCGTCCCACACATGACAGAGTGTAATTAACAATTATTCCTCGAGCCCGAATAGGCTCTGAGTCAATAGCCCATGAGGCCGAAAGCCGAATGGGCTATTGACTCAGAGGCCATGAGGGCGAGAGGAATAATCTTTTTAGTAAAATCCAACTAGTTGGTCAAAAATATCGAGAATAAAAAATTTTAGCTAGTTGAAGCTAGACTTTAATCCTTTTTTGCCGCCAAAAAGCCCGCGCTTTTCGCTACTAGTGGGCTATAACATATAGCCTAGTAGTAGCTCAACCAATCAGAACGCAGCATTGATAATAGACCACTAGTTGGATTTTACAAAAGTGGGATATCTTCGGATTTCCGCAGCGGTAAACGTATACGAGCTAAAGCCGGTTCAAACGGCTTTCGTGCAAACATGACTGTTCTAAAAGGAATATCAAATTTATTAAATCATATAAACTAAAGCGCGTTTTTAGCTTTCGTCCACACGGCTGTTCTTGAACAGATATCATCAGATATAAAGTTCAGTCGTAAACGCATCCGAGCAAACTGCGCCTCCACACGACTTTGTCCACACATGAGAGATCGTAAACCGGGAAATCTTCGGATATCAAGTTCGTAGACACATACGAGCTAAAGCGAGTTAACACCGCTTTTGTCCAACACGTGACAAATCGTAAAACGGGATCAGTCATTGGATATCCGAAGTTCGTAATATTAAACGCATACGAGCTAAAGCGCGTTCACATGGCTTTCGTCCCACACTTGACAATTCTTAAACGGATATGAACGGATATCAAGTTCGTAAACGCATACAAACTAAAGCGTGTTTACGCGACTTACGTCAAATCGATCGTAAACAGGGACATCGTGGGATATTAAGTTCGTTAACGCATACGAGCTAAAGCACGTTTACATGACAGATCGTAAACGGAAATCATTGTAAACAGTCTAAAGAGCAAACTTCAGCCTCCCGGCAGCGACGAAAAAGTTACAACTGAAAGTCTGACTTTAAGCCAAAGTGGACTTTCGGAAAGTTAAGCCTATCTCCAGTAAACGAACAATTTCATCCTTCTTGTGTCAACGACCGTCAATACACTATGTACGTTTGCGTGGTTTACAAACAGAAATTACAGAATAAGAGTAACAGGGAAATTTCAGAGCGGATATATATAAATACGACACGCCTGACTTCCTTCTTCTTTCTGAACCATTTTAATGTTTTTTTTTTTTAAAAAAATAAATGCACCCGCAGCTTAAAAAGTTTCATCATTTTGTCGCTATTTAAAAACATGGCTAACTGTCTAACAAAAATAGCTCTTTGGATCTCACAAACTATGTCCAAATATTTCCGTACGTCTAATTTCACCACAGTAACCTCTAAACTAAAGGAATTCATGTGAAACGCATGTTTTTTCGTATATTACTGTATATTAACAATCGAGCATGAGCAGTTACCCTGGATAGCAAAATAGGTACCTTTATTGCGCTCATTAAACCAATAAGTTCCAAACTTACCACAGAAAGACAAGGTTACAACGTACAGGGCAGCGAGAACATGAAGGTCACCAATCGACTGAATAGACATCCTCGTCAAGGCAACATCAAATCACAAACCCAACTCGTGCGGAACATTAACACTGCAAAGCGAAGTTAAAAGATCTCTGCTGTTAAGCTAATAACGTTAAAATAAGTAACATTCGATAAGTCATCATGGGGTAGGATCCGTTCTTTTCACTTTCCATACAAAAGACCCTTTATCATCACGCATCCGTCGTTCACCTCGATTCTCTACAAAAATTTACCTTAACTTTCAACTTCCGACTTCCAACTTCCAACTTCCGACTTCCGTAGCAATGAAAGGCGGTGGTAGGCCTACGCGACTTTTACCTTATGCTAAAATGCTGCTTGTTTCAATAACGTTTTCTCCCTCTGCAGGGTAGATTATGCTATGGAAGGTTCTACATTTTTTACTGAGCAAATGTAATTTTAGCCGCTTGTTTCACACTGAGAGGTCATGGCACACATATCGATTTAACGTTGTTTTTTTTTTATTACGGCTGAGGAAGGGCTCTAATTTTTCTCCAAAGTGCCCTCTGGACCTGAATAACTAAGTGATTTTCTTTAGTCCGTGAATCTGCAATGTTTTATCACGCTGGGCCCAGCTTGTTAGTGTTCTTTGCAGGATGTTAAATTATCACGGATAGTGATTTACAGATCCAAAGTTATAAGAATGAAGTGCAGCTTAAAATGAAGCTGCATCAACTATGGAGAATTGCATTGTGACTCAGTATATTCCAGCTTAGTGTTTTTCTACTCTTTTGACTGGAGTGGGTATTTCCTTCCTTGGTAATAGTTTTTTGAATAAGTTTAGCCTGCATAACAGGAGGGTCTCAATGGGGTTAACCGATAGGCGTAAAACGGCCAAAAATTTAGTCGATAGCCGTAAAAATTGAAAAATTTTAACCGTTAGCCGTAAATAGGGTAAAAAAGAGTTAACCGTAAAAGAAACTTTTCCCTAGATTCCCTCACTTATGGTTGCGTTTTCTATTTCCAGGCTAGTGTGACTCCGTACGCACGTTAGGCGAAGCGCCTTTTAGGTGTTGACCAAGACCTAGGCTCCATGTCCGCCACTCTCTAGGGGAACTGATTTTTTCCATAGCGAAAGTGTGGCTTCTTGCTGGGGATTAATATTTGCGATTTTCAGGAGGCCGAGCCCTCGAAACACTAATGAAACAACACGCAGAGATGTCACTGTTTGTAAAACACGTTGCCGATGAACAACATTTCCCTGTTTTCCTCTGACGCTATGGTAGACATTGCCATGCCGAGTCCCCGTACGGCGTCTTCCCACGCAATATCGGTCAAGGTATTTTGGTGGCGAACTCGCATGGACCACGTTACCCGAAACGCATTAGCCGCGCGGAATAATGAGGCCCACGGACAAGGCAACGGCAGACAGTCGTTCCATACAGTCCTTCGCTATCATTAAAAACACTGGACACGGGAATTTTGTTATAGGTCGTTTTCACGCCAGAGCTAGAAATGGATTATCCGTCTGAGGCTAACCTGTGTACAGTCGCGCCCTCCCCACAGACACCTCTTCTCCGATTTTTTCTGAGGGGAGGGGGCGGCTGTACACAGGCTATCTGGAACGGATAATCCCGCCTTCAAACTGTCCGTCGAAATTGACGGATAAAGTCAGGCGGATTGTTCACTCAAAATTAAAACTATTCCATTTTCGAATTAAGAAGTGTTACCTATCTGACGCGAATCATCAAACGGATATCCCGTCTCACACAAATAATCCGTCTCTAGTGTGAAAACGGCCATTTCTGTTATAATGAATGTCGCGCCCCGGCCTTGAGTTGGGCGTTTGCGTGTCTGCATTTTCTTTTTCACAAAGATTATTTTTAAATTGACTTTTGACATTTCTATGTGTAAAATTATATTAGAAGAGAAAGACTTTATAAAAAGTATGATCTATCAAACGTTAAAATTTTTCAAAAGAATAGGTTGTTTCATCCCGAGATGATCGAAAGACCTTTATTTTGATTTAAAGATACAAAAAATACAGGTTGATTAATATTTAACTTTTTGAAACAAAAGAAGTTAATTTTTAACTTTTTTGTTAACCGTAACTGAAAAAAAATTAACCGATAGCCGTAAAAGAGCCAAAATTTTAGCCGTTAACCGTAAAAGCCACCACCCCATTGAGACCCTCTAACAGGCGCTTTACGAGCGAAGCGCTTCACACTCGTTTCGCGCTTCACGCAAAATGCCGCGTTCGCCTGGCTTGGCTCGTAAGGCGCCTGTTATGCTGGCTAGAATAACATTAACAGTGTTTGGACTGTTTTGTTATTGCCACTTTGTGATCAGGCAAGACCATGGTTTCGGTTCTCCAAGCGAACCTCATCGGTTGCCGGGTTGGCTTTGGGCTTAGTTGCTTTTTCAAGAGCAAGTTTAGTTGTTCTCTTTTGTGGCGAGAACCGTACAGCCATCCTTTCCACTGAGCTTTGACTTTGAGCATTAATACCCGCGTGGTGGATCGAGCGGCAATCGAGCCTAACAGAACTGAGAGTCAAGTCAGAAGTCGGAAGTTAGAATTCGGAAGTTGGAAGTCAGAAGTCGGAAGTTGGAAATCAGAAGTGGGAAATCAGAAGTTGGAAGTCAGAAGTCGGAAGTGGCAAGTGGCAAGTGGGAAATCAGAAGTAGAAAGTCAGAAGTAGGAAGTCGAAAGTGGGAAGTGGGAAGTGGGAGGTCCGAAGGTCTAGCCATTCAGCTTTGAGTCTGAACGGTCAGAAATCAGACATCGGGAGTTCGCACTTTGTCAGGTCTTAAGTCTTAAGTCTGAAGTCTGAAGTTGGAAGTCGGAAGACCCTTCTCGGATTTCGAACTTAAGTTTGTAAATCTGGTAAATGACGTCCTACCCTGGGTGCCAGAGACTTTTCTAGCGCGGTTTCCGGTTTCTGTCAAGTCAGTGTAGTGACCCGCGCGAAAAGCCTACGGCCGAGGATGTGTCGGCCTTCGGCCAACACCGAAAGTTCCCGCCGCGCGCGAGAAAAACCTCTGGTACCCAGGGTAATGACGTCCATCTTAGTGACTCGAAGAGATGTATTACGGGCGACTGTCGCCTTTGATTTTTAACTGATGAAAACAAACAAAGAAACAAAAAGACTTACTATTGATTACCGTTACTTCTTGCCTCAGGCAAACTCCATTCATACCACCTAATGATTTATACTAAATGTATTTTGAGAGCTAATACTTCAAATAAAACAAATTAATAGTCGAAATGAAAATTGTCATGAACACTTCTATTTGAGCGCCCAGAATTTAGCAAATTACCTAGCTATGAATTTCAAACTTTCTGCTGTCACTGAGTTTCCCCCAGACTCGTTAGTTTTAAAACTCGTCTGGGGATCGGCAGGGATCCTTTGTAGGAAAATTATAGAAACCTTCGTCTTTTTTCAAGGAAAAGCGACGACTTGTATAGTACATGTTTAAAGAAGCGTGATGTTCCACGTCTTACATCATTTTATTGAAAAAAAATCTCTCTGTAGTATTATGAATATGTTTGGGAAAAGAACAGTGTAAAGGATTTCACGCGGGAAAGAAAAGAAAGAAAAATTCAGGGGGGTACTGTTATCGAGTTGGTTATTTGATAGCCGTTTGTTATTACAACGTATTATCTTGCAGCCTTGCTTTTAATCAAAACTGTCATCAGTAGCCACCCTGTTCCCTAATGGACGTCGTGTCCGTTTACAGTAGCGAGGAAACCAGTCTTACCTTGCTTTGCTGATGAATGGAGTAGACTGAGTAAAGGCTCTTTACCTAGCTTACTAGGAAATTTGGTGCTCTTTCAACTGATTTATCTCTGCTTGGTGATACAAAAAAGGCCAATCGTTGACGCAAAAAATTGAAATGGAAGAAGCGAATAAGGTAAGCTAAAGTGGGAGATCTGTTTGTGTTTATCAAAATGCCACTACCTCGTGGTTCTATAACATCCCATTTTCAGACGAATGAATTAAGACAATTGTACTTTACATTCAATGTGCATTCGTGAGAAATCGCTACCAAACAAACTTTGCTTATTTGAAAGGCTGCACTTGGTGCTTTACTAAAGACCACAGAAATGTTAACGTTCTTAAACCTTGACTTCCGCAAAAAAGAAAAAAAATCATTTTCCCCACGTAAAATTCCGGACTCCGAAACAAAACGACTACTAAACAACTGTGCAGCCCGGGTAAATCTGCAATTTGAAAGACTGACACGATGGTAGCAATTTTTTCCGCGAGATGTATGAACTTGGGGCTGCATTCAGTGTCTTGTGGCAGTCGCAAAACAATTTGAAGTGAGTTATATTGCCACGTTTCGATACCTTTGTTGCCGTAGACAAGCTTAGTTTTAGAGAGCAGCAGAAAGACTGAACCCCTTCGATTCGTTCCACCTACGGCCTCCATCCTGTAGCCTACCAGTGTGTCAAAAATATCGATAATCAAATAAAATTTGTGTTGAAAGCTGAAACAACACAATACCACTTGGCGAAGTTCACTTCTGTTTAATGTTCTCAATACTGACTCAAAACCAAGTAGGTCAAGTAGTTGTTAGATATGAAAGCTACAATAGCCACAAAAGCATTTAAATTTTGCAATAGAGCGACTTTTCTCTGAAATCGCCGTTGCGTTCTTAAGGGTCTAAAAGACTTTCCAAACTTGTTATCAAGGCCTAAATTCTCTGTATAATGCATTATTAAACGTTTTTTTCTACTTGAAATTCCATACAATCCGGAAATATTCACCTCTTAAAACCTGAAGATTGTGTTCGTGAAAGAATGTTCGTTATATCCGATGACGAAAATTATACTCCAATAATGACAAATTATCAGTGCAGGAAATAATTTTTAAGAAAGGTTAATACCGCTGAATTTCGATTAATTTCAGCCCCGGTGGAGCTTACCTGTTAAAAATATGGCTTAGGGATAAAAATATGGCTTGTGGTGGTCTACGTAAGAGAGATGGGGTCTTAGAGTAGCATAATGGATTTAGCAGATCCACATTTAACAATGTGTCGATACGCATTATCCGGAAACTCGGGAAATCTACAAACCTTATTTTCAAGAAGCACAATATAAAGGTTCGATATGGGTAATTCATTACGATATATTGCTTGAACGCGAGTTATATTTCCTTTAGAGTTCACGTATCCTGACTCTATGTAAATCCAGTCACCTAGCTACATCCTCTACGTTCTCTCGCGAAAAAGAAGTCAGCAAGGGATTATCAGTTAGTACCAAAGAGATTTTAAGTGCACGGATTTGTTCACCTGCAAATCTACCTGCCACAAAACCACACAAGGTTTGTTTTCTTTGTTTGTTTACGTGGCGGTGGTTTATAAAACATTTATGGCAGACCGCGGTGCGGTTTTCACCCAGGCAATCTAAAAGCAAACGCTTTATAGCTTTGTCAAATAATTAACTTACCATACGTATATAAAGCTTTATTATCAATTTCTAGGGCAAGGATATATTTTTTACAGGTCGCCTGAGCTTGAGGAATATTTGCTTTGTCGTATGTGAGTTAATGTGTTTTTAAACATAATCGTTTCGAGAGACTGATAATCGAATTATCTCATTCCAAAGTCTGATTCTATACATTTCTAACTTTTATATCTGTGGACGAAATCTTGTGGAGTTACCCTTCTAATGAAACCAGTTTGGCAGTAATTTCACGTAGCAAACGCCTTTTGAGGGGTTGTTTAAAATATTGTTAAATTTTCCTTATTATTATTATTATTTTTGCTGTGGATACCACAGGCGGCCCAAACTCACGTTGCGAGGGAAGGGTGTAATGTAATTTACATAACATATGTGACGCGCGCCGGTGTCGCGTTACAGGCGACCGTTGAAAATATAAGAGACTTTGTATGGGAAATATGTCACTGAGATCTGTGAACGCCAAATAACGCTAAACCTTAATTTTTCTTAAATGAAATGAATAAAAAAGTCTTACCTGCAATCTATTCCGCTGCGGTTTGGTGTCTGTTTGTCGTTTTGCTGTTTTTTTGGCTTTATTGCGTAACCACTGTTACTCCTTTCATAGAACGAAGTGAAGGCTGGTCACTTCCATCTGTCGGGGTCCTGGACCAGTCGCCAAAAAAATGCCGTTTTTTTCGCCGAAATTCAAATCCGCTGCAAATTTTTCAGCTCCAGCCCAAGAAGGAAACCTCTTCTTCCTCTCTGAGAGATCGGCTCGAAAAAAAATCCATAATTTCCTCATCAAATCGAGCCATTTGTGCCGGACTTCGAGGCAAGTCTGGCTTTCGTGCAGTGCCTGTGACCACTGTCGCACTTACCAAGGTTTCCAATTTCAAATGCAAATTAGTTGCTAGGGTGACAATTAGCACTTACGCGACGGGTGCAAGGGCAGAAATGACCCGTTTAAACTAGGCTCCTCGCCCCACCACGCTAAGGGAGTAATATGACGCTCGTGCTATGTGAGGGATCGCGTGTCCAGGTAGGCAACGATTCTATTTTCGTATTGCTGTAATGGTTGATAACAAGAGTTTACAACGGAAAATGTAGTTTTTCATATATTCCAGTATGCTATCTACTTTGAAGAGGTTGAGATCTGGTGACGATACCGATGTAATTCCCTTCAAGAAATCTAGGCATGGTATTCCCTTTGGATTTTTTCGACGGAATGATTCCTCACTAATAGAAAAAGGAATAACCTATTCAAAGCTTGGTGTTTGTTGTGCATCGAATAATACACTCCATTCATCATCTCGCTGAAACATACTCCCGTTATTATGATCCTTTCGTTGCCTACCTGGACACGCGATCCCTCACATAGCGCGAGCGTCATATTACTCCCTTGGCGTGGTGGGGCGAGGAGCCTAGTTAACGGGTCATTTCTGCCCTTGCACCCGTCGCGTAAGTGCTAATTGTCACCCTAGCGACTAATTTGCATTTGAAATTGGAAACCTTGGTAAGCGCGACAGTGGTCACAGGCACTGCACGAAAGCCAGACTTGCCTCGAAGTCCGGCACAAATGGCTCGATTTGATGAGGAAATTATGGATTTTTTTTCGAGCCGATCTCTCAGAGAGGAAGAAGAGGTTTCCTTCTTGGGCTGGAGCTGAAAAATTTGCAGCGGATTTGAATTTCGGCGAAAAAAACGGCATTTTTTGGGCGACTGGTCCAGGACCCCGACAGATGGAAGTGACCAGCCTTCACTTCGTTCTATGAAAGGAGTAACAGTGGTTACGCAATAAAGCCAAAAAAACAGTAAAACGACAAACAGACACCAAACCGCAGCGGAATAGATTGCAGGTAAGACTTTTTTATTCATTTCATTTAAGAAAAAGTAAGGTTTAGCGTTATTTGGCGTTCGCAGATCTCAGTGACATATTTCCCATACAAAGTCTCTTATATTTTCAACGGTCGCCTGTAACGCGACACCGGCGCGCGTCACATATGTTATGTAAATTACATTACACCCTTCCCTAGCAACGTGAGTTTGGGCGGCCTGTGTGGATACTATCTATTATTAGCTTGAATGATCACCATCATCTATATCAGAACTACTAGCCGGCTATCTCTGCCAGGAGGCTACGATTAATCAGAGACACCTATCATGCTTAAATTACAGGTTAAATATATACATTAAAAAAAAAAATCGTTATTTGATAGTATTTCACTAAGAGTAGTATTCAACAGTAACCTTAAAGTAAACAAATATTATGTTAACAAACGCGGCATAATGATATGAAAACATTACAAAGTTATCAACAACGCTGTTCAAATTACAATAATTTCGAGTAAAATGAAAGAACACGCGAAGGCAATATCATATACATTGAAATTAACGTATTTTAATAGTATTCCGTTTCTCCCCGACTTGTCTCCCTACGCACCCTTCCCATACTCTTAAAAGTGAATTGTCCATTGAGTTTGTTAAAACCTTACTTACTTAAATTTTGTTCTTGAAAACAAATAATTGATTTATTGTGTTCCTAAAGCCAATCGCACTGAATATTTAGAAAATCCGTTTATTTCAAGCTTCATCGATGAAATACACTTAACTCCTAACAACCATTAAATTTCCTGCATTTTGTCGCAGCTTTTTTATCTGTGTTTGTTACAAACTATGTCTTGATTTTAATTGATACCAATCACACTGGTGATGTTTAATGTCGTAACAATGCCCTTGTGTCAATTTTACTCGGAGATTGTGCTGTTTATTGGAAAACAGAGAATGGAGCTTTATTACAAAGAACCCGTTCTTTAGATTTGCATAATTTTTTCACGCTAACAACTCCATCGTGTGAGAGAAGTATAGGATATTCAATTTATAACCATTGCAACGACAGGTTAGTAACTAATTTGGGGAGAAAGAGTCACATTCTGTTTACTGTACTAGCAAGCAAAGAGTGCTATTTCTCGATATTTCTTCGGACCGCACAAATGGGCGGTAGAAAGTTAAATATTAAACAGATATAGAATAATATAATCGGTACTCTTTGGAAATTATACGCTACTTCTTTTAGCTAAAATATTAATATCTGACTCTACTTTAAGCTGAAATATCTACCATGTCAGAGTAATATCTGCTCTTTTGATCTGATAGATTTTAACGGACGACACGAACTATTTGTTAGTGTATATGATCGCCTGTGGACGATTACGCTTGTACGCTTGTGTTCAATCCCATTTGTCCACGAATTCTTCAGGGACTGTCGTGGAAATATTATTGGGGGTTTAAAGAGGCTTCTTACATGGAGGGAGAAAGATCCTAGAAGGCGGATCATCCTAGTGCCATATGTTTTCTGTATTCAGTTTACATGCAAAACGTTGTACTTGTCCCTAGCGCTAGGATCTTCCTTGCAGTGGGGTAGGAATTAAAGATCCTAGCACGAGCAAGATCCTAGCACCAAGTAAACGGCTTTCACTAGGAAGATCCTAGTGCTAGGTACAAACCACACAAAAATGGCTGCGGGCCGTTCAATGGGTTATCTTCAATCTTTAATTCTTTCTCTACTGTTAACCAAACGGACAGAAATTTCTGCATGTAAACTCAACGAAACGTTGTTCAGTGTTATAGGATCTTCCTCCAGCTCTCTTCATGTAAAAAGCCCCTAAGTATACATCAAATAGGTGTATTCGGTGGTAGCTTTAACAAATTAACGAGATTCAAACGATTATAGCCACTATTAATTTGATTTTTTTGGCCGATTCAAGTAAAACTACTCTGTCCTACCTTTAGCTTAGCTGTGTAGACAATCTTTTGCATACAGCAGACCTTGCTAGACAGTTTGCAGTCACGCTTCGGTAAGACAAAGTCGGATCAATGGAAGTTTCTGGGTAAATGATCGACCACTTACCCCTCCCCTTAGTCAACATTGACACTTACTTCTCACTTGGGACGAAATTGTGAATTAGGGGAGGGGTAGGTGGAAAGTTATTCAGAAATCTCAATTAATCCACAAAGTCCTTTGAGTCCTTTTACTTGGCAATTCTGTGTTACTTAAATGAGGTGTGGACTTATTGAAATGATTCGTAAATGATAATGATGATGACGACGACCAAAAAGAGGATGATGATGATGATGATTTGGTAACATTCCATTGATTTCTTTCAGCTTGTTTACTCCAATGCAACTGACACCATGTCTGAATCGCACTTGTTAGCACCTCCCCAGGAGCCGTCGCGCAACTATCGCTCCCATTCCCTGAAAACACAGAGTCAGCCCTTCCTGTTTCCACCCCGAACTAAGCGACGTACCCTGAGTCTTCCATCGACCAAACCAATCATCCCGCCCTTCATTGTCATAAGTGATTACCAAGGCAACAATATAAGTGAACGCGAAGATGGCGAATCAAGATGTGAATATCACAAGGAATGCATGGGTAAGTTTTTTTTTGTGCGTGTGTGTCTGCGTGATGTCGTTTTCTCGTTCAGAGACTGTAGACAGTCAGTTTCAGTTTAAGAATATGCGCTTTTAAGATTAAAAAAAAACATGGCACGTCCAGGAATGTTTAAGAGATATGTAAGTACCATTATACTATTACTATACCGTCAAAATCCATTTCGTTTTTGTTTTCTCATTTCAATTGATAAATACCGTTTTTGTTTCAGAAAACAACAACGATATATGGTTTGCATTAAAAAAAAACACTGGTCGTTGTAGTAAACCGACACCATAATAATATCAAAATTAAACGCGTAATTTTTCGTTATCTCTCTTCTTTTCAGCGTGGTACACGCCCGTAGTTGGTTTTTCTTGTAGTGTTCTGATTTACTTCTGCTCATGCGCACTGGCCTACTATTCAAAAGCAAGTTAATCACTAGTATGTTTTCGTATTTCGTGACTTCATTTATTTATGGATTTCCTGAAACGTCCAGTTCCACGAAGTTTGCCGCTCTGTATCGCTGGGGCATCACTGACGTTTAAAGGTGAAGCTGTCATCTTGTGCTCTCGTCCCAAACATTGCTCGCCACATAATTCAGGTCAGAGCTCTCACCATCTCGTGTCCAATCATGCTGGCGTAAAACCTTGACTGGAAGGACCAGGGCATTCTTACAGGAGGATGGCAATGGGTTTGGTCTGGAATTGGACTTGTCATAAGGATACTTGTTACAACAACAACAACACATTATAATTATAAAATTATAACTAATTAAATCATTTTCCCACCCACAAATAGCCTAGAGAGAGAGGGGAGAGGAAAGATCTATTTACAATACAAGGTTCTCTTAGTTGGACTAAATAATAATAAAGACACTACAATACAATAAATAAAATGAACTAATATAAAACAAAGTATTGCCAAAAAACGATTACGAACAGAGACAAACGTTATTGGTACACGAAACATATAAAAGGAAACAATAAAACATTGGATGTATGAGAGAAATAGGATAACTTTACAGAGCACATTCACGCACACGTCCGTCCAACTTGCTCAGCTCACTTGACCTGAGTCTTTTTTGCTCAGATTATCAATAAAATTCTTCACCGGAGCTGGTGTGGTAAGCTCTTTCTCTCTTTTCCAGTCCCTGGTGCTAAGAACGGCGTGAACGAGGAGAAGAAAGGAATGGAATCGAGATTCAGCTATATTACAACAACACAAAGCTCTTCGTCCGTGTCCACCCTAGGATCACCACGAAGAATAAAAGAAGCAGGAGGAAAATATT
Organism: Porites lobata; assembly: GCA_942486035.1. Classification (NCBI taxonomy): domain Eukaryota; kingdom Metazoa; phylum Cnidaria; class Anthozoa; order Scleractinia; family Poritidae; genus Porites; species Porites lobata. The sequence goes on from CALNXK010000195.1 coordinate 358,718, forward strand.
AAACAATCCTAGAATAACCTGAAGATGCAATTGAGTGATTTCTCGCGCGCTGATTGGTCGAGAGCTATCGTCGATAATAGAACAGACCACGTAAGTGACGTGATGGTGGCGCAATTTGTTTTTCTCTTTATTGCGCGCGCAATTTAAACCAATCAGAAAGCGAGAGGTTTGGACAAATTTGACTAGTTCTCAAATCTTGTCAAATCGTCAGCAGAGCCTTCATCACCCTTGTCCGCGAGACAGGCCGATCTTATGAAGGCGGGAATTTACGCAGATCTCGGAGGGTGTTATCAGTCTCGGCGGATCACAGCCTCCTCGTTGCTAAATAGTTTTTCATATCATACTCAGCCTCATCTAACAATGCTAATTATTCTCTTGTCAGCCATTTGCCATTCTGTTGTCTGTTACTAGAGAGTTTTAAAATTGTTGACCCCCTCATTTCATTTACAAGCGTTGGTTTAGTTTGTAAACTTATAAAGTTTGGCACTGACAGCTTTTCTTAATTTTACCAAAGTGTTCATTCAATCTTAAATAAGCGCCCGGCAAAATCGATTGTAAATGCGAAGCGCAATGTTCTCAAAGCAGAGGCTTTAGAATGAATGCCATCTTTTACCGATTAAGTTAAAACCTCCCTTAAATACAAAAGTTTTTGGGAATCATTTTTAGCTTCACACGTTGCATAATCTTTGTCAAGTTTATTGAGACTAAGAAAAATGTTTTTATCCTAAAAACGTCATTTTAAATGGCAAAAGTCACTGATTGTTTTCCTTTTTAACCTAGCCTTTATTTTGTCAACGTGATATTGAACCAAGTTCTGTTTGCTTCATGGCTACCCCCCAGTGACCAGTTTGGTCCAAAACAGATGGACATCAGTTATGAATTCACTTCTTTGTAATTTATTTTTTAACTAATACTGCAAAAGGCATGACGCCTCGCGATTAAAATCATCTCCGCCGTATCAGGAAATTGCGAGCAACGAAACAAAAGAGAACTGTCATATCGACGATTAGCTCTCTTTATACATCTTTCACACTCTTTCACTTCTCCACCGCGTGTTGGTTTACTAAAATCACTAAACGATCTTCTCTGTTGTGGGCCTGTTTTTTTAATCCTGTACGATTTTTCCCTCAACAGAAGTCAATTTATTTCTGGAGTGTCAAAATGCTTTTGGAGCACAGACTAATAATCGTAGAAATACAGATTCTACGGGTTATCAATCGTTCTTTCCACGCCAAACCCGTGTAATAATCGTAAAATACTACGTTTTCAGTTTATTAACCGTAAAAGACGTAACTTTACGGTTATTCTACGTGGAATTGTACGATTATTAGTCGTATGATGAGTATTTCCAGACTATTAATCGTAAAATCAAGCCGGATCATTCTTCCTACGTCCGCCATTAGGGTCGAAAATATCCAGAGCCGAGTCTTCTAACCACTCGCTCATTTCTTTCCAACGTTTATTTACCTGGTCTTTAGTGGTCAAGCTTTCCTTTCGCCAAAAGTTATAACCAAAATTGCTCATGAAAAACCAGCATTCCGGACAATTTTCCAAGTCTACTGTGATCGATGCGAGGCTTCAAAGTGCGAAGGGACTGTTCCCGCTAATCATTGCTCTTAGTTTAGCAGAAGTGGGCCAAAAGAGAAAAAAATTATCACTGTCTCACAGAAACAAAAAGCCAGTTTTATGGTTATTAAATTATTAGGGTTTAAAATGATGTAGGCATATCAAAATAGTAGGTTTTTTGGTTTTACACACAACTCTGCAGTACATCAAGGCCATTCCCATAAAATGTTTCGTTTCCCATCGCCCTCCCTCTAGTGAAGGTGGGTCGGTCGGTCAGGCAGAAAAAAAAAAAAAAGAATGAACACATGATTGCATATTAAATCTCACGTTTAGTCTGCAAGATATAATCAGATGGTAAAAGATGTATATTAACAGGACTATCAAATGTCTAAAAGGCTACAAAAACGAAGTATCGATGATAGTTTAAGACAATTGGTGTTAACAGGACAAGATCGTGTGCTTGAAAATTTAAGTTTTTGCTTCTTTACAAGCGATTCTGGAATTTTTTTTTTTTTTACTTTTCCAAAAACATGGGTCGGTAGGGCGATGGGAAACGAAACATTTCATGAGGATGGCCCAAGATAAGTACGGAGAAATGTCGTGAAATGATCTTTTTATCAAGTTCAGTCGACTCTTTCAGAGGATGATGATTTTATTTTTAACTTTTTGTCTAGTTAAGTTCAGTTTTTCCATAGTTGTTTAAAAAACCAAAAAACTTATTCCTGAAAACTGTCAATCATTGTAGAGATGGAATATAGACTCTTAAGCCCGATTCTTTACCGTTTGCTGGCGTGGTCGAGTGAGTTAATTCAGTATTTTTCTCTGTTTTTCTCGTCCAAAGGCGCAAGTTCAAATCTCGTCGGGAACAAGTTTCTCTTTTTTTGTTCTTCTTTTCTTTCGTTCTGTTTTTTTTTTTGTGTGTGTGCTGGTTTTCTTTTTTAAAACCCTTTTCAATAAATTTTGTTTTAATTAGATGACTTAATTTTCAAGTTGTTAATGCATCAGTCCAGTCAATTCCATCTGCGCCCACCCCCCCCCCCCCTACCCCCGGGCTACTGCGGGCATCTGCCCGCCTTGTCAGTCCCGGGGGTGGGGCATTTGCAAATATTGCACTGCCTGGGGGCCGGTCATTTGCCAACCCCCGGGCCATTCCCGGGCTTTTGCACACACGCGGTTTCCTATCAGAATATAACTACACAGAAGGTTTTGCTGGAAAAAATGCAAATTGGCTCATATATCAAGGACAGGAATAAATTGTAGAGGGTTGTAAAGGCATGTTCTCGATGTTACATGTATGTATGCATTTCTTCAATGCTTATCAAGCCAGAATTACATAGCGAAATTGGAGCTATCGATGTGAATCAACGTTTTTTGGTTATTGAATCAAATTTCTGTTGATATTATTTAAAGAACACCCTTTCATATTTATAAAACTATTCATAACATATAACTTTACAGCGCTCTATTAATTTTAATGTCAATAATTTTATATCAATACTAAAACCGTAAAGTGGTGTATGTCGTCGCGCCGTGAAGTCTTAATTAGAATCCTAGCGCTATTACAAAGGAAGACCTTAAGTGACACAAAAAATCGCACATTAAAATGGCACTATTGGGCTGTGCGATCAATAAAAAATGTTGCGCTGTTGACGGAGGACGGGGCATTTGCCCTCTTTTTTCGTCCCTACCCCGGGGGATTTGCCAGCTCGAGAGTCCCCATCCCCGGGAATTTGCCATCCAAGGCAAAAAAATGCTAACTCCCGGGGGTCTGCCCGGGGGCGCTGGGCGCAGGTGGAATTGACTGATGCATAAAAACAAAAATGATATTCAAACACGATCGGCCGTTCCGCATTCAAACATCGGACTCAATTGATTTTCTTTACTGATAGACATATAAGATGTTCATCTAAACCTATTTAATCATGAAAATGATTTTGTAAATCTATTTCTAGATGAACTCGATTGGAATTATAATTTAATAACTAAGTATTACAGCTTGAAAAAAGTGCACACTACAATTATAAACCAACAACTTGGAAATACGGCAGCGATCGAGATACAAAACTCGGCAATGGATCGTGCAAGACCTCTAGTTTAAAAATTATGGCATTAGGAAGCAAAATGTAACGGGTACTATTGTCAACCGTTGAGATTAAGGTGTTGATCAAATCCAATACGTGCCTCTCAAATCAATCGTTACATCAAAAGCGCTGCGATCGCCGCTCGATTGCTGACAAGTTCTGTCTTTTTAATTATCCGGCTAGCGATGAAAAGCGAAGCGATCACATAGAAAAAGCGGCAAATAAGTCCAACAAGGCCAGCAAAAATATCCAAATATATAACAGAATAACTGCTACTCGCAGACATAAATAACGTCTCTTCCTTGCCATGATTTCAAGACAAATCCTTTGCACAACGGCCTAGAATATTAAATGTGCGCGTATATCAACACGCGTTTATCACATCATTGAAAGCAAGTAAGTGTTTTAGTGAAAGAAACTACCCTGATTACACCGGAAGGCCACTGTATAGGAATATTTAACTTCTTGCTTAAATCGAAGCGAAGCACACTCGTTGTAACTTGACAGATCTTCAAAGGCATAACAACCATTTTACAACTACACTTTTAAAAGACACAAGACGATTTGCGATACCTTCGTCCAGGTCAACAACCAGGGCCACTTTGCGCATGACCGATTCCCAATACAGAAACGGAATGATAAAAACATTGTTCGTACACAAGTGTTTCACTGTCGATTTTATGACCTTTTTAAGAGATCTTTTAACACCCCAATATTTTATGCAAGATTAAAGATTGGAGAATTTACAGTGAAGTCTGTAATGTATAGTTTCAAAAAAATATTTATACTCATCCCCCTTCCACACGCGGGAGGCACTTTTGTTTTAGACCCACCCCCCGGAATTTCTGCAGTTTTCCAACTTAGCTGGTTACCCCCTGCATGGAAAGAAAATTTCCGTAAAATATGTCGTTGCACTATACTTTTGTGCGAAAGATAATTTTTCTAAGATAAGGAGAGGTAAATTCTCTGACACTACCATCCTGTCTTACAAGATTAATAATCGTCTCAGTACTTGGCACATCTAAATACTTTCTTATTCCTAACCTGTAAACATGTTGGTATTGATATAAATAGAGACTGGCGAGAACGGTTATTAATTAAACGCACTTGGCAACTCTCAATACTTTCGTTTCCCTAGCATGCATGATGTGTTGGAACAGGTAGAAATGGGCAGGAACGATTATGTGCAAATTACGATTTTAATCGTAATTTGCACATACTTTATTTCCTTAGCCTGCAGACACGTAGAAACGGTAGAGATTGTCAAAAACGATTATAAATCGTACTTGGCACATCTCAATACGTCCTTATCCGTATCCTGGAATCATGTTTCAGTTGAAAGGCATGGTCGAAAACTATTAGTAACCACACTTGGCACATCTCAATACTTTCTTATCCCTAGCCTGCATATTCGAATTTGGAGAAATTGTCAAGAGCTATTGTTAATCGCATTAGACACATCTCAATACTCTCTTATCCTTAGCCTGCAGACATGTTGGAACACGTGGATGTGGGCGCCCAGTGCACTGAACCTGTAAAATCCAGGGTGCCCAGCATATCATTTGTATGAAAAATCTGAGATTTTCTAGTCGCTCAGGAGCAAAAGTTGGGCGCCAGGGGCCACCGGGCTCTGCTGGAGCACAGCCCTGGCAACCCTAAACCCTCAATTTGAGAATAGTAACAGGGACAGGAGGATTCATAGTCGATTGGTTGTTCATTGCCATGCTTGAGAACCTGACAAAGAGTATGTCACAAATGGCTTGCTTCTTATTTGGAAGTTCTCAATGGGTGGTTGAGAGACAGCATTTTTACCAGGCAACGCAAAATGGCACATGAACTGCAATTGCCATTGCTCAATCAAAAATGCACATTTTAAAGAGTTCTGGATCCTGATTTCACAATATATTAACGTACTGAGTGCACCCTGGAAAAGGTACATACATGTATGCAACCTAGCCTGAATTTCATCCAATTACTTCGAGTTGTTATTACTCCGGATCTCTCAGTAACGTCTGAATCGACCGGTCGTTAATGCCGTCCAGTGACATCACTACTCCTTGACCGTACGTTGCTTTAGTTCATGCAAAAAGTAAAACACGATTTTCAAGTGGCAAACCGAGAAATATCGTTTGGAAATGTCTGCATGATACAAAATTGCTTTATTTTTTTCGATCGTAATTCATGTTAACGTTCAAACTATCAACTATATGCAGAACAACTCTGAACTGGTTGTACTGAATTCAATGATCAAACTCGGTCACAATCTCGCAATGAAATAAACACACACACGGAACACTTAGTTCAAAAACACAATGATTTGCTTCAATTGAAAAGAAGCTATTTGGTCCTTAACGAAGAAAAAAAACAAGGAAACAAGAAAGAAAAGCTAACAGCATCATTACACTTGACGAGGAAAATAGCAAGAAGGTCGAATTATGACATTGATCTCAGAAAACTTCGCGTAAACAAAATCACCGGCCGCCGAAACCACAAAGCGGCTCTGAATGAAAAACCTACCCACTCTCCACAATAATTCTTCATTTGCAGTTCAATTTAGTATTTCAGTTTCGAAGACAAGGGCAATTTTGCTGTTTAAGATAAAGATTACGCTTATCGAAATGTTTGAACTACACGAAAGAATGCCAGGGATGCGATCCGCTGAATATCAAGCGACAATCCCGCTAAAATTTTTCATAATTACACATAATAATGCAAATGTTTAGACAATCAACCAGTCAAAATCACCACCCAGTTTTCGGGTAGTGAGTGACGCCACTGGACGGCATTAACGGCCGGTCGATTCAGACGTTACTGCATGAGGGAGTAATAACGACTCGAAGTAATCGGATGATATTCAGGCCAGTATCACTCTGCAAAAATCGAACCAAAATCAAAACGAAAAGCAAAGAATCGTATATCGAACTGAACCGTCATAATCGCAATTCTTGAGTAATCGAGAATTCAATTAATTGTTACACCTCTACTAAAATGTTCACTGTACAGAAAAAACTGGTTTTTGCCCTTACTTCCGGCTATTTGCTTCGAGCTCCCGATAACTTGACCTACCAATAACTCAAACTTTTTTCGATATCTTTTGAAGGTTTGAGTTATCAGGAGTCAACTGTACTTAAATCCTGGTACACAGCTGGGGCCCCAGCACAAGGACTTTGGCACTGTTTCACAGATAGACTTAACCACAGTTTAGTTTCATTGTGATGCAGGCCACACTGTAGGTGTGTAACTGGTATCAGTTAGCTTTTTGGCAAGATCAATAGCACAAATTTACATACTCTCTATCTCACAATTCCAAGGGATGAGCTTACATCTTGTAGTGTGCAGTCCTCATTCTTCTTTTTGCACCTAGGTCGTATTTCCTTTCATTCAGCAGTTTTCACTTGACCCTCATTCTGCACAATAACTCAGTGTTCCAGCCAGAGTGCGCCATTGCGTGAATCCTGCAAAAGATCGAGAGATGGCCCCCACCACAGCATGAAAATGGAGATTTACGCAAAATTAAAGTTTGCGTAAACCTGCGTAAAGTTGGTCATCCAACTTTACGCAAACTTTCCACGGCGCGTAAAGGTTTGTAAAGGTAAATTTACGCGCTCGGCTCTTAAAGGGTTCGTAAAGCTAGCATAAAGTTGTTGAAACAGCTTTACGCTCATTTACGCTACATGTAAAGGTTTAGTAAGGTTGTCATATTATGCTACCTTCTTAACAGGAATTTATACCCGGCACTGTTTTTAGTAAATAGTTTGTGTCCTGACACTAGTTCGCATAGTTTTTTTTGATCACTCATTTGGTGTTTGATGTTGGTGTGCGATGTAAACAAGCCAACCACGCATACTTTTTTTGGCGGTGGGAACGACTTCGTACACGCTTATTAAAAAATGACGCTGAAAAGAAAATTCTGCTAGCAGAGTTCATGCAAAGATATAGCTTGCGACAGTGCGGCAATTTTCGAAAAACGGCATATCTGTCGCGGCAAAAAAAAAAATAGCCTTCAATACTCAGTAGTATTGCCTCATTGATTTCAGTCAGTATAACTGTGTTTGATAGTACAGTTTGTTGCAATTTTAAGTTCACCAAATTCCAGAAAAAATTGTGGTAGTATCATGTGATATTGAGTCGAACCTCCGAACTAACGTCCCCACCTCTTCCTTAACGGGCGCCTCTCTCCACGGGCCATTTTTGTTTTTTTTTTTTTGGCGGACGGTCCATACATGACATACATTCACTCTTCTTTCAACCTCTCTACAATGGCCGTTGTAGAGAGTTTCAACTGTAATTTGATCAAATTGAAATAATTGGGAAAATAAAGAAAAAATATCGCCGCGCAAAAACGGCGAGTTTTACTTAAAGAAAGAACGCATTACTTAAAGAGAAGGAACGCATTCTCAAATTACTCAGACTATTTCACATTCAACGGAGTACTGGCTTCATTGTTGAATCTCCTTTATCACAATTTATTAAAAGAAAGGGGCCTGAAAACAATAGAGTGAAGCGACACCTGGTCAGCGGGCTTGTTCCTTTGCACATGCTCAGTCAGGTTTTCGTTGATTTGGCGTCCATTCTGAAAGTGTCTAACGGTTTCAAACTTGCTTCTTTGGAAGTTTGGAGATCGTTCTTATATTATGCTTCTTGATAGCATCACAGGACATCTTAAGGTTGTTACAAATTATGGCACTATCAGCCGCTAGTAATCGATCACTTCTCAAGTGTGAAGCAACCCTTTCGGGACGAGATATTCAGTCAGAAATGGAGACAGAAACATCGTGTGAAGCGCAAGCATTAACGCTGGAATGTTCCATTTCTCAAAATAAAATCGGCAAACATGCACAAGAAAACATTTTCCTAATCAAAATACCAAAAATCCTTCGTGTGTTTGCGCAAGATGTGCCTTGTGGTATGAAAGCGTACCTTTTATGGAAACGTCGACTAGTCAACGACTTGTCATTGTCAGCAACTTAGATTAATGCAAATTAACATCTATTGTCTAATGACCAATCAAACCCCTGTATTGCTGGCACAACGCGCTCCGTGAACGCGAGCTGCAGTGATGTTATTACAGTCCCACTATTTTTCTCGCCCCCCCCACCCACCCCAGAGCTATAATACCCGACGCCCGCCCCCCTGGGTACATTTGAAAATCAAGATATCCGTGACGGTAAGACTCGGTATATCCAAACGATCTCACGAAAAAATAGGGGACTGTGAACAGTCTATGGACGGAATTAAGAAAGAACATCTGTATAAAGTACGCTTACATGTAATGTGATACAAACATTCTTATAAAAATTTTCAGGCTATAGAAGAACTAATATCAGAATAGAAAAGTGTTAAGAAGTGTTGAATTTGCAAGTAGGCAAACATAATCTACGTGGTCTGGTTCTATATTTTCATGCGTCAGTCAATAACAAACCCAAGCTTCCCAATTCCCCAGGCAGTCATGGCGAACAAAACCTCTCTGCAATCCAGGTCATAAGTAGCAAAAAATTTAACAGCATGTATGTATTTTTTGAAGCAGGGACAAAAGTTTATTTTTGGTTTTAAATTACGTGGGTTTTAACTTAAATGAACAGAGAATGAAGAGACATTTTCATGAGTCTTTCAATGCATAGCTAATGCAGACCATGATTGAATTAGAATGTATTTTCATGTAAGTGCCAACAGAGTTGTTAACATCTTGACAGTTTTATACCTTCATCTGCAGTTCAAAGTATGATTCATTTCATATATTACCATTCATTTCAATCTTTATTGTGCACTGCTCTTATGAAATTATTTTGTGGTTCTTGAGAGGATACTGTGCAGTACATACTATCAGGAAATTGAATGCCTTACTTTTTGGGAAGCAAAGCACACAATCATGTTAGAAACCAGAAGTTGTTCTATTTGCACCATAGTTGTGTTGTCAGTAAATCTAAGTTTAAAGGAAAATAAAATTTAAAGAAACAAGTTGTGAAAGATAAGACTCTTAACAGGGTGCAAAGAAAGTCAGTTTTATAGCCTGGCATTTGGGCAAGCTGTAGCTAGCATGTACTAGCCCACAAGTCATTTTAACTAGCCCCAAAACCCTTTTTGATTAGCAGGATCGGGCTATCGGACACGACTTTCTTTGCACGCTGCTTAAGAGAGTCATAGCAGTCATAGCTGTTTTTGGATTCTCTTGTCTACATACACTACTATTATTCTGCAAATACAACTGTCTCTCTTGTGAAATGTCCCTGATGGCAAGGAAAGAAAATAGGCTGCTTTATTTAGAGGGTACACTGTACATTATTATAATATTAGGAGGCATTGTTTTCAAGATTGAGGGTAAGGGCTTTAAATAGCAAAGTGGCTTCACTCTGTTTCGACCTGTTACATTAACTAGGAACCTTTAACGTTTCGTATTAAAAAGAAAAAAAAATATATTAGGTCAAGTTTCAGGAAAATTTGAAACTTTTGGGAATAAGGTGCTTATATGTTTGTATATTTTTCCCTGAAAGTCTTTGGTGCAGTTCATGAGAAGGCTGGGAATGTTTATTAATTTGGAACTTTAGTCCGGGACTGGTAGAAATTTAGTTCGGACATGTAAACCTTTGATATGACTTGTCTGTGGGACAAGCACATTTTTAATTAGAAAAATAAAGATAAGAAACAGTTGCCTTAAATATTCCTTTTAACTTTGCCATTCCACTGCCAGTCGTTTCATTCATTTGCTTTATACGAGCTCCGTTGTAGGTTAAATTCAAAAATAATATACAAGGGTAATAATGTGATTAAATAATGTGATTAAAAACATTAAATGCCGGAAGCTAAACTTTTTGGACAAGAACTCTGGGTTTCGGACAACCAAATTTAATGTATTGCTTGTGTGAAGGACAAGTGGATAGGAAAATTTCTCTCTTACCAGGGTGCAAAGAAAGTGATTTTTAGAGCTTGCCATTCGGGCAAGCTGAAGCTAGCACATACTAGCCCAAGTGTCATTTCAACTAGCCCCAAAAACATTTTGATGAGCAGAATTGATTTCACAGTTCTTCTTTAATTTGAATTCCTCAAAAAACTTCACTTGCCCGTTGGGCAAGTTAAGTTCAAAATTCACTGGCTCGATAGCAAAATCCACTAGCGCCGGGCTATCAGACACTACTTTCTTTGCACGCTGCTTACTCTCTAATAATAATAATAATGTACATCCAGTGGTTTTTCATGGCACTTTACAAAAATAATAAAATAATAAAAATAAAAAATAAAAATGCATACATGAAAATAAAAAAAAAAGATTCATTGTGAAACAGTGAACTCTAATAATATGATAAACCATTGTTAATAAATTTAACATATATATATGCTTCAGTCTCCCCAATTAGTAAGGTATTGTGCCTGTGCTATAAGACATGAGACTACTACTACTATTATTATTATTATTATTATTATTATTGTAGGCTTTCCATGTAGCATTTCACCCTGATTTTCACTTAACTGCAAGTAGGGTTCTAAATGTAAATATTATTGCTTTTAAGGAAAGCCTTTAACTCATACTAGTCAAAATCTTTAATCTTTATCAGTCAGATGAATCTTCTTCAGTTGTGTGAATTTGTAGACATTGAAATCACTTGCTGCGCAGGTTTTGCACTGTTATTAGACCCCTTGTGGAAAATGCCTTATCATTTTTTTCAAATTTTTAGTCTTGGTTTGTGAAAAGAGCCATGTGGGGAACCCTTTGTCAAGTAAAATTGTGCTGATTGTAGTAATTTGGCCATAAGTGCAGGAAAAAATGTTATTAATTAGAAATAGCAGGCGTTGTTCTCTGGCAACTTAGGGGGTGTTTATATGACACCGGGGTAACTTTCACCCCGGAGCGAGTTCACTCCGGTTCCCTCTCATGGCTCTATATTTGTTTACATGATACCACCACAAAATGTCATGCCGGCGCGAGTCACCCCGGCGTGAGTTCACCCCGGTTCTTGTACCGCGGCGAGAATTTCACTCTGGTCTGAAATCTCACGGCAGTATCATGTAAACACGAAACGACCTCTCGTTTCGGAGTGAAATCGGTCTGCCGGTAGACTGGAATGGGTAGCGCATGCGTAATGTTTGTGATTTTGAATCACACTTGTATTTTATGAACATGAAGTGTACCTTCAAATAACGAGATATGAAATGACTCAGTCATAATGTAAACCCGATACGAAATCAAAAAGTCATCCCGGTATGACACTCGCGCCGGTGCGAGTTTTCTCATGTAAACACCCCCTTACTGTACATGCACTTGTGCCTTTAGTGCCCGATTAAGTGTATTATCACTAGCCTACAAGTAATCCGTGTAGTTTACTCAAATAATGCTCGCTTTCTATTTATTCAGCAGATCAGCCTGGTATGGGATGTTGGTGACAGAAAGTCCTCTCAAAGCAAACAGGATTAATACATGTTAATTACAAGCCTTAGTCCCAGTGTAAAGTGGTTCCAGGGCTGTCACTAAGGGCCATAAACCAGACTTTAAATTGGCTACTTTGAGCCCAATACTTGGCTATTTTGAGAGGAAACGAAAGGAAAATTTATTAAAACATAAACAACTTTCCACATTTTCAATGTCCCGCTCACTAATTTCATTTACCCTGCAACTTGCAATCTTAGTGACAGCCTTTTGCATCTAACTTTTACATCATCAGTTTATGCAAATGATTTGTTATTTGGATTTTGTTGTTAAATTTGACTGTAAACACTTCTGGGAGTGAAAGGGCTAAATCAAGAAACCATCAATGTTATGCATGTATTAGGCTTCCAGTCTTTTTATTTCTTATCTAAAATTGTTTAAGCTTTTAATTTGAATTATGCTAAATTATACTAAATATTTTCATTTTGGAAGAGACCATTTTAACCCACCTTTACATTAATTTGTGTGTTAGAGTTGCTGTTTTTTATCAAAATTTAACCTCATCAGTTTTCTTGTACCTTACATGTAAATACTAATAGTTATTTTAAACTATAAAGCATCTTAAGTTGGTATAATACTAAGTTAAGATGATTTTTTTTTGGATATTTTGAGAAGACTGTTTTGACCCATTTGAAAAGTAAATATGTACACTGTATCTTCTTATTTAAACCTTAGGTGTTGGAAAAATTTTCGTTTTTTTAAATTTTTAATGTAATGACAAAGATGCTAACACAGAAATAAATAATGATATATTTAGAAAATTCAGTTTTAGAGTATCAGTGTGTTTTGTTTTTTAAAACCTTGTAAGATTACTCTTTTCGGGACTACACTTAAAGAATGTGATTCGTATTTGCAGCTTTTGCAGTTACAACGATGTAGCACCCCTGGCGATTTTCATCTAATTTGAAATGCAAAAATAAAGATAGGCAATCTGAAAATTGTTTATGGTAATACAAAATTGGAAACGGATAGGGGCCCTGTTTTTTAAACTACTACTCCTTTGCGTGTCCGCTTAACGCGTAAAAGGATTGTCTAAATAAGATCTTCACACCAACTTTACGCTTCAATTACGCTGATTTAAGTCTCTACTTTAAAGCGCATTTACACCAACTTTACGCAGAGCTTAATCTGTCTCTTTACGATACCTTTACGCATGTGCGTAAAGGTAGCGTTAAGTTCGACTTTACGTGGCGTAAATGGGTCGTAAAGTTACGTAAATGAGAACTTTACGCCAGCTTTACGCCACCATTACGCTCACTTAAGTGTCTTTTTTCGTGCTGTGGCACCAAAAGCATTCAAGGGCCACAAGAGAGGATAAAGGGGACAGAGAAGGCATCCCCCATATACACCATATTCCATAGGTAATTCGTCTCGAGTTATTTTTAAGACCACAGATCCCAAGGGGGATTAGACAACAGCCAATCACATAGCGCGAATGTGTTCCGCGTGGATGACCCTAGGCTTTGGTAGATTGTGCTCGTAAAAAAAGCATATTATGCTTTTAGCAGTGCTCATATTTTTTAGAAATTATGCCAAAATTATGCTACTTTCTAAAAATTATGCTCTCTGTCACCGAAATTATGCTACTTAGATTTTACACTGATTTTAAGGAAAATAAAGACCATCAGTAGCTTAACTCTATCAGTTTTGACTTAAATGAACATTCATATAGTCCACCTTCCAGTCTACAGTCTTAAGCATCGTAAATACGCATGTACGCCCCCCGAAAAGCCAAACGATTAACAAATGATACCAAAATCAACTGTTTCTGGGTTCTGAATCCAGGTCAGAAAGTTATAGCCCGCATACTTGTTGAAAGCTCTCGGTACGGCACTGGAAGTGGTGGAAGTGGATGTACTCGAGGACAACGCCATCTTTGATCTGAGGCCTGAGGGGCCGAGCCGCCGAGCCATAAGCGTGGTGGCCTGGGGAGAGTGTCAGTCTCTCAGAAATGCACAGGGTCACCTCTGCCACCTGCCGGACCATATTTGACCATGAGCCTTAGCACAGACCTCAATATTTTCCAAAAACAATACAGAAATTAAATACAAACTGAATTATTCTATAGCTATGATGGTTTTTCTTGTTTTCAACGCATAAAAGCTCGGATTATGCTAGCAGTGCTAAACTGAAATAAAAGCTTAAAATAATGCTCGTTTTGCTGAATTATGCTTAAAATTATGCTAGCACAATCTACCAAAGCGTAGATGACCCACGCTCAGAGCCACGCGTCCTTCACGAATTGAGGCAGAAAAAAATGGCGGAAGACGCGGAGAGCAATATTGCTTTTCGTTTTGTCGCCGAAAACGACTAAAGAGAGATTTCTGCTAAAGCTGTGTCAGCAAAACGGAAATTAAAAAAGAATCGCCCTTCCTCTCTTGTATAGAGCTAACATTACAGCAGGGAAATCCTTAACACAGTGAATATTCTCTCAGGATCATTTATAATTTACAGTTTGAAGAGAGCAATTTCTGGTTTGATATTTATTCTTTTATTAGTCTTTTATTATTCAACAAAAATAACACTTGGCGTCCTATAATAATAATAATAATAATAATAATAATAATATTAATAATAATAATAATAATTTAAAAACTTCTAGAGCGCTATTTACATTCACTGATCAACAGCGTTTAACAACTTGAAAAAACTACAATAAAATTCAAATTTGTAAAACTAATTACATGTACATAAATATTTCTTGCTACTTGCTTTATTGTACAAACGACCGGTTTCAACAGACCGGCGAAGTTTCTCATTTTATTAAAGCACTGAGCTTACGATAACTTCGAGTTAAACTGATTTCACGGGTTGTCAAAGAGTCGAGCGATTCCCTTTTCCCAGCTGAGCGCCGACTCATTTCGCTTCAATATTCAGAAATGCTCTCGATTTCTTTACGCTTTCATTGCCTTTCGCCCGACATGTTTTGCATGGCGTTTAGTCATGCGAAACCTCCACGAAACATCCACGCAGCGCGCGAGGTAACTTTATCCCGATTCTAAAAATAACTCGAGACGAATTACCTATGGAATAGGGTGTGTATGGGGGATGCCTTCTCTGTCCCCTTTATCCTCTCTTGAGGGCCATTATGGCCCCTTCCTTTTTCAATTGCCTGGACCTAAAATGGTCTCTGTTACTTCAACTACAATAATTTTCCAATTAAACAGAATTTTTAATCTAAAGAACAACGACTCCGTACCTTTGTACACAACATGAAAATCAATCGACGAATCTCCTTCAGTTTACCTATTTACCGTGAGTGGTCTGGAGACCACTGAGCCTCGACTTGGCTTTTGTAATATCGCAGAAGCTCATGGGTATCCATCATGGCCTCTAGAAAAAGGATAAACCTGACAAACGCATCTTCGAGGTCTATCAAAAGTTTTTTTCTCGGTAAGTAAAGAAAAAGTGGATGTTCAGAATAAGCGAATGGGAGCAGATCTTGACAGTGAAGTGGAAAATGAGATGAAAAAAATTACTTACTATTTTTATTGCATACATTCTGATTGTACTGTTTGCTTTATTACCCGAAGATTTCCTCTATTGTGTATAAAAAGGAACGCTCCATGTCAGCTTCAAATAAACTGCCATTTTCATTTCTTTAACTTTCCAACTTTTTCTTCTCTTTTGCATATTAGAGAGATACTGGTACATTGGCCCTTTCTTGAAATATCTGGCCCCCAAAAATGGGTTGTAGGGGCCACTTTGGCCCTCAAGCAGAATTTTCTGGCTGGAACACTGAATACCCCTGGTCCGCAGTCAATCTAGCCTGCAGTGCAGGCGTATTTTGGGCAGGCGAAAGCTGCTTGTTCGTACTGTTGTAACCGCCATCTCTGTTATGACGAAGGAAGATTAGGGAGAGTAAAAATAGTAACCCTAAGGGTAGGTGCTAGGGCGAAGGAAGGACAGAGGGGAGGGGGAGGGGAGAAAAAAAATACACCTGCCCGATATCATTGTTCTTTTGGGAAACGCCGTACGCTGGCAAACGGAGCCCCTGATTGGTGCGGCTTAGGGGAAGTAGATTGATAACTGTCAATCAAATGTAAGTCTATATTGTTTATTCCATTTTCGTTTGCATGCAACTGGCGGAAAGAATTATTCTGAATTCAGAAATGGCAGACGCAAGAGCGATTTTTAACTCTGCAGTGGAAACAAGTCTTTTGGAATTGAAACGGCTGGGAATGTCACGTGTGTTCCGCAATGAGAAAGTCAAAGCGATTTCTACACTGGCATAAGGGCAAGATTTGCTTGCAGTGGTAAAACACTACCTCACTTTTACCTCATGTTTTGACTAAGCAATGTGATTTTAGCCGTTTGTTTAACACTGAGAGACTAAGCAATGTGACTAAGCAATGTGATTTAGCCGTTTGTTTAACACTGACAGGTCATGACACGCTTATTGATTTCCTGTGGTTTTTGAATTTCTGGTAGGCATGATTTGTCCTCTGGTGCATTTTCTTTGACCTTTTTGGAAGCGTAAAGCTCTTTCTTGTGGCTCAACAAGGTCCGTCCTTTATTTTTGTCCAAGTGTCTCAGGATCTGAATAACTAAGCGATTTTCTTCTTGTCCGTGAATATGATGTTTTCCTTATGTTCTATCACGCTGGGCCCAAGCTCGTTAGTTTTGTTTGCAAAACCTTTTTCTTTGACCTCTTTTGAGGTCAAAGTAAGGCTAAATAAGGCTTTTAGGTTTTTTAATTTTATCCAAAAGAGAAAAGGAGAGAGACTTTCTTGGTTTGCCTTTAGTAGCCAACGTGGAACCTTCGATCGGATTTTGATTTTCTCCATGCTGGGCTGGCTTTGTCCGACGTGTCAAGAGTATGTTTGCTGCCCTTAACCGGGGTACTTGCCGTGGATGTATTTGCAGCTTTAATGAACTGGTAAAACTGGCCCAAGTTACGAATTTTTCGGCCACATGGGTTACAGACCCGATCAGAATATTGCCTGAAATGAACAAACGGCAATCCAACTTCTTTACAAATTTCGGCTGACCCAAGCCCAAAGCAATCCTTCCGTTTTGATGGCCTAAACAGATTTTCTGAAGAAGAATGGCCTTGCCTTCCAAGATTGCTTCCAAATTTAACTTTAAACGAAATCGTACATAACCTAGACTAATCACTGACACTCGAATTAGAAGACAATACTCTCCTTCTCGTAAACAACTAGCAGCTTGCATAATAGACACTACAGATGTGTTTATTTTTATTGAGTTTGTCTAATGGTCGTGGGTCGTGGGTGTGGGAGTGGGTAAAAGTCGTGGGTGTGGGTAATCATTATTAGTAATTAATGTTACTAATTTTTGTTAAATATTAATAATTTACAATATTACAAGTTTCGGATTTTTTAACTACTCGATAACAAAACAAACATAACACGATGTAAGAAAATTATACAACACTTCCCCTACTCCGTTACTCTACCAGAGATCATCGACCCGGGGGGCACTTGGGTATTTTTTGGGTGGGTATGTGCCGCCCAGGACTCCAAGTTGGCACCCCGTTCTAAAAAAAAATTCCCCTAAAATTGATACCCCGTTCTAGAAATAGGTCAATTTTTTATACCCCGTTCTAGAATTCGCCCTAAAAGTGATACCCCGTTCTAGAAATGGGCCAATTTTTTGTACTCCGTTCTAGAAAGTTTGTAAATTGAAATAGCCCCTGTTTTTTAAAAAGATATCTCTTTATTTGTTCGACTTATACATCAAATAAATGCTTCTTCATAATCAGCAACAATTTTAAGCAGAAGATAAAGCCGTGATCCACAATTTTTTATACCCCGTTCTAGAAAACGCCTCTGAAATGGATACCCCTTTCTAAATCAGGAGCTTCAAAATCACGATCCCGTTGGGCGGCACATACCCGTATAGGTAATGTATGGGAGTACCCCCCGGGTCGAAATATGAGCATCGGCGAGCATCGGCATTGTTGCATAACATTCAAAATATAAGGATTTGTATGGGAAAAAAACCTATCGTTTCTCTAACCTACGAAAATGAAAGGATTTCAATAAAAAACAACTTACCTTACTTAAAATGTGTGTTACGTCTCTCCTGTGTGGTCCATGGGCCGATTTATGGCCGATTTATGGGTTTTTATGTAAACGGTTTTCTCTCTATTTAAAGGTTTACCAACCTTGGTAAACCTTTATATATAGAGAAAACCGTTTACATTGCATTTTTTTGACCTCTTTTAAAGCGTAAAGCTTTTTTATTACGGCTGAAATAAGGGTTCCAATTTTCTCCAAAGTGCCTTCTGGATCTGAATAACTAAGCGATTTTCTTTAGTCCCTGAGTGTAATGTTTTTCCGCAATGCAGTATCACGCTGGGCCAGGAGCCGCTGGGCCCAGCTCGTTAGTTTTCTTTGCAGAATGTTATATTTTCACGGATAGTGATTTGCAGATCCAAAATTATAAGAATGAAGTGCAGCTTAAACTGAAGCTACATCAACTTACTAGTCGTCGTCTCAAAGGTCAGTTTGCTGCCTCTCCTCGCTTGTTTTACCCTCCCCACCCTCCCCGGGTTTTATTTTATACCCTGTAGTTTTCAATAAATTCAGTTTTTTGCCCCAAACTCGTTGCTTTTCTTTGGTGTCTACTACTTGGGATCAATTCAAAGATAAGCATCGTATTGCTTATTCAGATAAATAATGATTGACTACTCTTATATGGAACTGATCCCGGCTTCCTTAATTTTCCGATTTGCTCTTTTTAGCATTAACTTAACTTGTATGCGTGTTGTTCAAGCGTTTGACCAAAACAAATTTTCTCAAAATACTATCAAGAGATTACACCAGTGCTGAAAATAGCTCCTATGGGTTCCTGCCTTTACCCAACCCCATCCATTTTCATACATTGTGTTATGTTTGTTTTGTTATGTTATTAGTTATCGAGTAGTTAAAAAAATCAAAAACTTGTAATATTGTAAATTATGAATACTTAACAGAAATTAGTAACATTGTTAATAATTAATTATGATTAAAAATTAATTTTTAATCATTACCCACTCAGAAGTGAAGGGAGCTTCCGGTGCAAAAGGTCTTCGGTGTTGATTGTTCGGCTACTCATTTCCGGAACAGCGGTCAAGCGCGACTAATTAGGGGGCAGGCGTTTTCTCCTCTCTCTCCCCGCCCCCTACCCCGCTCCTTTTGACTCGCCCCATTTTCTCCCCTCTTTTCGAGTTTCAACATGCACTTTCGCTAGCAAAACATTCGCGCGCCCGAAGAAAACGCCTGTACTGCAGGCTACAGTCAATCCTTCCCTCGCATTGACCAGTTTTTGAATGCCATTTGTTGCCTGTAATTCCTGAAGAGCAGTACAGTGTAACTAAAAGCCTATTTTTCAAGAGCCCAAAAGAGAAAGTTTAACAGCCCTTAGTTGCACATACACAATATCTACAGGTCTTATCTTGCATAGAACTGAAAGAGTAATACGGGATTTATTTCCGCTGCTGGTTTCACTGTCCACAAAAATGAAGACTAAATTACTCAGTTCTAAGTATAATGAAGTGGAACAAGCTTAAATTTGGTAGGCAACAGACTTACAGCTTACCTCATTACTGCATTCTCCATCAAAATCTTCCGTCTATAATCAAACACTCCAACTTTCAAATTATGCCTGCACATGCATCACGAGGTTTTTGTATCACATTCTACTAATCGAACTGAGTCTCCAAGGGCTGGTTTTGAGTGACGCAATCGATCTCTGCAGCCTAACAATCCGTAAGAACTCGTAGAATTCCTTTGGTGCTATCACGAAACAATGAAAAAAGATGGATCAAATGGACACCAACAGAACGAACCCTATAAGCATGCGTGAAAAAAAACCGCTGACTAGGGGCGCGATCCATTCAACCAAAATTCCAACCGGTCCG
Organism: Porites lobata; assembly: GCA_942486035.1. Classification (NCBI taxonomy): domain Eukaryota; kingdom Metazoa; phylum Cnidaria; class Anthozoa; order Scleractinia; family Poritidae; genus Porites; species Porites lobata. The sequence continues at coordinate 378,651 of CALNXK010000195.1, forward strand.
ACCGGGCAAAGTGGTCCACCTCAAAAGGTGGACCCGTTTTTTCGAAACTTTTCCGGTTGGACCGAACCGATCCATCGAGTTTTAGATTGAAATTTCCGGAAATTTTGGTTGAATGGATCGCGCCCTTGAAGTCCGTTCTTTTCTGGTTCCCATTCTCTCCAGTTTTCTTAGACTTTTGGCTCAGGCACACGATATGAAGGATTGAAGGATTTGCACTGATTGAAATCAATCAAATATCGACAGCTGTTGGTATTCTCTCTCTGAGATTTTTATCACTTTAAATCGAAAGGAAGGGCAACCTTTACTTGTAGGTAAAAATGTAAACTAGCGTAAGGTGTAGAAGTGCAGTACCTTTATATGTGGGAACTGGTACATGGTCAGGAATGATTATTAATCGTTCTTGGCACATCGCAACACAGGGGAAGCTATTTTAAGAATTTTGGGAGATTTCTAGAAAAAATTTAAATGTTTCCTACGGCCCACTCCTAGCAAGACTGAAGGAAGAGTTCCCAGACAGCAAAGTGCACCTACAACCTGCAACCTTACTTACTGGGAAGTTTCCCAGCAGACGCATCTCCAGACATTACCGGCCACTTTGGGTGTGGTCCTAGGGCAAAATTAAAGGCGAAAGAGGTTGCTGAAAAATAGCCGAAGCAGCTATTGTAGACATGGAATCCCCTCACTTACTCTGAATTGTATTTTTCACAGCAACACTTCCCTTCAAGGGACACATGATATATTCCACATCTCCCAGCTAGCAAAAATTTGCCTGAGAACAGACATCGTGAGGAACATGTTCATTCGGTTTCCTGTCAATACTTTCTTATCCCTATCCTGCAGACGTCTTGAAATTAGTAGATATGGCCACAAATGATCATTAATCGTACTTGGCACATTTCAATACTTTCTTAATCCTAGACTGCAGACAAGTTGAAATTGGTAGGTACGGTCAGGAACGATTCAGAGTCGATCAAGGCACATCTCAATTATACTTTCTTATTCCTAACCTTCATACATGTTGGTATTGATAGAGATTTCCAAGAACGGTTATTAATCGTACTTGGAAATTCAAAATACTTTCTTATCCTTAGTCTGCAGACATGTTGGTATTTGTTGGCAGTCCAGTCAAAGACGCGTATTAATCGTACTTGGCACATCTCAATACTTTCGTACCCCTAACCTGTACGCATGCTGAAATTGGTAGGTATGGTCAGGAACGATTATTAATCGTACTTGTCAATTCTCAATCTTTTCTTATCTCTAACCTGCAACTAAAAGACATTGTGGAATTTGTTGGCAGCGTCAATGACGCTTATTAATCGTACTTGGCACATCTCAATATTTTCTTATCCCCCAGCCTGCATACGTATTTTTATTGGTAGATAATGTCAAAAAAGCCTTTTAATCATCGTACTTAGGAAATCTCAATACTTTCTTATCCCAAGCCTGCAGACAAGTTCGTTTGGTTGAGATTGTCAAAAACGCTTAATAATCGAGCTTGGGACATCTCAATACTTTCTTACCCCTAGCCTTTGCCAACTACGATTAACAGGCGATCCTGACCATACCTACCAATTTAAACATGTCTATAGATATACCAAGTACGATTAATGAGCGTTCTTGCCCATACCTTGCAATTTTAACATTTCTGCAAGTTAGGAATAAAAAAGTATCGAGCAGTGTATCAAGTACGACTAATTATCGTTACTGACCATACCTACAAGTTTCAACCTGTCTACAGGCTAGGGATAAGAAAGTATTGAGATGTGCCGGGTACGATTAATAAGCCTTCCTGATCATACATTCCAACTTCAACATATCCAAAGAAAGAAAGTATTGAGATATGCCAAGTTCGGTTAATAGGGAACTTAAGAACCACGACGAAGTTCACGACGACGACGTCTGTTGACCGGGAAAGGACTGGAACGAGAACGTCAGTTTCGTCGGGAAAAAGGAAACTTAAGATGCAGTCGATCGGTAGGTCGACGACGACGACACTGAATGTAAACAAACAAGTAGAAGTAGTAGAACTGTGATGTTCGTTCGCAACAAAGTTTTTTCGCAGAGGCGTCCTTTAAAACGATGCAAGATCTTATTTTATAAGCCCTAGGTCTACTTTCATTGACGATGAAGAATTTTTAGTAATGTCTGACCTTTTCGAATGGAAAAATCTCTGCCTTCCGTACGAAGGTTACTCAACTTTCAACCTGAATGAGATGACCGAGTGCGAGTGTCTGTCAGAGGTTAGTTTTGGAAAAAGAGACACTCCGATGCGATAGCTGTTTTCCAAATAAAGTTCATTTCCTCTATATTAAAGATATATGATTTACCTTTCCTAAATACGTACAAAAACTAAATTTATCACTTACGAGTTCGCTCGCTCGGCCTCTACGGCTCAGTGTTGTCTTCGAAGTAAACACAATTCATCAGTCGAATTTTCAATCAATATCGCTTCTTAGGAGAAAAAAGAAAGGATACCTGGATTTACGAAGATAAAAAATACAAAGCCCTTGAAAAATCGCTTAAAACAAGGAGTTATACCTGCCAAAGCTCGTGGATTGCAGGACGACGTGACTCTACTGTATTTGGCGTCGTCGACGACACCACGACGACGAAATTTGCTAATCGCGCTTGCGCAGTGCACGGTATCTCACTTCCGGTCGTCGTCGACAAAGTCGTCGTCGTGGTTCTTAAGTTCCCTAATAAGCGTTTCTGACCATACCTGCCAATTTCAACATGTCTATACCCCTACAGGTTAAGGGTAAGAAAGTATTGAGATGTGCCAAGTACGATTAAAAAGCGCTCCTGACCATACCTACTAATTTCAACATGTCTACTGGCTGGGGATGAAGAATTATTGAGATGTGCCAAGTACAATTAATAAGCGTTCTTGACCATACCTACCAATTTAAAAAGGCTATAGGCTAGGGATAAGAGAGCATTGAGATGTGCCAGGCACGATTAATAAGCGTTCCTGATCATACATTTCAACTTCAACATGTCCAAAGAAAAAGAGATATACCAAGTACGATTACCACTCGTTTCTAACCATACCTTCCCATGTCATCTTGTCTACTGGCTACAGGGATAATAAAGTATTTGGATGTGACAGGTGCGATTAATAACCGTTCCTGACCATACATTGCAGTTTTAACATGTCCATAGGCTAGGGATAAGAAAGTATTGAGATGTGTCAAGTACGATTAATACCCGTTCCTGGCCATACCTACCCATTTCAACATGTCTACCGGCTAGGGATAACGAAGTATTTAGATGTGCCAGGTACGATTAATAAGCGTTCCTTATCACAAATTCCAACTCAACATATCCAAGAAAATAAATTATTGAGATGTGCCAAGTAGTATTAAGAAGCGCTCCTGACCATACGTACTTATTTCAATACGTCTACACGCTAGGGATAAGAAAGTATTGAGATGTACCAGGAACGATTAATAAGCGTTCCTGATCATACATTTCAATTTCAACATGTCTACAGGCTAGGGATAAGAAGGTATTGAGATGTGCCAAGCACGATTAATAAGCGTTTAATTCTGTGACCATAAATACCAATTTCAACAGGCCGACAGGCTAGGGATTTGAAAGTATTGAGATGTGCCAGGTACGATTAATTAGGGTTCCTGGCTATACATACCAATTTCAACATGTCTACGGGCAAGGGATAACAAAGTATTGAGATGTGCCAAGTACGATTAATAATCGTCCCTAGCTAAATTTACCAGTTTCAACCTGTCTGCAGGCTATAGATAAGAAAGTATAGAGATGTGGCAAGTATGATTAATAATCGTTTTTGACAATCACTACCTATACCTAGTCTTACGCCCCCTGAAGGCTAAGGAAAGAAAGTACTGTATTGAGATGTGCGAAGTACGATTAATTCTGATCACATTTACCCGTTTCAACCTGTCTGCAGGCTATTGATAAGAAAGTATAGAGATGTGCCAAGTACGATTAATTTATATGGCTATTTTTCCTGAACGAGTTATTGCTGAAGAGGTTTCATGTAAAAATTACACCATAAATGGCTTCATACATATGACGTAGTACTGATGAAGAGGTTTAATTTGGATAGTCACACATGTAGGTTTTCGTCAAAAGATTCCAAATTTAAAACCGCGCGAAACATAAACTATACATGTGAACGTACTACTAGAAAGGTTCGATTTTGATAGTCACATCATGTAATTTTGTCCAGAGAGCAATAGTTAGAGCTACATGCGAAATAGCTAGTTTCATGTGAACACGCTACTGAAGAGGTTTTAATTTAAATGGTCAAACTATTGGATTTCATCGACGGACTGGTCACTGAAGTACGATTTCGAACTAAATCAGTGAAACATAAACAAATACAGTCTTGTAAACTTGCTACAGATAAGGTTTCATTTGAACAGCCGATCACATCACGGCGTTTTACAACAGAAATAAACTAGGGACTATTTTTAAAATGTCTCTATTACTGAATCTGGAAGCAAAAAGATTAACTTTAGCGCAAGTCCCAGACGATTGCAGTTTTCTTCTTTGAATTTCCGGCCTTTTCTCTAGAGTGAGTAATAGGCGTCAGTTCCAAGGCCACAGCCTGCTCATTACCATAGAATTCTTCTAGTTCTGTGTCGCCCTCACTCCTCGACGAGCCACCGTAAATCTCTGGTTTCAGCAACTGTTGTCTCTCCTCTGATTCCGGATCGAATTGATCTTCCATGTCACCTGGTAATGGAGGCAAGGGATTGTTTGCAATATTTTCACTTGATCGCCTATAAGAAGAAAACAACGCTGTCAACCATAGTAGATTCCTATAAAATTGACCATACATTTTAGATCATGCGCACGATTATAGAAGGCAACGTGAATCACACTAAAACATTTTACGACGAGCCGATAATTCTGTGAGACAAGATCGCAATGCTCTATTTTACCATTATTATTTCAAATCTTTACGCCAACCTTAATGGACTCGAAACATGATTTGTACGCAGCAAACGGAGTTAGATTTTCTCACTCTGAGAGTTATACACTATTACGCCTTAAATGTCAAAAATAAAACGCGTTCACGTTGATTAAGCGTCTTCCCCTAAATATGCGCCTGCCAAACTGAAAAATAAGAGTCTCCTTGAATAACAATCACCTCCAGCACACCGTCTTAAATATATTAAGTGATGTTATAAGGGAAACTCCTCTCTTCTCTCATTCTCTGAACGCTTGATTAAACGCCGGCATTGACAGAAGGGAACAGTTTCTTATTAGCCTTTTCGTTCGGCTCAATTTTACATTTACCGTGCACAGCAAGACCATTATCTTTATCCACGAGTTAAGCAATGTTATTTCTTACGTAACAATGTAACTGAGTCCCTTTCATTCTTTGCCATGACCATGCACGTGTCTCATTAACGATATACTGTCTCCTCAGTACTCCTTTGAAGAACCTATTTCTTCCCCGAATAAGCGCTCTCTCAGTGGCCAAGCTACTTGTAGTATATAAGCAGAACTGGCCCTACCTATCAGTTATTGAATTAACATAACATAATGTATTTATTGTCGAACTAATATTGGGAAGTTCTTTAGCCTGGGACTTGTTGGCTCCTTTATGGGTACGAATACCGGGTATGGAAAACCCAACTCGCTTGTGGCTGAACTTTTCAAGAATAAAAGCCAAATGCTTAATCGAGAGTACTAACCTGTCATAAACATCTGCTCTTGTCACAGGAACAGTGGGGTCTGAATCGTGTGGATCAAGGTAGTAATCTTTTCTGCCACGGTTGTTGTCTTCTGTTAAGTGAAGGTACTCGGTCGCGACATTCTGTTGTGAAAAATAAGGCCAATATCGAAGTTAGGAATAAACATACCAGCCAGGAGCCCATAACCAGGAGCGAGCAACTTCCATACTAGGCCTATGTCACGGCGTTTTTACGGGTCAGTTTATTTTTAGACACATTTTAAAGGGGCACTTCTTCCCGCGAAAATAAAATCTCCACCATATCTATGAGAGCATTTGAAGTATAAGATTTCAAAACGGAAACCTAAACGTTATCAAAAGGCAGAAAATACCATTTTTAGGTCTGTAGGTTTTGCTGACTAGTTTGTGAAATTTAAAAGATATTCAAAATTCGCGCCAAAATCGTTCTAAAAATAAACTGGTCCGTGAAAACGTCGTGACACAAGGGCAAGTTGCTCACTGCGGGTTGTGGGCTCCTGACCAGCAAAAGATGCGCATCCCTCATAATCTTTCTTTCAATTGGCAGTCGAAATTCTCTGATCTTATAGAATCGTAAATTTTTATAATCTGTATAGCTTTAGCATCTGCGTTGCGTCAGTCTAAAAAAAAAAAAAACCAGCATGCAGATCGTGTTATATCATTCCATGGCCGATCTACGGGAGGGGCCAAGGGGCCCCGGGGGCCCGGGGCTCCACCTTCTTTATATGCCAAACTGCAGTCTACGGGACTAAATGACCGGGTCCCCCACTTAGTTAGAGATTTGAATCCGCCACTGTCATTGCAAATATTGTAATTTTTCAAAGAGCAGACAGTCTAAGTCATCTCTTCATAAGGATATATACACTCAAGAGGGCACCCCCTTTTGATAAACTTCATTTTTTCCTTTGAAGGACCTAGTGTACAATAAGTTCTGACAAGAGAGAGGATAAGTTCTCTTAGTTCCTCCTTTGCCTCAAAAACAGTAGAAAAAAGGCCTCACCTGGGAAGCGCGTTGCTCAAGTATTGTACCAATCGACTGGCTGATTTGATCAAATTTAGGTCGCTTGTCGGGTCCTTCCTGCCAGCAATCTTGCATAATTTTGTAGATCTCCGAAGGGCAGTCTCGGGGATTTTCCATACGGTTTCCATCATTGAGAAAGTCTAGGAGCTCTTCTACGGGTATAGTGGGATACGGTGTGCCGCCCAGTGTAAAGATCTCCCACAAGCAAATACCAAACGACCATCTGCATTGTTAAATGTCAAGGTTCAAAACATACACACTCGAAGGGTCATCACAGCCTGGGTCATTCCAAACCAAAAGGGTGTCAATAAAGCTCTGTAAGCTGTTTAAGCTAAACTATGGACTCGAGGAAACAGATGGTAAGCTGCTATTAACTCCACTACAAGGGAATTATTGGAATCAAAACTTACAAGGCTTGCATATGAAGCGCTACATTCAAGAATAGTTATCAGTAGTATTCTTTTTCTTTCGAGTACTATTTATAAACATGCCCTGATATAAACACGAGATTCGGGTGTTGGGAGAATTTAAGAGAATTGGTACAAATTGCAAACCGCAGAAAAACAGTTTTCTACGAAGGTGCTTTTATAGCGGCAACTTTCCCGAGAAAAAGTTGCTACCTAGCTCTTCGTTTATGGCGCTGATGAAAAGAGCAGTTCTTACTGTTCGCGAAGTGTTGTATCTACACGAAGTTTTGTACGTGTAATCAGTAAGTTTCTGTTTTGCATCTATAATAAAGTTCAGATATAATGTGCGCTCTGATTTGTTGCAAAAGCGTACTTTATGAGAGTATAAAGGACGACACTCTTTTTTTGCTTTAAAAAAAATAAAGATTGTTTTGAAAATTGAAAAGGAATGTGTGGGGAATTCAACGGATTCTTTATATTCATAAAACAAATAAAGAAGTCTTGACTGAGCTCTATTCTGTTGTACTACTCAAGAAGTAGAGAGAAACACTCGACTGCATCTCGTGTTCCCCCCTACACTTCTTTCGTGTTCTAGCCGCTGCCAGTCGTGCGTGCTTTACAACGTACAGAACAGAGCACAGTCAAGGCTTCTTTATTTGTTAAAAAAGGTGATATTTTAAAGGACGGATTGTTCTCCCTTAAAGTGTCGTCTTGAGCGTAAAAACTTTGATATAGCATGTTTTTAAAGATTTTTCAAGTTCCATGCCTCTAAGTTACGGGTTAATAAAGTAAACTTGTCGAGTTTTTCAAACCATGGTTGCGTGGTTGCGTTTAACTGTGTTACTCGCATGCAAACATACTTCTCAGCCAATCGGAGAGCGCCTACTAAACTATGTTATGGCAACTTTAACTTAATTGCAGTAATCAAAAGGCCAGCTTCTTTTTAATTTCAACGCCTAGTTACGCACTAATTATATAGTTGTCATCCTTGAGTACGATCCCCGCATATTTTCATATTCTCCCTTCATTCATTTTTTTTAAATGTCATTTGTACTTACGCATCACTTTTCTCTGAATACTCCCTCAAAGACAATGATTCTATCGCCATCCACTTCATTGGCAAAACACCACTGTTTGTCTTCACATATAAGTCACTCTTGTAAATATTTCGAGCGAGACCAAAGTCAGCGATCTTTATGACGTAGTCTTCTCCAACAAGAACGTTTCTGGCCGCCAAGTCTCGGTGAACACACTATATAAAACAGATATGTTTTGAAAAAAGAAATGCAAAATCAAGAAATCAGAAACAAGAAGGAGATAATAATAATAATAAGTCCGCTAATTTTAGAAAGTCGATAATGGGGTGAGCTTGTAAGGGGAGTTCACGTAACCTTTTCTCCTACATGTTACTTTTTCTAATCCTTTGCGCGAGCTTTTGGCTACTGAGGTCTCCTCTCTCTGAGTTACTTTACTTTTTACCACTTCTTACTCATAATAAACTCTTGCAGTGCGAATACTCGAAGCTGGGCTTTTGGAAATAGATTATCCAAACACAAATCATAATAATCATTGCGGTTTTTGAAAACAAAAGATTCTCATTAAATTTGAGGGCTAATTCTTGAGAGGTCAGGTAAGTTCAAACGGTTTTTAAGTTATCAACAGTTTCATAGTTGCACATTGAATTTTTTTGGTCCGTTTACATTAACAGAAAATCTCTTGTTTTCCAAAAAAAAACCGGTAAGTTCAAACGATTTGATTGGATAATAATCTTTCAAGCGCCCCGGTTCAAGTAGTCATACTCTGTTAAACGCAAAAAACAAACAAATAGGCGCAGATTTAGAGTCGAATGAACGATTTGAATCATGACAAAACTCCTTGAAGCCAAACGGAGCAGATACGCAAGTGCTGGAGAATAGACCTTTTTAGCTTGTATGTTTTGTCTTCCCTTTTCAGAGCACTTGATGGTACCCCAGAAAATCGTTCCTTTCAAAAGTTGTCCTTTGCTCGTGCATTCACGAACATATGTATGTATATTTTATGAAAAGACAAAACGCAAATTGCCTTGAGAACATCACGTGGTGTGAAATGGGAAAATAAAACAGTAGCCAAAAAGGTCTATTACAACCAAGAGCCACTACAGCTCTTGTTAGAACTGAATTTTCTTCAGAAATGTGGGAATCCTTGAACGGGACAACATTACTACATTACCTTTTTAGACGCCAGGAATTCCATTCCACGGGATATTTGGTAAGAGTAGTTTACAAGATTTGATATACACAATCCTATCTCTGGGTCACTCGCAGTCGTAGTCCAGGTTGCGTCATAAACATCTCGCTTGCCTCGTAAGAACTTTTGTAAACTCCCATGTGGTGCATATTCCAGAATGACAAGGATACGATCTCGCTTGATACAAGCACCAAGGAGGTTTACAATGTTTTTGTGTTCTCCAACGTAAATTAGAATTTTCAGCTCTGATGCCAGGTCTCTTACTTCCTCTTTAGTAGCTCCCCCTGAAGTACCAAAATATCGTACTCGGTCAGTTAAAAAAGTGCAGTTTCCACAGGGTCTAGTGGAGTCCATGTAACCATGTCACAAGCAATGTTCAGTTTAACTGGGCACAAACCTCAGCAATAGGAATGAGCACGAACGGTACTCATGCATGAGAGAGGCCCTATGCGAATTGCCCACCTCACCCATGCTGAATCCAGGGGCATGGCTGGAGTTTTTTCCACTGGTAGGCACAGATTCCCAAATCAACCCTACCCGTCTCTCAAATCATTACCGCGCAGGTAACCTGGTAACTCGTCCCCTCCCCCGCATATTATCAGCTGCTACAGTAACTATAAACCAAATTCCTTTTTTGTCCCCCTCCACCAACCCCCGACAAACCAGCCATCCTTGCTCCATGGCAAATGTTACACAAGCTGAAATAGAGATCTTTTGACTTGAAACATTACCTTTAACAGTCTTTACAGCTACGATGGTCTTCGTGTACGCACTGCCTCTGGGATCGTGGTACGCATGGCCGGCCCTCTGTTGACGAAACATTTTAGGTCGCCGCTGACTTTTCTTTTGACTTTTGTCTCTGGGACTAAAGTTGTTTATTCCTATAGCCTCTGCTTTAATGACTTCTCCGAAGGCCCCTGATCCTAGCAACTCTCCAAGAATGAGCTTGTCCTCAGGAAAATCGAAATCAGGGTCATAAGGCAGATCATTACATTGTTCAAGCAGTGTACGATTAGGGTCAATCTAAAACAATCAAGAAATATTTTATTACTTAACGTATACAATAGGGACCTATTTAGTCTAAGCAATGGTAAGTTCATTCCCTCTAACTGAAAACTTTTTGGTTCATGAGTATTACCTGAATTTAGAAGGCCATTTCAGGGAAATGGATCACTTTTTGAATCGAGTCAAAGAATAAACAAAAGCCAGTTTAAGTTTGAAAAGTAGACTTAAATTTATGGCCACTCCGCAAAGAAACTCGGCACCTCGTTCACAGTAGGTCGACAAAAAAAGTCGTGACTATTTTTGCGGAACAGATTGGTTCGTAGCCTGCAATGAAATGAACAAAATGTCAGCCATCTTTACTATCCGTGAGTATACATCTATTTTAAAACGAGGAGCAATCTATGGTTGCAATTTTGCAAATTATGTCTGTCGACTGGCTTCGAACAAGCAACTCAGATGCTGATAAATGTATAGTCATTCTCAAAGGTGACCAACACCATGAGAGTTTACACGAATGTAAAGTGGCCATAAATAAAGCAACCCTGCACTTTCGAAAGGTTACTAAAGATTTTAAGCAAAAGAGAGTCGACGACGGTAGCGAGAAGGTAAAACAGTACCGAGTAGGACTAACAACCAAAAACGACAACTTTGCACGGGCCATCAAACCTAATTACACGACTACGACGTAAAAAGTTAGTCCCAATGCCCGTTTTGCGAAGGACGTTAACCGGCGCTGACGATAAACTTTTTGTTCCCTTTTTTAACTTGGCTGTCCATAGAAATTCAACTACTCCAAGTAAGGTCACCTACGTTTCACATATCAAAGGAAGATGACATTAATCGAGATGAAGTTTGAAAGATCGCAAATTCATTTCATTTTCGCCGTCATGTTTGAACCAAGGTTGAGAGACATTTGCTTATAAAACCCGTTTTCTAATTTTATTGCTCCTCTGAGACAAAATTTTCACAATTAAAAGAAATCCCCCTCCTCCGTTTTTCCGCGTTTAAAGTTGTCATTGTAGGTGTTGAGTATGGATCTTGGAATGGGAGGGGTGTGAAATTTACGCAGTCCAACAAACATCATTTTCAGCCAAAATAAGTTGCAGAATCCAAGCAGGCACTGGTTGTTATGTAGTGGCTTCATTTTAAGCTCGTTTTACATGGTAATTTACCTGGTGTTTTCCAGTGTGTACTGGAAAAAGCTTATTACGATACCCCACAATCTGCCTCCGTTGATGGCGTATAAAGCAAAAGAAGGCGAACCCAAGGACGATACAGAGAAACAGGATTGCTCCAACAACAGAAAGGGCAACAGTGGCTTCCTTACTAAGAACTTCTTTTGGAGACAGAGTTGGGTTGGAGCTGGCTGACACTAGAAAATATTCAAAGACAATATTGCTTATTGCTTCAGTTAAATTACATTATTGTTCATTCAAAATATTTCCCCAATTCTGATTGGCTAAAAGCACGCGCATAATTCACCATAACCAGTTACTGATGACCAAATTTGGAAGAATTTTGTGTTTAACGAGGAAACGACGTCAAAAATGCAGCCCGCTACAGGTTAATGCATTGTTACCGAGAAGAACTGGAGACGAGGTTGAGTTGTTTTGGTTGTGAAAAAAAAATGGCGGACATTTCACCCGTTTCAATAGCAAGAACTGCAGCTGGAACTAGGCGAAATGGTAGCAAAAAACACGGTAAAAACAGCAAGAAGACAACTCAGAGGATGACATCTGCTATTTGGAGGATATTTGCGGAGCTGGACAAACCTAAACGTACACTATCGAAGACGAACTTAACATCGATGCAGGTAAGCATGTTTTAGCTATGTATTTAAACTAGGAATTATTTTGAATGAATAATTAAAGCAATTAATGAATTCTCGGAGGGTGTTATCCACCTCGACCTTCGGCCTCGGTGGATAACACCCTCCTCGATCTGCTTAATTCTTCATATCCTACGAAAGCCGAATTCATTAATTGCTAAATAAATCAATAGGCCCTTTGCAGCTAGCAGTTCACGTGGTACACATTCGCCATGCTGGAGAGCAAGGGGCGCACTGGGACAATACAAACAAGGAGCTTACACATCTATGAGAAAATTTGGTAATCTATCCATCCGAGAAAAATTAGGTTATGACGTAAGCGTACGACCGAACGCCGACCGTACAGACTCTGGGGAGGGGAAACGGGGTCAGGAGTCAGCCCGTCGGTTGGACGAGCATGTTATAGCGTAGCCCCATGGCTAAAAAAATTTGGTTCTATCCATTCGAGAAATGTTGGTACAACCAGTTGCAAAAATGTTGAGACTCTCCCACGAAAAAACAACCTTTCATGCTTTAAATCGCTGCTAATCACAGGTATGTGAGATATAACACTGACCTCCCTCCTCCGTCCCATTCAAAGTTGTTCCTCCAAGTTATGATGTTGACAAGGGTAGCTGGGATAGGCGGGTGACCCATTTAACTTCGTAGATGGAATATGACCGTGCGGGTGAGTATAGTGCTAAATAGGACTCCACTATAGAGATCTTGTGATTCACTGTCAACATACACAACAGTTCTATTTAGGACTACACTCACCCGAACGATCATATTCCACCTACATATAAAATAAAGACCTTTAGATTCGTAGACGAGAACAACTACGAGTACGAGATTTTCTCAATAGTAACTAGTGCTCGTGTGTGAACCAGCGTTATTTTAGAGGAAAAACGTGGTAGCCGTCGTCACTCTACTACGAGTTTTAGCGAGAATGTCGTAGTGGCGGGAACAAGTCATGAAATGTTAGAAGTTTTAGCATTTTGCATTTGGGAGAGAGCTCAACCTCCTTCAATAACGATAACAGTGCTAACTTTTCTGGTGAAAAAAAGTACAGTGAAGAATTTCGGGGTATCTATTTTTTGACAATACGCGAAAAAAATTAAATCAAATATCGTACTCGTAGTAGTTCTCGTTCTTGAATCTAAAGTTCTCTATTGACTTTTAGTACCTACGTTCACAACTCTTCATTATATAAATAATATTTACAAAATAAAGAAAAACATTAAATGGGCCAATAATAAAATAACAACAGAGACATTATTCCAACTTTTATGTCTGCGTATGAAATTCTGTGGTCCGACAAAAATTCTCTACGGGAGTGTTTTCAATGACCAACGTTGGTACTTCAGAGTTATATAAAACAAAATCTGTAACTAGAAATTCTTGAATTAAACGGTTTTCATTATTGCTTTCTCTATGATGAAATTGTTAACAACCCTCTCCAATTTATAATACCGTAATCAAGACATTTTTGCCTCAATTTTGGCTTATCAATAAAAGAGCAATTACAAAACAAGAACTTATACCTGTTTCAACCGGTTCAATCCAAGGACTTGAGCTGTAGACACCCTGCAAACAAAATTGTTTACAATGAGCCTGTATTAACGTGAAAACCGCGGAATTCTCACCAGTGTTCCCTAGAGGAGTTCACTTCATTCAGGCAGAAAACAGGCAGATTATTTTAGCAATGAGAACGCGACGTCAAATAAGAAGGCGAATGAACATAAAAAGGACTAAACTTAACTGTTCTATCATCGGTCAAATTTGTTTACGATTTGCGCATGCCGTTACCACTATTATCGTGTTGTCTTCGCTAGATTTGTTAAATAAGGAAAGAAAGGATTGATACTAACTGAGGATCATGTCCGGGTATTACAGGGCGTCTGCTAAACACGCTTAGCGATCATTATGTTTAATGCCAAACGACCGTCTTACTTAACAACAGGGAAGTTTAGGCGGAAATGGTAAGGAGTGACCCAATATGCAGTCTTAAAAATATCCCTGGTTTTCAGCACTCCGTTTGTCGTAGTTCCCGCGGTTGGTCGCAGTTTTTAGGCTTCTGCAATGGATTACATGTAAATGTAGAAGGAGTTGTCCAAATCAATAAAGCAGTAAAATACAATAGAACGCCCCATCCGTAAGGAAAGAACAGAGATTTGAACTCTACTTAACGTATGTTTCTCTTACACTTTTTCCCGCTCGCACAAAATCGTCTGCCACTGTTGAAATTCGGCCGGGGTATTTTGCAGAACGCTGAAAGGCCGCTGACCGCCGAATGACTCTGAAGTTTAGTGATTTGGTTTAGGTAACTGAGTGAGTCGGGTTCCATTTAGGGTCATTATCCAAGGCAAACTGACCTGAAACTTGATTTACTGTTTCATAACCCTAACCACAAAAAACTTTAGAGTCATTCGGCGACCCAGAAAACACCAGTCTGCCGTTTAACATTTATACTTATATCAGTAACACTCGCGCAAAGGGGTACGTAACCAAAGGTTCACTGATAAAGAGGAACAAGGCTCGAAACATTGAAAAAGTTAAATTAAATTATAAACAAAGAAGATAACTGTTGATGAAATCTAACCTCTTTAACATAGGCACGCAGAAACACCGTGTATAATGTTCCTCCTTCAAGAGGACCGTTGAAAAATTCAAAAGGTCTATTGACCTCTTTTCTCCTTCTTCTGCTAGTTTTGTTTTTTGCTCGACTGGATCGCCTGCTATCCCCCACGGTGAAAATCTCGTAATGATCGAAATCCATGGCATTGAATTCAGCCGCTATGTACGGGACTAAAGTGGGCTTTTTCTTTCGTGCTTCATCGTAAGTGTAGAGATCTTCTCTTTTGTAATAATTTGGCGGTTGAGCTCGTAATATATTGCCTTTATTGTCTGTGGTCAATTCGATCACTATCACTTGGTAATAACTAAGAATAAACAAAGAATAAAAAATAAGAGGCTTTCCTTATTTTATGGGTACATAAAAAGAATTTTAAACGATTTTGAAAATTTTAAGGAAATCATGGACGCAGCACAGAACAAGTAAGTCAATTGGGGAGGAACTGAAAGTGGAAGATCAATGATAAGAAATCTTTATAAAGAAACAAAAGCTGGAGTATCTTGGTCATTTGAAAAGAAGGGAGGCCTTGGGAAAAATCATCTTGGAGGGAAAGATAGATGGGAAAAGAGAAAGAGGAAGACCGAGAAGGCGGTGGGAAAAGGACATACAGGATGTTTTCGACATGTCCTTAACAGAAGTTGGTAGATTAGCAACTGACAGAAACTGTTTCCGCTGTGCGGTCAAAGATGTAACGTCCTGTGGGATAAGAAGTTAGAGAAGTAGTACATGTTGACTAATGGTGGGCTCCTTATAAACTCGTTTATATGACCGGCTTGGCTGCGGAGCTTCTTAAGATTTTACAGAGCTCCACTTGTTATGGGACATAGCAACTTTTTTCGCTTTGTACCTATGAAAAAGTCCGTACAGACTCTGGAGGAAGGGGCAGGAGGATGGTGGAGACTCTGGAAAGGAGGGGAGGGGAGTATCAGGCACACAGCCTTTGCATTTATCTCGGGGAAAATGGCTTTGGCCAAAGTCAACTACATTAGTACCTGTTAAAAAAACAGGTTATTCGCTGATCAGTATCACATGATCATTTCAATGGCTCAAGTATCCAATCCATCACGTGTTTAATAAAGTTGTCTGCACTTCAATACAATTTTCTTTTTCATTACAGGCGCAAATCTTAGTTTAACATTTACACTGTAGTAGTACAGCACTAGTTGGTAGTTTGACTGAAGGAAAAGATTTAAAGAAATAGAAAAAAAAAACAGGCGACGATTAACAGCTGCTAAGAACTACAGTGTAGGCATTAAGAACCAACAGTATAAAAAACAGAATTGACGGACAGGAGATACCCCATGCACGCGCAAAGTCAAACGAACATGGCGTGTAGAAACCTTAGTCCAGTCAAATTGTGGTTTAGCATCAAACTAATTGCAACATAATTTTTTTCAACGCCATTTAAATGTTGGATGGCTTTGTAACAACATACTAAAAATCCGCCAAAATCGGTTCCGTGAAACATGAGGAAAATTGGCAATAAAAATTTTCAACTTTCACCACAGGAAACCCAATTTCAGGAAGATCACAAATTCAGATAAAACATTTGATAATTGTTTTTTTCCTCAAGAATTTTCGATACAACATTGCTAATGTATTTTGGGTAGTTTTGCTTTAAAAACGCCGACTAAATGTGTGAGAAACACCTGGGTCAGTGTTTCGTCTTGACCGCTTTGCACAGGTTACCCAGCCACTCGTTTGACGGTATTTATAAGGGAAATTATTAGTCAGTCTGTATTGACATGATTAAAAATATTAGTAATTTTATTTTATTTTTTTTTGCGCAATATCAGAAATGCAGAAAGTATTTTTAGTTTTACAGGCTTGTAATTCTTTTTTTATCCTGCAGCATGGAATCAAATTTAGTAGCTGACCGATGCTGAACAGTTTGATTTGATATTTTGTTCACCCTCAGTCAGCTACTAAATTTGCATCCATGCTGCAGGATACATGCAACTAAATGTGTGCAATGGACAATAGCTTTGCATCGGTTCAAACTGTTTAAACTATTCCCATTTTCTGTTATCGAGTTTTGTGAGGTAGTTATGTTCAAACCTTGGACACAATATGTGTGATCGAAATCAGGGATTCTTTTTTTTTTCTCACGACATGCGCAACCTCCTTTAGGATTATGACTCCGTACTTTACTATGTGAGTGAATAAATATTCTGCTAAGGGCTCTGTCTGTTTGGTTTTTGCTAGATCATAACGCTCTGCGCTTTTCATTACACCTGGCCGAATCTGTTCTAAAGGAAATCCAGAAAACCAACGCAGTGTGATTGTTCTTTTTTTGTCTTCTTCTTGTAGCGAGGCTCAGATCTAGTTTAGTGTATCTTTGTGTTTAATTTGTATTTTCCGCGGCAGCTCTTCATTTCTTGGTAAGATGAATAAGATTGATTGATCAGTTATCTAAGGGGATTTATATTCCCTCCTTGCATTTCTTTTGTGAGAACAACCCTGAACCTCGACCAGTTTTTTTTTTTTTTCGTCCATTGGCAAATGAAGACCTCTTTTTTCTATAACAATCATGGGATCCTAGACATCTGAAAATAATTGCAGTGGTCAATGAAGGCGCGAAAGTACTGGACATATGTCAGGCTTGCCGGACTTAGCTTCTGATGTGTCACCTCTTTTGGCGGAACCCATGTTTCTCTTCGGATGAGCGTTGTGTAACTCTTCAACTTACTGCAAGTTAACCTTCTGACTGAGTTGCGAGAATTATGCTCTGCGTGGGAATTTCCATTACTCCAGAGACTCTTACAAGATATTTTTATAGCATTGTTTTGCTACCCAGAGTTAATCTTTCCTTTAAAAACCAGCTTCCCTATTATCGCTATTTCGTCTTCTTGAAACAAACGTCTGCTAGAACCAAAGTTCTTATGCGATGAATGTTCCGTTAACCTTTGCGAAGGTAACAAGGTTTTTCCTTTAATGAAAAGGCATTTCCCTCTCATCAAATTCATAGGCACTGGAGCTTAACCTGTTCAAAAACTCTGTATTGTTGTGCGTCGTAAAGAATTAGTAAAACTATCCTCCCCTCCTCTCCAATTCACTTTTAACAAGAAGAAAATGAAAAGCTTCGAAAAGGCGAAACTTGTATATTTGAGGATGTTGGTACGTTAACAAAAATTAATGTATAATGGTAACCGTAAAAGCCAAAGCATTATCTTGCTGGATTTTTGAAAACGTACCGAACGAAAATTGCAGTCTTTTCACTGAGTAAGAGACCAAAAGCCGAAGGGAAAATGAGCCCAAAAATCCTCCTTGAAAAGAACAAGGAAAGGAAAAATAGAAAGAGCGAGGAGAAAGAAACGAGGAGAAGAAGGAACAACAATGGCTGCACTCTTAGTTTTTATGTTGACTTCTTTGGAGATAGTTGTTGAAAGAAAAAAAACTGTTTGTGGGGAGAGCTCTAGTTTGCCTGTAACGTTATTGAAAAATCCAGCTCTGATATATATTTTTCTTACCCCTGCAGCTAACAGAAATCTGATAAAAAAAAGATATCTTTTAAAAGCTAATGATTAAGTAACGACTTTCATTTTTCAGATTTAAAGCCTTACGACTAAATTTGTTGTAGTTTTACAGCCAACAGTTCATTCTATTACTCTGAAAGCCTCCTGTTGTTTTGGGGTTCCTTGAGTGGAACATGGGTCTCCTGTGCAAAAGCCAACCGTGTTGAATATTTATCCCTTTTGAAAAAGAGACACTTCGTTTTTATCAGCGAAAACTAGGTAGCAGTTATTCTTTCTTCTTTCACTTTTCCATAAATGTAACAAACACATTTTGTGCATTTTTTGTTTAACCGTATAATTTCAACTAACGTGGGCGCCCTGTGTTAAAAGCTCAAAATGTCTAACGCTTAATTTTGACATGTTCCGCCTAACGGATTTTGGCGGATTTTTAGTATGTTGCTAGATAGGCCACCCTTACTTAAATGACGTTGGAAACAATTCTGTTGCAATTAGTTTGATGTTGAGCCTCGAAAATGCCTAGATTGACTGGACTACCTCCTACACCGCACATTTTAGCATTTGACATTTTGATTCCTGGAAGTGGGCAGAGTAGAGGACGGGCTGAGGTATGTAAAAAGTGCTTACTGGCTCTCCCCATTCTGTCTTCCCACCGTTTTTCACTCGCTTGCCTTATCGTGTTCGCCCGCTTCTTTTTTGCGCTCGTCTACTCTAACCGGAAGTCTGACAAGTTGACAAGCTATTTTGCGTCAGTCAAAAGTAGCGAGTCTGAGTAACGTTTCAAATAAGTGTTGAATTCACTTGTGCTCAATTTTGTTTTACAATTCTATTTATGCGCATTTTGAAGATTTTATAGTGTTGAAATTTTACACCTTGGAAAGTGTGATGACTTTCATACCTTATTTTTCCATGCTCATCAGAAGCTTTTGCCAACTTAACTCTAAACGAGTTGCTGTTGATTGCCCCTTTGTCAGGAGGGGATATCGGGACCAGAGCAAGAGGAACTGCGGTAAACAAACAAACAAACAAACAAACAAACACTCGACTTAAAAGACTGAAAAGCTAGATTCAACTAACAATCAAAATATCGTCTCTAACACAGGTCCCCTAAAAAGTTATTTTTTTTCTTTATTCTTTATATGGGGATAATTTCACGCGCGTTTTATCCAAAATTCAGCGTATTTCCCGAGCCAAAATTATTAGGATTTGAACAAAACGCAAGTGAAATTATTCCCTAATTATTTGATTACCTATAAATATCACAGGTGACAAATTATGCTCACAATCGTGGGTTTTTGACATGACATCCTGTTTAATCGTATCGATCCAGAACTCCATGCGCTGAAACGTTTAGACCTTAAATTGTGACTTATGTTCATAATTTTTAGAATTTTTCGACAAAATACCTGACAGGTTCCTTTTTGGTGTGCTCTTTTGTGCGTTTATTCTAAAGTGTCTTTAATGTCTGACATCTTCATTCACTAACAGTTTCAAACTTGGACGCCATCTTGGCACTGAGACGTAGAAACGTTGCAATGGTATTTTGCAATTTCACACATAAAATTATAAATTAGTATAGGTAATAGCATGATTTGTAGTGATATTTGGCATAAATACCACGAGTGATATTTCAAAATTGTTATACGAAATTTCACAAGCCGTTAGGCGAGTGAAATTTGAGACAATTTTGAAATATCACAAAAGGTTTGTAATTTTCAGATGTAGGTATTTCAAATTAAGCTGAAATACCACTACTCTAAGCCAATCAAATTACAGAAATTTCTCATGTAGTAGTATAAAAGCTGAAATCTCGCGCAAAAATTAAGAAGTAATTTGGCACCCATGATATTATAAGTCTTTGTTAGTTATTTTATAAATACATATCTACAGCACAAAAAGAGCAAAATTCCAGTACCTTTTCGAGTGTTTTGCGTCAAGAGTACACCATGGGATGTCCCATATTTGTTGATGCTTGACAATCTGATTATGTATTCAGTGGCTGGTTCTAAGTCCTCCACAACCATTCTAGTCTGTGAATAAGGCAAGGCTGCTACTTTGGTAAAGTTTTTGGAGCCTGCTTTTCTGTGCTCGACAGAGTAGCTTTGAATCTGGAAATCGCTTCCATATTTTGGTTTCTCCCACGTTATTACAATGTAACGTGTTTGTACGATAATTACCTTTAAATTTCCAGGCGGTGGTGGTTTCTCTTATTGAAAAAAAAAAAAATGAAAATTTAGAAAATCAGATAACCGCACACAAAAATATGTTTTCTGAGAATTGAACCTTAAATCAGCAACAATAGGGACTTTGTCTTCTTAGGCAACGTTCACACTCGGTGTCCGGGCACGGTGCCCGAGTACGCTTCTCGCAGGACACTAATGTGAACACACCCTTCTCTCAAGTACCCACGCTAGAATTCGGGCACCGTGCGGGTACCCGGGTACCAGGTCTCGACCTTGTACTTGGGTGCAAAAGTAAACACCGGGTCCCCGTGTGCACACGGTTTTTGTATGAGTTCCGGACAGTCCACTGCTTAGTTCTCGCTGCTAAGCTCACGTTTCAAAATGGCGTCTGACAGAGCGAAATGGAGTAACTACGTACACTGTCACACATCAATCAAGGTGTGAACACAACACCATTTTTTTGCCGGTACCCGGACACTGGTTCCCGAGCACCAAGTGTGGACAGCTCCTCAGAGTCAATGAAGTAACTTACCTGCAACAATAAGAGCGGAGATACGCAAACTGTCTTTAAACCAGGTATTAAATCCTTCTATAAAATGAGTCAAAGCCTCAGCTTTTGAAGTATTTTCATTTACTATGGCTAAAGCCAACATCTGGGCGTTTACGCTTCCACTACTGGTAATTCAGAAGAGAAAATTGATAAATACGAAACAAAAACAAAAACAACAATTAATCGTAACTAGTAGATGACGTTCATAATTAATCCCGTTTCGGTCTTGGTAAGACTAGTTCGGTCACAGAGAACATGACATAACCCAAACACGCCCATTCGTATGTGCACAGGACAGTGACAGATTTCTGTTAGTTAAACAATTTTTCGCTCAGGCCGAGCCACTTTTCAAAATCCAAGTCTTTGGCAATAGTTGCCACCATTAAAATTTCTAGCCAAACATTTCCAATATATGACACGGTGCTAAGGAAGTTTTCTTCGTCTTCGTCCGAAGATGACGTGAAGTTAAACTAAAAAAGAAGAGCTCATGAATGACCCCACAAAAAGCTTTTGGCTGCGGTGAACCTTTAGAACCAGCAACATGTTGCCTCTTAAGACTGAGAGCGATACTACCTGAAGCTCAAAACTCTGACTTCGTAAATCTTGAATAAAGAGGATCCAGTGAACCGGATATTAATCTGCAACGCAACAGTAGTCTTATTATTTTTATCAAACCAAAAACAAGGATGGGCGCAAGGCAGTTAAGTGTTCATAAAAGCGCACCTAAAACTAGGCTAAACGATGGCGAAATCGCAAATCAACTGCCAAATAACCCTTGCTTACCTTCGCGATAATATTCCTTTCCATCACTATGAACTTTTCGCTATTTCTATTAAGTAGATCCTTATGAAAGCAAGTGTTGATCACAAGCTCAAAGTTTAAATCAACCACAATGTTACCTGAAAAGACAGAAAAATTATTCAGTCTTAAAAATGGAACTGCAACATATTTTACCCTATGGTCAGAAGCGAAGCTAATGAAAGCATGTATGCGATGTCAGAGCCACTCTCCGATGTTCTTTATCACTAAAAATTGAAAAGCACCTCTCCAGAGACACTACGTGCTAATTAGGTCATTCACTTTAAAAACTTAATATCATCAACGTTTACAGAGTGTACAATGGCACTATATATAATTGGGCTACACCCATCCCTCTACTTCAAGAATATTGCGATAACTAATAATTAAAATTAATTACAGAACAATTAATGGAAGAGTGCAGAGTGGGGTTGCATTTACTAACCGTTTTGCAAGGTTTGTACAGTAGTGAGGTTTCCAGGTGGTCCGTGACCAGCTTCGTTAAAGCCATTTACTTTAATTTCATACGAAGTGCGGAAGTCAAGTCTGCTGATCACAACTTCTGTGCTGTTACTAGTAACATTCTTTTCAGTATATAACTGGGATCCACGGCGTCTGTATCTTATGCGGTATCCCAGGAGCTTTTCATTGTAAGGGAGTGGAGGGATACGTTCCCAGGATATGTGAATTGCAGTTGAGTTGAGAGGATATCCTCTTACGAAACTCGGGCCGTCAGATGGAACTGGTGAATGGAAATTTTCGCAAACACTCAATTGCACAAAAATGAGATAAAAAGGGAGGGAGGAAGGGAAGGAGGAAAGGAGGAGGGAAGAAGGAAAGAAGAAACGAGGGAAGGAAGGAGGGAGGTAGGAAAGGAAGAGGGGAATACAGGGACGGGGGACAGAGGAAGGAAGGAAGAAAGGAAGGGAGGGAGGGAGGAAGGAAGGGGGGAGGAAGAAAGGAGGGAAGAAAGAAGGGGAGAAAGGAATGGAGGAAGGAAGAAGGGAACGAAGGATCAAGGAAGGAAGGAGGGAGGAAAGAAGGAGGGGAATACAGGGAGGGGGGACAGAGGAAGGAAGGAGCGAGCAAAGGAAAAGGGAAGGGAAGAGGGGGAGAAAGGAGTGGAGGAAGGAAAGGGGGGAACGAAGGGTGAAGGAAGGAGGGAGGGAGGAAAGGAAGAGGGGAAGGCAGGGAGGGGGGGGACAGAGGAAAGAAGGAAGAAAGGAGGGAACGAAGGAAGAAGGAAGGTAAGAGGAAAGGGGGAGATAGGAATGGAGGAAGGAAGGAGGGAGGGAGGAAAGGAAGAGGGGAATGCAAGGAGGGGGAACAGAGAAAGGAAGGAAGGAATGGAGAGAAAGAGGGAGGGGGAGGAAGGAAGAAGAAGGGAAATTAACAAACAGAAGAGAAACAAAAAAACATAATGAGTAAACCAACGAAGAAGGAAAATAATTATACTTTACTCATCAGTCTACTGGCAAAGTATATCTTTTGGTGTAACTAATCAAATGTACCTCTTTGACAGCATGCACATTGAACTGCGCTTTCTTAAGCTGTAAGATTTTGCAAAAACAAAACCTAAAAAGTACCTCTTGGTGGGCAGCGGGATATGTTGCAGTACTCCCATCGAACCTTAGGGTCAGTGGTATAGCACCAAGGTCCATCCGGGGCACTAGCATCTGGGTTACGACACATGTTGGAGTCATTCTGACCATCAACAACATCTTCAGGAATCCGCAGATGACGATGAGGGCATTGAGAAATCCACCGCTGACAAGAACGGCCTGAACGAGTTATATTCACTTTACCGCGATATCCAACGCCAATGCCATGGTAGCAATCTAAGGATTGCATATTGTACTTAGCAAGTGCCTCTTTTGACGCAGTAAGAAAATTCAAAAACTGACATTTCGAGTGTCAGTCCCTCGTTAGACAAGAGATCAGTCAGGCTAGTGCTTTAGAAGCATGCTAAGAAAAGATTCACAAACCTGTACTTCTGGTTTTGTCACCTTTAAAAAAGAAAAAGAGAAGAACTTTACGTTAAGACTCTTTCTTTTTCTAAAAAAAATATAAACCAGGCCCCAGTTGTTCAAAAGCTTGATGGCGCTATCCACCTGATAAATCCCTGTCCAGTTGAAGTTTCTGGAAAACTGCCCACCTACTCCTCCCCTAAGCCAACATTTTGCCCTAAGTGAGAAGTAAGTGTTAATGTTAGCTTAGAGGAGGGGTAGGTGGGCAGTTTCCCAGAAACGTATAATGACCCATAAGTATTAAAGAAAACAATTGTACGATAGCGTTATCAACTTTTTGAACAACTGGGGGCTGAAGCCACAGGAAATATTACAAGTAATCACCTGGTAATGCAGGGTGTTGGTAGCATTCTGATGCCTCTCCTCCATTGGCAGCGGGGTATATAGTGCAGTTGATTAGATTTTCGATAAAAACAGGATCTTTTTTCGCAATTGTTCTCAGGACATCTAACTCTTTTGCGCAGTACTTTCCATGGATCACAAACCGACAAGTCTTACGACAAATCCCCTGAGCACGAGGCTTGTTTAGAGAGGTATCACACAATGGAAACAAATAGCGACAGGCCAATCCCTTGATGGAAAATTGGCATCCTTCAGATATAAATCCCGCTTTTAAGTAAGCATTGAACCTTGCATTGAGACTCTCGCTTCTTCTCAAGGAACCAGAATCCCCATAAACATATCTACCACTTATGATGTCTTCACAGGCTCCAGCTATTTTAGGGTAAAAAGAACAATACGCGTTCCTAATGGCAGAGCTGACTGGGGGCTCCGCAGGAATACAGCTGGAAAAAAAAAAGGCATTTGCGAGCAGCTTGTTCTACCTTTGGTTGCTCATCCATCTGGCTTTATGTTACTGTCACGGTAGGTATTTACTGGAAATAAATACAATGTTATTTTGTGGCAAACATTTGAAGAACGAATTAAGAGCCCCCTTAAAAAAAACGTCCCCACCCAACCCGTCGAATAAACCCAACTCAAAATGGTAAATAAGCGCCCGGGCGTCAATTCAAGCATCTGCTGTAACTGTGGACAAGAAGTTCTTCTGACACAACCACACGTTCTGTTAAGACTAACCTGGAGTTTGTTTCTTGTGGAATCGAGACGTTCTGTGATGCTGAAAGAAGGATTAAGACAGTCAAGCAATCATTAATTTAAGTAAGGATTGAATTTAAGTAAGGATTGAACAAAGAACGAAGGAAAAACCTGGCTTGTAGGTGAAGATTCGTGTTTTTAATCAACTTTTTACTTATTTCAATAAACCAGTCACTGAAAAAAAGAACACTTTGTACAAGAGCAAATAATCCTCTTGTTGACAGAAAGCGGCAGGTTTGAATCGCTATATGGCCACTACGAAGTCAGTCTAACCTAATGTCGTTTCGTTTCACACTAATTCTAGCATTTGAAAGTGGATCTTATTCTACAACTTTCCTTAGCTTGTTATTGACTTTTTGGTCAAGCTGATGCTAAATTCAAGCAAATATTTTAAGAAACACGCTCAAATTCGAGACAGCTTTGTTGTGAAGTTTTCATCGCACCTATTAAAAATTTTAGTTGAGTTTAAACGGGCACATTACGCTGGAATAAGCGAATTTCATTTGACTAGAGAAACATTTGGGTTTTCAAATAAATTTTTCAAAAAATAACTTCGTGTGTATTATTTTGTTCCTCAGTGTTCATTCATAACAGTCGTTCAGAGAACGGTCGAAAAACAACAGCTTCAGCGCCGGCTGTGTGTCCGCGAATTTCAGTAACAACTTTGACTTTAATTTCATAGCTGGATTTCCCCAGACAGATTCGATACAAAGCTAGTTAATTTCTGTTTTAAAATTAGTGTTACCTGTTATTCTGAAGGAATTACAGTCAAATTTTCTCATTTCTACTTTACGTTTATTTCAAAAACTGTCACATAAATAAGCTTGATAATTATTTCATTTATTTAGTTTCAGCTTATTTTTTAGAGTCTTTTTAGTTTATAGTTGCAGCTATAGTTTTCCCTCAAATGAAAGTTTTTACCCTAATATTAAGAGCAAGTAGACAGATGCCATTCAGAATAACAACAAAAAACGTTTTGCAATTTGCCTGAAGACGGAGAACGGTTGATTCAGCTAAAGAAAGACTCAAAGGCACGTTTTTGAAAAACATTAAACATGATTTGTTTACGCGCGGGCAGATGGCAGCATACATGAACTCGGACCGATGACTCAGCCGAAGGCAAATGGAAAATAATGTTTTTATCTTTTGATTATGTAATAAAAGAAATGGTAAACGTTGCAGCTGTGCAACCATGGAGTTATGGATGCACTTGGGAGGTTGGCTAAGCACTCAAGAAGCTCGAGTCGCACTCGCTATCGCCTCGTGCGACTCTTACGCTTCTTTCGTGCTTAGCAACCTCCCGCGTGCATCCATAACTCCATGGTTGCACGCTGCACGTTTACCATTTCTTAAACATTACAACATGATTTTTAACTTGTAATTTATATTATCACAATTAAGCTCTCTTTAGAATAAAGAAAGGTTTTTGTGTCTTGGTAGACAATTCATAATCTGAGTGTCAAACAAGGATAAAAGAATTGACGAACTTAAAAGCCACAGGAAAGAAAATACATCAAAGATTTTCTTCGGCTGAATATTTACTTTAAGATTAATTCAATCGAGCGGGATTAAAACTGCACAAAGGCTTTATAAAAAGAGCTAATTACACATACCAATCTTAGGGTTTTGAAGTGAATTCGAATAAAAGAAGGCGATGTGGGTAACTAAACAAGTATATAAACAAAGAAATAAAAACGGGGATAACCGACTGCTGGAAAAGTTGATCGTGTTGTTTATTCAAGATTGAAAGCTACATGCAATCGTTGACAACAACTTTCTCTGAAAAATAGAAAACTAGCGAGGCAAATTCAATGAAAAACGGCAGAATCTAGATTCAGGCAGCAAAAATGGAAAACAAACCTACAAACAGAGGAAAAATGTCGAATAAACGGTGCATGAGAGCAAGATTGCAGTACTTACAGCGTAGGTTATAAAACTAGTGAAGCGACATCACGAGCCGCCTGTTGTGCTTTACTTTAGCGGTTTTCCTAGCTGACTTGCTTGATTCCGCCTTCAGTTGTTTTGTCTGAATAACAAAATTCACTTTTCCCTAGCTAACGCTAATAATAGCGCAAGTTTTAAAAGAAAAATGGTTCTGAATCACCGGTTTTGCTCATTCACAACAACAAACAAACTTGTGAATAAAGCTGCCAACGATTCCGCCCGGGTTAGCGGGCAAGATCCTAAAAAACTGCCCGCTCTCGGAACCAATCAGATTGCATGTAGCTTTCAATCTTGAATAAACAACACGAACAACTTTTCCAGCAGTCGGTTATCCCCGTTTTTATTTCTATGTTTATATACTTGTTTAGTTACCCACATCGCCTTCTTTTATTCGAATTCACTTCAAAACCCTAAGATTGGTATGTGTAATTAGCTCTTTTCATAAAGCCTTTGTGCAGTTTTAATCCCGCTCGACTGAATTAATCTTAAAGGTCAAATGAACCAAAATTTTGACCTTTTTTATTCTAGTTCAGTTCTAGTGAAATGTGTTTAATATGAACCAAATAAACATACTATGAAGTTTCAGCTCAATTGAAGCAAGTATCTCCGAGATATTCGCAATTAAAAATTGCTATTTTTTGGCCCTTATCTTCGTAGAGCGGTCGGAAAAATTGTCAGAAAAAACAGCTTGTGACGTCAATGTTGGTCAGGTGAAAAAAAGCGGGAAATTCAAAACAGAGTTTTTCAAGTCGAATTGGTGCAGAAGTGATTTGTGCGGCCATAAACCTGGAAAGAACAGGCAATTTGTCTTCAAAAGTTGCAAGCTGTGGTTATAACCTTCTTATTATTTAATTTTCTCGAAGAATACATCATAGTAAAACGGACTTTAACGACATTTACTAATTTCCTTGAGTTGTACTGGAAATGTGCGTGCGTAAGTCCGATTTTTTTCAAGATGCATTCACAAAATGTGTTCATATAAGGAAGTTCCTGGATATATAAGGTCCGGAGCTCCACCGTGGACACAAAAACAAAATATCTTTGTATAATAATCTGCCCAAAGAAATTCAAGTTTGCCCACAATGTGTTTGAAGTCACTGAACTTTGTCGCACTCGTGTTGATATTTTAAAACCCACGCTCGATCGGACACTTCTAGCTTCGCAGATCACTAAAATATAAACAAAATCCTCAATGTAGAAGTTTTGGCGTTGATATGTGGGCAGAAAAAGAGTTAATCTTTATCTAGTAAATCTTCCCCAAGATCGTTTTCAAAGCAACCATAGTTTTTTAAACTTGATCGTTTCGCGCAGATTAATTTTGCTTTGTGTTGTCAAGTTGAACATGCATAACGCCTGTTAAAAACTTACGCGTAAGAGATTTCCTTCAAACAAAGTTAAAGTTAAATTATTGCAAAAACCTCTTTCCAATTATGTATAAGATTTAATTACCGATCGAGGTCACTTTAAGGACCACAGACGCCACTTTAAGCTGGCAAAGAGATGCGACAAGCAAAGAACAATTCCATCATGCATAAAATTCAGCTTAAGTGTACTAAAAAAAGCTTCAATAAGGTTGCAAAACAACAAATTTTCATTTAAAAAACATAAGGCTTAAGGCTCTTATACCTGCTGACAAAGAAGAAGAGAATTTTCTGTACGGAAACAACCTACCTAAAGATCTTAAAAGCAAAAGATCAGTTTCCAGCTTCGCAGCCTAGTCATGATTCCGACTACTTAGCTAGATTAGCTACTTTTTTAGTAATAACTGGTCCATGCGAGGGTACGGTCTCGGCATTC
This sequence comes from Porites lobata, assembly GCA_942486035.1. Classification (NCBI taxonomy): domain Eukaryota; kingdom Metazoa; phylum Cnidaria; class Anthozoa; order Scleractinia; family Poritidae; genus Porites; species Porites lobata. The sequence goes on from CALNXK010000195.1 coordinate 407,326, forward strand.
AAGCAAATTAAACTCAGCAAACTGAATCATTAGAAAATACAGAAAACTGCGCATAAGGATTTGTTTTGCTCGCTTCAGTCAAATCCAGCTCCAGCAATTGTTTATCGGCAAAGAGTCGATTGTTTTGGAGTCACTGCCGGCAGTTGTCGTTCTCCACTACTTCACAGTGAGTGAAAGGAAAATTTGCGCACAGAAAGATAACAAAACTATGTAATTAAAACTGAAAAAACTAAAGGAAAAAAACTCTGACTATTATTACTTGAGCAACAGAAAAATGATCGAAGTAGTCTTTTCTTCTCGAGTAAGCTTGCTGGCCTTCTAAAGTTCCGAGGAAGTTTTAAGCGCTCAAGTTTGTTCACTCGCAAGCGTTAGGATTACGGTTCTTTGACATAAGACAAGGATAACGCTGGTTCTGCAAAGCTAAATAAATCTGGGCGTGTAAAAAAACTAACCGTAACTTATAATAACAGAATACAAGCGGGTTTTAATTCAGTCCGGCGAAAGAAGGCGAAGAACTGGACACAAAATCAATTCACAAATCGAATGCACAATTCTCAGAAAAATACAAACCTGTTTGGAAATGTTCAAAACGTTTTCTTCCTCCTCAGACTGACGGATGATCTGTTTTTACTCTAACATTGGTTGTTCTGAATCCAAAGTAATTTTCAAGTGACGAAACAACAACAACAACAACTAAAAAAGCCTTTACAAGGAGCAAACGTTCGTGTATTTCATTCAGTCTCAGTGCCCTCAGTCAGAACTCTCACAGAACGAGACAAACAAACTCAGACGATAAGGGATGCGAAGAAACTTGCGCAGAACGTTTTTCCGCCCTGAACGACCAACATTGACGTCACGTAGTCTCCAGTCTATCACAAGGCCATTTCAGAAACGTTTTCGTGAAGTTTTCGGAAATGATCGGATTTTGATCTTTTATATTTCTATAAAGGCTTGGGAAGAAAAATCTTTACCCAAATCTCACTTAGGATGGTTCTTTTTAGTGTTTGGTGGAGGTAAAGCAACAAAAGAAAATATGTCAATTTTTTGGTTCATTTGACCCGGGGGGGGAAGCTACTTCCCATACATTCTCTTAAATGAAATCCAAACGATGTTCTCACAACTTGCAAAGCGATCAGCAACGGTCTTGCCAGCGGATTTGTGTACTGATCATGCGCATTACGTCAAAAACATAGATCAACGGTCTTGACAAAAAAGCAAAAACATGGCAGCCGAAGGCGGGACTGTTTCCTGTGTTTCTCACTATTATATTTTGGTAATTCGCAAATTTATTGATTTTATGTCGCATGTCGCTTTTCAGACATAGTGTGTGGTTTTCTTCTTTGGCATTTCTGTTAAACAATTTCCCTTTGCAGAGTTTGGAATATGCAACGTATAGCTCCGTATAGCTGCTAAGAACCGCCGAAGAGTTGTCAGAGCTAGCTATCGAGCAGTGTTTTGCTGCAAACCTTAGGAAAGTTAAAGTCGCTTCAAGGTACAGAGCTTTTAGTAGTAGTTGCGATTTGTTTTAGGATCGTTTTGAATTTTAACTTTGGATTCAAGGTGTTGACTGATCGAAATAAACGAAGTGAAATGTTATGAAGTGTTTATTTTTATTCAGTTATGATATGTAGAGCAGTAAGCTCATTTTTATAAAGCTCTCTTGAATATACTTGCTTCCGATGAATTTGACACTTGCTCCAGTAATTTTTATCAGCATCAAGTTATCCTTGGCCGGCAAAAACGATGTAACCTATAAATAAATCCATCGAGCGCGTTATTGTTGGTTAAGATCTAGTACGGTTGGGTTTTAGTTTCCCCGCATTTCAGTACCGAAAAACAAATATTATATGCAAGAAAAACAAAGACGCATGATATGATTTTTTTTCAATTTTTTTCGCATTTCTGATTTCCTCTGTCAGTTCGCTTCTTGCTTCTAAAAAGTCTAAAAATATTATTTTACTGTGGGAAAAATACTGTAATTATCCGCTGACCACCACGCTGGGTGACCGCTTTGCAAGTTGTGAGAACATCGTTTCTCGGTCCCAGACCTCGTCTCTTCCCCTCCCCCTGATTTGACCTTTAAAGTAAATATTCAGCCGAAGAAAATCTTTGATCTATTTTCTTTCCTGTGGCTTTTAAGTTCGTCAGTTCCGTTTTATCCTTGTCTGACACTCAGATTATGAATTGTCTACCAAGACACAAAAACCTTTCTTTATTCTAAAAGAGATCTTAATTGTGATAATATAAATTACAAGTTAAAAATCACGTTGTAATGTTTTGTTTTGGTTTGCAATCGATCGCGCCCTTTGAACAAGGCGCCCTTCTTCAACACACAGGTTGGAGGCTGAAGTAAAATTTTCCTGAAACTTTTAAATCTCAGTAGGAAAAAAATAAAAATGTTATTTACCGGCCTGGGTCGGTCAGTATTTGGAGAAACTGTGCCCTCGGTCTGAGTATCGCCCTCGGCCTACGGCCTCGGGCGGTACTCAAGACCTCGGGCACAGTTTCTCCCAATACGGACCTCCCAGCCGTTGAATAACATATGATACGACACGCCTGATTTCCTTCTTCTTTCTGAACCATTCTAATTTTTTTTAAATAAATGCAGCCGCAGATTAAACAGTTTCATCATTTTGTCGCCATTTAAAAACATGGCTAACTGTCTAGCTCTTTGGATCTCACAAACTATGTCCAAACTTTCCGTACGTCTAATTTCACCAAAGTAACCTCTAAACTAAAGGTTTTTTCGCCCAGGGTTTGTGTGACGTTTGTTACTATGTATGAGTGATAATCGAGGAATTCATGTGAAACGCATGTTTTTTCGTAGATTTACAATCGTGCATGAGCAGTTACTCTGGATGGCAAAAAAGGTACCTTTATTACGCTCGTTATACAAATAAGTTCCAAACTTACCACAGAAAGACAAGGTTACAACGAACAGGGCAGCAATAATATGAAGGTCACCTGTAGCCATTTTCACCAACGCTTCATCAAATCACAAACCCACCTCGTACGGAACATTAACACTGCAAAGCGAAGTTAAAAGATCGCTGCTGTTAAGCCAATAACGTTATAAGTAACATTCGATAAGTCATCATGGGGTAGGATCCGTTCTTTTCGCTTTCTATTAGACTGCTTGCAGTCCGCCTTTTCTCTTAAAATCCGTCTAGTTCTTATCTCAGCCGGCGCAATTGCAAACCACGACGTTATGTTACATCAAGGGATTGGGATCAGACGACAAAAGACGGACTGCGGACTCTTTAGTAAACAAACCCTCCGTCAGCCCAGAAACGGAGTAACCGATTGGTCAATTTTACAGCTGTTGACAGATCATTGACTGGTCTGTGGTGGAGTTGCAAGCAATAAAAATAGTCACGCATCACAACCAACTACGAACGATAACGAACCAAGCGGTAATCGCTTGTAAACTAAAACGTTAAAGGATATCTTACAGAAGGAAACTGCTGTAAATTTCCTCTAGGGAAAGGAATTCAAGGCAATCTTACAGGATGTAAAGAAAGTGTAATTTTTCAGTTGTTTATGTTCTATTTATAAATCGTGTCGAATTAATGGGGTTTAATTGGTTAATTAAATTACATTGACAGTTTCGTTGTACCCAGACAGAACAAAAGAGTCAGCAGTCTCTTATTTTTTCTTCTTGGGCTTACGCCCTCGTTTATCGCGGTTCGCGCGCGTGGGTTTCTCGTGCAGCAACTTTGAAAAGAAAAAAAAGACACTGCTCGTAGTCTAGCTTTCTATAGGAGGCCATATCATTCAAAAGTGGTATGAATGCTCGATCGATGATCAAGATCACGATCGCTATGATTGAGTTTTTCGATCGGTGGTTGAGAATGAAGATCTTTATGGCTGAGTTTATCGATTGATTAATGAGAACCACGATCGCTATTATCTAAACAGGGTTTGTATACTAGAAACACAATCGCTGTGGTCGAAAGAAAGATCGGTAATGAGCTCTGAAGATCTAAAGGACTGGAAAGAAGAAGTGTCCATTGGGGATCCAGAATGTCAAAAATGCAACGATTTTGGCGGTGACAATCAAAGAGAACTGGAAACAAGTGGGGATAAATCATGTTCCTTACATCAATTAGAAGGTACCTTCGCGCCCGGAATTTCGCGCCAGTTTTCCGAAAAAGAGGGCAACCAGCAGGAACTCGTCTGAAAAGGGGAAGAACTTCAACAGAAAGCATGTGAACTGTCTACGATCCTTGGCAGCGAAGTCACCAGGAGAACAAGCCCTAATCCACTTAATCAAGCCGGTTCCTCTGGAAGTTCTAGCTCTTCCAGCCGCTCCTACATGCAGAGCTTTCGAAGGCAATTTACCACTTCCGGACACAACTTATTTCGCGGTAAAGGAAAAGGGAAATCGGTCGTTAAAGGGCTTTTCATGAGAGATGTGATATTGCTAACTGGTCCAGATATTAAGGCCGGGGAAGAGAGTGTGGTTAATGGACAACGGCCATGTGATTTCTGGTTTTCAGTTGCAAAAAGAGTGGCCAGAGTGTCTGGTTGAAGCTTGCCTGAAAGAAGCATTTGAAGAGAAAATTCCAGATGGTGTAGATTTCGAGATTCTCATGCCCGTCCACAGAACCTTGGTGAAACCGACTCTTGCTCCTGGTCAAGTTCTAAACGGCGTAATGGTGCACAGAATATTTAAGGAAAAACCTATATACATCAGACCATTAGAACAAATATGTGATGTCAGCAGTTTCAGCATGAAGAGATCCGCAGAAGAAAATCAGGAGGATGACCCTGTACCTCAGAGTCCAAAGGTAAACTTCTTATGTGGATTGATATGCTATCTACATTTTAACACCCTCGGGACTAGTTTACCTGTATAATGTCGTGAATAAAATATGCCGTCCAGTTAATGTAACCCAGCCAACCACTGATGCAAGCCCAAGACAATGTGTGCATTACTTGCCTGCCACCTTGAGAGGGCTGGTTGTTAATTCATAGATTGCATTTTTCTTTTTCAAATTTTTTAGGAGATCATTGTTGAATAGACTGAAGAGGATCTTCCACAGATGTTGGATGCTGCTCGTGAAGGTAAAATATTTACTGAATATTGTCTTGGGAAATAAAGAGAATAGATGCTGCCTATTAGCACTGTACTCTGACACCACAATATACAACTTCAAAAACAGAACAAAACTTTGAAAACTACTGAAAATTTTGTTTTGATGCCATTATTTATTTACAGAAAGCCCAAGTACAAGTGTAGTCGACCAGATGCCGAAATGCACAAATGATCTGGAGTTGTCATCCGTTATTGTCAATTGATCATAATGATTTTGTAGGTATAAAATCGGAAACTCATAAAAGGTTGAAAAAATAAAATACTGTAAAATCGTACATTTTTGTAACCCCTCATTTTTAGGAATGCCCTGACAAAAAAATTTCTCTTTAAAATTTTTGTGAAATTATGATGCTGGTGATACATCATTTTCACCGCACCTGTTATATTATACTTTTTATGACACAAGCCGCAAGTTCTGTCTGTTATTGTTGGACAGCTTTGTCACTTTTTGCAAGTCAAGAGATATCTCATGGAGAACGACCTTTAAAGCCTGTGACTGTTCACAGGGCTCTGCTAAAGGGTGAAGTGATTGATATATTCAGGCATTCAAGTATCATACTTTTACTATAATTGGACACACTGGAGTAGAAGAGGAAGGACAAGTGTCAGGGGTACTAAGAGAGGTTTTAACAAATTTTTGGCATGAATGTTTCTGTAGTTTGACTGTTGGTGCATTAGAAAAAGTTCCTAGTGTCAGGCATGATTACCAGACAGGGGAGTGGGAGGCAATTAGCCGATTAGCCGAATAATTGTGTATGGTTATTCATTTGCTAAGTATTTCCCCATTGCCCTGTCCCCAGCTTTTGTTGCAACTGTGTTTTTTGGGGAGGGAAGTTTAACACCTGAGTTTTTAATTGAATCTTTTAAGTCATGTGTGTCTCTAGATGAGAGTAAGGTTTTAGATAATTAAGGCTCTTGGAAATGACTTTGACCCCAAAGATGAAGCTCTACTAGATTTGCTAAGTTACTTCAAGTGTTACAAAAGTCCTGCCAAAACCAACATTTTCAACATAGTACATGAGCTTGCACATCAAGAATTGGTACAGAAGCCTCGATATATGGTAGATTGTCTTGCTCCAATAATGAATAGAATGAGGGTCTACACACCATTCCAAACTATGGAGCATCTGCAAAAACTTTACAATAAAAAGAATCCTACTGCCAAAAGGGTAATTAATTTATTGTCAGCAAATCCTACACCAGGGGCTGAACAAGACAGTTTGGAGCGTTTAAAAGGTTTGTGAAGAGCCTTAATGGCAGTGATCTTGGGGGCCTGTTACAGTTTCTGACAGGTAGTAATATTATTTTGTGTGAAACAATTACTGTTTCCTTTACAACTCTAAAAGGAAAATCTTGTCGGCCTATTGTCCACTCCTGACTGGACCATCACTAGAGTTACCTTCAACTTACCAGTGTTATTTGCAGAGGAATTCACAGCACTTCTCAATGCCAAAGATTCCTGGTCATTTAATATTATTTAGGTTTAACTTCGCATAGTTTAGGGCCAGAGTTGTTGCAGTATGGATGTCAGTCACCAGGCTTTTTGGTAGTTTTTGTTTCCATTTTTGTTGGTTATACACTATTGCATATCTTTCATGCTAAGGGTAAGAAACCCTCACTATTTATTTATAGATGTTGGAAAAGTTAGCCTAAAGTTATGACATAGTAATGTCTTGGTGACATGCCAACTTTTGTATATCTACTATACAAAAAGTCAACCACTTTATTGTTAAAATTACTTTTAATCAGCAGTTCAAATTTTACCTAAGAAGCAAATGTTAACCTTTAGGCACCTTCCATAAGTAGCAACTGATAGGCCTTGGCAGCTTATTTTTACTATGAATAAAAACTGTCCAGCCAGTTAAGTATACATGCAGTGACTTCTAAAAGAGCCAAAATAGTGTGAACAGCAGTAATAGGTTTTCAGTGAAACCTTTTATTATTTTTATTTCTTTATTGAATTTACCTGAGGTCCATCCAGTTATTTTTGCCTTTTGGTAAGTGCCCTAAGATTTCTCAAACATAAGAGAAGAAATGAAGTTTCATATTCAGTTATTGTTCCTAGCTACAGACTGTATGGAGTCAGCATGTTGTTTATGTTCTTACAATAAACCAATAAACCTTGTTACTTGTTACTTTCACAAAGTCTTTATAAGAATTCATAATCAAGTAAATATTTTTGTGCAACAAACAGTCTTGAATTTTTAAGCTCAAAGTTCTTTTTTTTTCACATCCCTTTATAGTTTGTTTATTACCTGTCACTTCTCCCTGCTAACACCTCACTTCAGGTTAGTTCAGTCTTTATGTAGCCAAAGTAAATTACAATGCAAGAATACATATAAGAATTGTAAGTTGGTAAGGGAGCCCAGAAGAAACCAGAAGGCTTATGAAGCCTGGGCTCCCTAGTCACAAAGAAATAAGTAAAATGAAAATTCACGGAGTAGTGCATTAAAAATACATGTAGTAACAGAAAACTAAACAAAGACTAGTTTAAGTTAAGAATTCAATAACAGAAAAGAAGAAAGTTTTTAACTCTGGATTGGAACAAATACTAAAGGAGGGGGCATCACAAATGAAAGCATTCAGCTTATTAAAGAAAACAGGACCTTGATAAACTTTCTTATGTTGGTACGGCAGAAAGGAATATAAAATTTATTTGAACTACGCGTGTTATAACCAAGAAATGTGTGGCAAGGAAAGATGGATATTCCAGTTTGGACCCATCTACAAAAAAAATCCTGGATCTACCTCTGCTACTGATTTGGTGATAGTGTTACTGTTTTTAAACAATAATATTATTATGCATAAAAGGATGCTTCCAAACAAAGCTATAATGTTGAATGTTTAAACTTGAAATTAATTGTACTCTCCTCTTGACAATGCTGACTTTTTAACAGGTAATAACTTCAGGTAAAAGGTTATCAAAGCTTCACAAAGGCATGTTTCTGATTGTCTTCTTGATAACATTGCAAACATTAACATAGAGATCAAGTCCAGAGTTCCCATCATCAAATAAACGATCAGGAACCTGTCTCCTCAGAATGATCATTTCTTCCTCGGTTAGCTGGATTTGATTCTCAGGAACAACAACACTGTAATCATCATCTATCCCTGAAACACCAGATTCAAAATCAATACCATAACTTATGGTATTGATTTAAGTATCTGGTTCGTAAATTACTGCATCATCCATACTGTGCATAATACCTGCATGCCACAAAGCCACTGGGGACTCATATCCTGCAGTGCGTATCCCAGGGAAGTTCCACTGCTCAACAAACTGCTCAAGTGATGCATTGATCCTGGGTAAATAGATGTAGTGTAGAGCAAAAAGATCAAACTCACTGTGTGAATTAAGCAAACACGAATCTTCCAAGAAATGAAAGATGTCCTTGTAAAAAGCAGTGACAACCCTGTTCATCTCCCACCAAAGTCTCTCAATTCTGACATTGTGGACACTACGTCCTGCTATAAAACTACCTCGATTGACACCTCTCCTCTCAACCATAAACCTTGCAACCTAAACATTTTCGACTCCATGTCACCCCTCACACGCAAAGGCAATCCAAACTCATGGGTTCCCTCAATAAAATATCGTAAGACTGTAGATGCCAAGTTGTTAGGTGCACACTTTAAGTATACAATTGCCCTGCTATAGCCATCTGTACAACCATGTATAACAAACCTCCAATTGACCAGTTTATGGTTGCCGTCAATGTGCCACATATGATTAGAAGCTCCGACATTGTACTGCCTCCTTTGAATAGCAGCTCTCCTGGGCAATGCTCTGCCAACAGGATCAATCGTTCTAAGAATTTCTCTTATTCGGTGTCTTTGTACAAAAATACAGGGCGTAACACATCGATAATTCTGATACTCGATCAAAATCGATAAACATCGATACTAATCAATTGATTAATATCGGAAATCGATAAAAATCGATCGCCAGATTCTTTGTGATTATCGATTTGATCGATTTCGTTCGATTAGTATCGATTTCGTTCGATTAGTATCGATCTCGTTCGATTAGTATCGATTTCGATCATAATATTGGGCAAGAAAAGGTACTGTTCACGCTTATAGAACGAAGAATATACGTTAGCGAACTAACCTAAGACGTTCGTTAGCGAAACAACTACTAAGCGAAACAACCGGTTTCCCGCTAAAAGATTCCATTTTGATGAAGTTTGTTTGGACAATCTTTTATTTGTCTCTCCTAACCTTTTTGACGCTGGAAACATTGTAAGACATGAACATATATATTCTTCTCGCGGGTATCGAAACGAAGAAATGATTCACCTTAAAAATTGACGTTAATTACTATCTACATTGTATTTCATATCTTTTAAAACAACAGTAAAACAACAACAGTAACAAAACAACAGTAACAGTAACAGTAACAGTAACTTTATATCAAACTGATAAAAATGCTGAGAATGGCACAAACACTGTTCAAAACAGGATCTGATAAAATGCCGCGGGCACCCCACCCCCTCGCCCCAGTCTCCCCTAATTTCTTAGCTATCGCGCCTTGCTCTCGCCGATGCGTTTGACAAACACGCTAAAGCCGGCTAAAGGTGTTCTGTCGACTATCCGTGACTGACTATATTTGCACATTTTTCTAATATACTCAGCAGCATACTGAATGCAGAATGAATGGGCCGGTGAATGCTGAATGGGTCGGTGGGTCAAAGAATTTAATCTCAAACCGAAAATGATGGCTGCTGACAAAATGCGTTTGCTGAGGTTTGCTAGTTTGACGCCTGAGAGTTGCCGTTGTTCGGCGTTGTTTAATAGCCGGTGTTAAGGTATGAAAGCGGATGAAAGCGATGGTTAATCAGAGTTAATACAGGGTGCACTAAGCCAGTCTTGCTTTGTAGTAAATATATTCAACGCTATTGTTTCGATCAAATTGGCTTACTCGGGGCAGATTATGAGCGGTTGTTTTCTCGTGGAATCTTCGAAAATTTCACGAAATCGATAGAAATCGATACCAAATGCTCAAACTTGTGTGATTATCGATTTTGATCGATTAATTTGCTTAATCGATTGATTATTATCGAGTAATATCGAGTAGTATCGATTTATCGATTAGCTTTCCGATGATCGATTTCGATCGATGTGTTACGCCCTGAAAAATACCACGAGCTCGCAAACCACCACTGACATATGACTCACCAGCATAAGGTGTCTGTGTCAACACTCCCGTGATGACAGTGTAAAGTTCCTCATAGCTGATGTCTACAAAGCTTTCATGAAGTCCAAGTTCCTGTCTACGACGATACAACGTACTGTCACTTATCCCAAGTGTTGGTGCTATTCTCTTCGTACTCATCCCAGTTTCTCGCAGGGTTTCGATTTGATCTTCGGTTATCCTGTATCTAGGTCTTCCTCCGGTACTTGCCTCTTTACTAGGAACCCAAGCTGCTGACTGAACACTGTTTGCCTCTCTCTGAACCTTAGTGGTATAGATTTCATACAGCAAGCTTTGAGAAAACGTCTGTAGGTTTGAAACAATCTGCTTTAATTCATCACCGCCGTAATCTTGTATAGCAATTGCAATTGCATTGACAATTTGAAGGTGGTCCTCGAGTCGGCTTTCTGAATAATCCAGAGGGACAGAATTGCATTCATCTTTTAAAGCCTTATCGGCTTCCTCGAAACAATGTCCCAAGAACATTGTCCATCGGAGGCCATCATCTCAGCTCACGTTCAGTCCCTCTTTACATTCTACTGAATGTAAAGAACATGATTTATCCCCACTTGTTTCCAGTTCTCTTTGATTGTCACCGCCAAAATCGATAATTTCAATCATTGCATTTGACATTCTGGATCCCCAATCGACACTTCTTCTTTCCAGTCCTTTAGATCTTCAGAGTTCATTACCGATCTTTCTTTCGACCACAGCGATTGTGTTTCTAGTATACAAACCCTGTTTAGATAATAGCGATCGTGGTTCTTATTAATCAATCGATAATCTCAACCATAAAGATCTTCATTCTCAACCACCGATCGAAAAACTCAATCACAACGATCGTGATCTTGATCATCACTCGAGCATTCGTACCACTTTTGAATTATATGGCCTCCCATAGGCTTTCCATACAGAAGAGCCTTTATCATCTCGCATCCGTCGTTCACCTCAATTCCCTACAAAAATTTACCGTAACATCGAATATCACCGAAGCCCAATGATCTCATTCAGTAACTGTAACCTTGGTCAGCCCTTGAAGCGCATAATTTAGTCGACTTTATCGTGCTGTGAGAAAACATCGTTGTTGATCACATAGCTTGACCCCGGGGGAGGCACTTGGGTATTTTTTGGGTGGGTATGTGCCGCCCAGGACTCCAAGTTGGCACCCCGTTCTAAAAAAAATTCCCCTAAAATAGATACCCCGTTCTAGAAATAGGCCAATTTTTTATACTCCATTCTAGAAAGTTTGTAAATTGAAATAGGCCTGTTTTTTTAAAAACATATTTCTTTATTTGTTCGACTTATACATCAAATAAATGCTTCTTCACAATCATGCAGGGCACGTTTCCTGTGCATATGGAAACAATGCGGTTAATTTCTACGCAAAATCTCTCACCACGCACAGAACCACGCTCGTAAGCTAACGATTTTCCTTCTCCTCTCCCGTCCCTTTCTTTTGAGCCCGTCTCCATCTCCCTCGGGTACATTATGGACTCGTTCCAGACTTCCGCGCGCCTATTTATCCAAGATGGCGGAGTCAGCGCTACCCGGCACGCTATAGGCTGCAAAACAGTCCGCATTTTTGCGTATCCAAGTACGCGCGAGCAGTCAAACAAAAGGTCTGGAACGAGGCTGAAAACAGAGAGCGAGACTGGGGAGAGACGCTAAAAATACTTTACTAATCTTTTTCTCTCACGGGCGTATGAGGCTCGCGCGCTTTGCGCGCAAGACTCTTACGCCACGCTTTACCGATTTCTTTACTGATTTTGAGAAAAAAACCGACTGTTTTACAGTCTATCCACGCTAAAACACAGGATGCGACAAGAGTACAACAGTTTGCTTGTTAACGCATTGAACCGTGTTTTTAAAAGCAATCTGTCCTTGAATAATTTCAAATGGCTGCTTACAAAACTGCCTGAGCTTTCGTGCGTTGGAAATATTATACCCCGTTCTAGAAAACGCCTCAGAAATGGATACCCCGTTCTAAATCAGGAGCTTCAAAATCACGACCCCGTTGGGCTACACATACACGTACAGGTAATGTATGGGAGTACCCAGCCTCCCCCCCCCCCCCCCGGGGGGGGCTTGACAGACTAAACTCAAGGAACCACACCGTGACATTACTGTTGTATGCGTGACTTTTTATTTATTTTTGTCTTTACCATTTAGCCTCGTTTTCATGAACATCTCCGTCATATCCAGCTCGCCCATGGAAAGGAAGAAGCCGTTCACTATACACCGAATGCAAATATGGCGGATCTCTCGGTCGGCCCGGGTCTAGTTGCGCGAAAGCGAGGCTAGTGAGGCCTCGATAGTTTTGTTTTGACTGCGCGTCTTAGCGATTCAGTCGATGAATATGGTTTGCATCGAGTTGTTACGTGCTTAAGAGCCATCAAATAGGAGATTTAACTCCAGCAGAGACGAAAGTTGACTATCTTCGCTTTGCCAAAGTTCTTTACGAAGAAAGAAATGGATTCAAGCGATTCGGCGCGGCGAATGGAGGCACTCTACTATCACGGAGTTATTTTTTAAAAGAACGAAAGTGTGCTTGCTTCACTTCAGAAGAGAAGACTCACGAAACTATTAGAATGGGTAAATAACTGAAAGATTCATGGTTCTGTTTCAAGTTTGCTTAGTCCGTTCTCTTACCAAGGAAAGGTAAATATCCTCGAGGACGAGTGAATCCGCCGTCGCGAATTACCAATCCTTGGGCACTCTCAGGGACACAACGACAAACAACAAGGGCGAATGTTTTTTCACAGTCTTCACGATCCTGTGTTCAAGAGTTTGAGCAGTGCCATAGAAAAAGCAATTTTTGGAAAATCGCTGTTAGTTTATCTCGAAACCATTCGACAAGTTGCTAAAATAGATCACGCGCAAGGTCAAATACCATGCTCGAATACTTGCACGCTCTTTTTCTTCCAGAACCTTTTTTCTTCTTCCTACTTTCTTAGTTGGCAACGGTTCCTGCGTTAGGTTTTTCAGTGCATTTTGGTCAAGGACTGTTCTTGAAATATGTCGCTTTCTTCTGGTTCTTACATAGTTTCACAGGCCACGCTTGTAGGATTAACAGGCGATTGTTATTGTTGTTGTTTTCAGCGGGAAATCTAAAAGATCTTACGGTGCACCTCGGATGCTCCCGCTCTCGAGAATGTTTACCTTTTGTTGCATAAATAACAGACCATGCAAACATCTTGGAACAGCACCATCTCTTGTTAAAATTATTTCATTCAAAGGCTTTCGTGAGTCTTCTCATCTAAAGCAAGTGAGCGAGCACAGTTTCGCTGTAAAGTGCTTCCCATCGCCGCGCCCAATCGCATGAATCCTTAAGTTTCTTTGTGAAAAGATCTCGGGATAGTAAGGGCTGTTCCAGCTAGAGTAAAATCTTCTTTTTGGTGGCCCTCAGGCATGCAACAACTCGATGCAAACCATATCGATCGATTCAATCGCTAAGACGCGTAGTCAAAACAAAACTCTCGAGGCCTAACTAGCCTCGCTTTCGCGCAACTAGACCCGGGCCGGCCGAGAGGTCCGCCATATTTGCATTCGGTGTATAAAGTACGAAAGCCGAGAAGGGTCTTCCGACTTCCGACTTCCGACTTCCGACTTCCAACTTCCGAATTCCGACTTCCAACTTCCGACTTCTGACTTTCGACTTCCAACTCTGACTTCCAACTTCCGACTTCCAACTTCCAACTTCCGACCTCCTACTTCCGACTTCCGACTTCCGTAGCAATAAAAGGCGTTGGTAGGCCTACGCGACTTTTAACTTATGCCAAAATGCTGCTTGTTTCAATAACGTTTTTTCCTTCCGCTGGGTAGATTATGCTATGGACGGTTCTACATTTTTTACTGAGCAAATGTGATTTTAGCCGCTTGTTTCACACTGAGAGGTCATGGCACACATATCGATTTACAGTGGTTTTTGTTCCTGGTCGGCAAGATTTGCCCCCTGATGAAAGAGCATTTTCTTTGACCTTGTTTAAAGCGTAAGGCTTTTTATTACGGCTGAGTAAGGGCTCTAATTTTTCTCCAAAGTGCCTTGTGGACCTGAATAACTAAGCGATTTTCTTTAGTCCGTGAATCTGCAATGTTTCATCACGCTGGGCCCAGCTCATTAGTTTTCTTTGCAAGATGTTAAATTATCACGGATAGTGATTTACAGATCCAAAGTTATAAGAATGAAGTGCAGCTTAAAATGAAGCTGCATCAACTATGGAGAACTGGATTGTGACTCAGTATATTCCAGCTTAGTGTTTTTCTAGTCTTTAGACTGGAGCGGGTATTTCCTTCCTTGGTAATAGTTTTTTGAATAAGTTTAGCCTGCGTAACAGGCGCTTTACGAGCGAAGCGCTTCACGCTCGGTTCGCGCTTCGCGAAATGCCGCGTTCGCCTCGCTTGGCTCATAAGGCGCCTGTTATGCAGGCTAGAATAAGATTAACAGTGTTTGGACTGTTTTGTTATTGCCACTTTGTGATCAGGCAAGACCATGGTTTCGGTTCTCCAAGCGAACCTCATCGGTTGCCGGGTTGGCTTTGGGCTTAGTTGCTTTTTCAAGAGCAAGTTTAGTTGTTCTCTTTTGTGGCGAGAACCGTACAGCCATCCTTTCCACTGAGCTTTGACTTTGAGCATTAATACCCGCGTGGTGGATCGAGCGGCAATCGAGCCTAAAAGAACTGAGAGTCAAGTCACAAGTCGGAAGTTCAAGAACTCGGAAGTTGGAAGTCAGAAGTGGGAAGTTGGAAATCAGAAGTGGGAAATCGGAAGTTGGAAGTCAGAAGTGGGAAGTGGGAAGTGGGAAGTGGGAAATCAGAAGTCGGAAATCGGAAGTAGGAAGTCAGAAGTCGGAAGTCGGAAGTGGGAAGTGGGAGGTCCGAAGGTCTAGCCATTCAGCTTTGAGTCTGAACGGTCAGAAATCAGAAATCGGGAGTTCGCACTTTGTCAAGTCTGGAGTTTGAAGTATGAAGTCTTAAGTCTGAAGTTGGAAGTCGGAAGTCGGAAGACCCTTTTCGGCTTTCCGAGAACTAAAGTTTGTAAATCTGGTAAATGACGTCTATCTTAGTGACTCGAAGAGATGTATCACAGGCGACTGTCGCCATAAAAACAAACAAAGAAACAAAAAGACTTACGATTGATTACCGTTAGTTCTTGCCTCAGGCAAACTCTTTCCATGCCACCTAATGATTTATACTAAAAGCATTTTGAGAGCTAATACTTTAAATAAAACAAATTAATAGTCGAAATGAAAATTGTCATGAACACTTCTATTTGAGGGCCCAGAATTTAGCAAATTACATAGCTACGAATTTTGAACTTTCTGCTGTCACTGAGTTTCCCCCAGACTCCTCAGTTTTAAAACCCGTCTGGGGATCGGCAGGGACCCTTTGTAGGAAAATTATAGAAACCTTTGTCTTTTTCCAAGGAAAAGCGACGACTTGTATAGTATATGTTTAAAGAAGCGTGATGTTCCACGTCTTACATCATTTTATTGAAAAAAAATCTCTCTGTAGTATTATGAATATGTTTGGAAAAAGAACAGTGTAAAGGATTTCACGCGGGAAAGAAAAGAAAGAAAAATTCATGGGGGTACTGTTATCGAGTTGGTTATTTGATAGCCGTTTGTTATTACAACGTATTATCTTGCAGCCTTGCTTTAAATAAAAACTGTCATCAGTAGCCACCCTGTTCCCTAATGGACGTCGTGTCCGTTTACAGTAGCGAGGAAACCAGTCTAAGCTTGCTTTGCTGATGAATGGAGTAGACTGAGTAAAGGCTCTTTACCTAGCTACCTAGCTTACTAGGAAATTTGGTGCTCTTTCAACTGATTTACCTCTTCTTGGTGTTATAAAAAAGGCCAATCGTTGAGGCAAAAATTGAAATGGGAGAAGCGGATAAGGTAAGTGGGAGATCTGTTTGTGTTTATCAAAATGCCACTACCTCGTGGTTCTATAACATCCCATTTTCAGACGAATGAATTAAAACAATTGTACTTTACATTCAATGTGCATTCGTGCGAAATCGCTACCAAACAGACTTTGCTTATTTGAAAGGCTGCAGTTGGTGCTTTACTAAAGACCACAGAAATGTTCTTAAACCTTGACTTCCGCAAAAAGGAAAAAAAATCATTTTCCCTACATAAACTTCCGGATTCCGAAACAAAACGACTACTAAACAACTAAGCAGCCCGGGTAAATCCACAATTTGAAAGACTGACAGGATGGTAGCAAATTTTTTCCGTGAGATGTATGAACTTGGGGCTGCATTCAATGTCTTGTGGCAGTCGGAAGACAATTTGGAGTGAGTTATATTGCCACGTTTCGATACCTTTGTTGCCCTAGACAAGCTTAGCTTTAGACAGCAGAGAGACTGAACCCCTTCGATTCGTTCCATCTAGGGCCTCCATCCAGTAGCCTGTGTGTCAAAAATATCGATAATCAAATAAAATTTGCGTTGAAAGCTGAAACAACACAATACCACTTGGCGAAGTTCACTTCTGTCTAATGTTCTCAATACTGACTCAAAACCAAGTAGGTTAAGTAGCTGTTAGATATGAAAGCTACAGTAGCCACAAAAGCATTTAAATTTTGCAATAGAGCGACTTTTCTCTGAAATCGTCGTTGCGTTCTTAAAACCCATTGTCTCCGGAGGGTATTTAAAGTAGTTTTGACCATGCAACTTTAAAAAATCACATCTCTGCTGTTATTTCCAGTTCCTTATAAAGCTATACCTCATTGTAAAGGGCAAAAATTAAACTTTCAGAAAAAAAATATTTCGGTCTCAGGAAACCCATAACATTCTGCAAAAAAAATTATAAACAAGCATATTCTGCATAATTATTTAAAAAAATTTTTAAGAGTGTAATTTCCCAGGAAAGTTGTCTGTTTTGTGTAATACAGTACAAACAATTTTTTTTCTTCAATATCTAAGCAAAAGAGCCTGAATAGCGACTAACAATTTTCTACAAATTTATTTTGTGACCTTATCGGATTATGCAAATGAGGTCAGGGCTAATTAGAGATACCTATCATGCTTAAAATACAGCTTAAATATACACATTTAAAAAAAATCGTTATTTGATAGTATTTCACTAAGAGTAGTATTCAACAGTAACCTTGAAGTAAACAAATATTATGTTAACAAACGCAGCATAATGATATGAAAACATTACAAAGTTTTCTCAAACTCATTAATTATTGACGTCCTGATGACCCAATCAGCTTGCATCAATTGAGTCAGGTGCATGTATTTTGATACCCAATGAACATTCCGATCAAGACAGATTCGATTAGTTCAAAAACTGATCAAGACACTGATAAAGAAACTTGAATTTTAATCAGTCTTAATACTAAATACAGTATTTTGCCGCTTCAGTCATTACTTACAACAACAATAGGGCAACATATTATTCTTTCTTAGACACCAGAATGTTGGTTCTTCTTGCTCGCTCTCAAACTCCTTCTCCTGCTTCTTGCACTTAATGTGAAGCCCTTCTCGAACGCCATCCTTCATCTCGGCATCTAAGCGACGTCGGAACAGGACAAACCTGCGAAAAACAACACACCAAATTCAATTCCCAAAACAGTGCATTTTAAAATTCTGAACAATGCGGTCTAAAAGTTGTCAATTACCTTTTGTCACTAGCGTCCAGAGGATTCAAAGCTTCGGATCCATTTTTCTCCTCCAAATAACGCTTGAGCGCACAAATGATACCATAAACAGTCTGGAGAGGGTATCTTTCACCGAACTTTTTAGCTACCTCCACCACGAATTTTGACAATCAATAGTTCAGCGACAGAACATCCATTCCGGCAATATCTGCGCTCAGAGCGGTAACCTAATCTTGTGTAAATCGTAGTCCTTGAAGAGAACACCACAATCTAATACCGGAACCTGAACCTCTCTTAGGGCCTGTTTACATGGAGTGGGGGACCCCGGTCTAGTGGGGTAAGTTTCTTTTGTTTTCACGCTATGGAGGACACAAAACAAAAGAAACTTACCCCACTAGACCGGGGTCCCCCACTCCATGTAAACAGGGTCTTAACCTCTGCCATTCGGCAAAACTGCTCACAGCCCACTTGTTTTTATACTTAGTTGAAGCTGGAACGGCGTCATTCACCAGAACATTTTCTTGAAAAGAAGTTTTAGGAACGCGAAATCCTTCTGATCCGGACTCCACCTCCATCACGCGCCGTAATGTTAATCTACTAAAAAACCCGCCAGCATGGCCGCATATTAAATATTCATTTCATTTATCAGGAATAAGAAACAAACAATAGCCTATAGCCTATAATTACTATTCTTCGGAAATAATTCCACTAAATTCTCACACTAGTTTTAGAAGCCATGTCAAAAACGCGTGCTTCGTGTTTCATCAGGGGTTCCAGACACCTCGAAACAATAAAAGCACGAGGCCGCAGGCCTCGTGCTTTCATCTGTTTCTCGGAGTCTGGAACCCCTGATGAAACACTTGCACTCGTTTTTGACATATTACATCAACAACCCTGTTCAAATTATAATAATTTTCTTGAGCATGATTTACAAGTAAAATGAAAGAACACGCAAAAGCAATATCATATACATTGAAATTAACGTATTTAGTATTCCGACTTGTTTCCCTACGCAGCCATCCCATACCCTTTAAAGTGAATTGTCCATTGACTTTGTTAAAACCTCGTTTACTTAAATTTTGTTCTTGAATACAAATGATTGATGTATTGTGTTCCTAACGACAATCGCACTGAATATTTAGAAAATCCGTTTATTTCAAGCTTCATCGATGAAATACACTTAACTCCTACCAACCATTAAGTTTCCTGCATTTTGTCGCAGCTTTTTGATCTGTGTTTGTTACAACCTATGGCTTGATTTTAATTGATACAGATCACACTGGTGATGTTTAATGTCGTAACAATGCCCTTGTGTCAATTTACTCGGAGATTGTGCTGTTCATTGGAAAACAGACAAGGTAGCTTTATTACAAAGAACCCGTTCTTTGGATTTGCATAATTTTTTCACGCTAACAACTCCAACGTGTGTTAGAAGTTTAGGATATTCAATTTATAACCATTGCAACGACATAGAGAATACTTGAATGGAAAGTGCTGGCGTACGGTATTTACGCACGAGTTGTTGACGTATCAGAAATCGAACTAGTGAGCGCAGCGAACGAGTAAGATTTCTGATACAAAAATAACGAGTGCGTAAATACCGTACAAAGCACTTTCCATGTGGTATTGTGTTTATTATATACATACTGAGACATTCATCATTTTGGTGGCCTTTTTATTTTAAATCTTTCAAAAACGCTAAAATTTGCCGCTACACACTTACCGCAAAATGACAACGAAAACGAAGTATCAGCTTTTGAGTAAAAACGTTTGGTAAAAACATAAATGACGGTAAGGATATGAGGTAATCCAAGAACTATAAGTAATCTTAACTGTTTGTTCTCAATGCACAATTGAAAATGAGTGAATTTTAGTAAAATGGCGGGTTTCAATATAAGCTTAAGCTTAAATGAAAGGCAAAGTAGCTCCGACAAAAAGCACAACAAAAGCTTACGTCTCGTTCTGTTTTTCCCTTTCCGCTGTTGTTTCGCCAGCTCTCTACCGTTTTCTTTATCGACAGTGAAACAAACGAAACTATTCCACTCCATTTTCAAAATTTTTTTTTCCTTTTTCAGCGAGAAAAACTCTTCGAGTAAAACTTTTCTCGTTGAATGTGTGCGAAGCGGCGCTGCAAGCTGCAATAAAAGGCGGGAATTTTGGCGCGAAACTCACACACCTCAGTGGCTTCTGATTGGACGTATCATTTTTCTCACACGTGAAAAAACATCGTTCGCGATTCTGATTGGACGTATAATTTTTTTCACGTGTAAAAACTATCGTTCGCTCCTCTGATTGGCTAGAACTAATTTGCGTACGAAAATTTACGACATAGCTTTTTGGTGAGTATTTCTCAGTATGTATATCTAGCCGAATTTTTGAAAACCTACCTGAAAAATGCACCAGAATATTCGCACAGAAAGCTGGCCATAGCCAGCTTTCTGGTCACTGCGCTGAGAAAATACATAGGGGGCTTGCTGTCCTGCTTGGTCTCATTGTCAAGTTCAGTCCCTGAGCTAACTCGCCATGGGTTGGAAAGGGGCCTCCACGTCAATCCCTAGGGGGGGAGGCTGCTGCAAAAGCGTTGTACCTTCCGTTAGTCCTGGTCTAGGAGGGTCAGTGCACTGGTCACGTCTGCCTTTAGTTTGTCATGTGAAATTCTTGTGACGTTTGAGGCCCATTGGCCAATGAAAGCATTCCCCTCAAGCACGTGCTAGGCTGGGGGGGTGGAGGAAGTCAGGGGGGGTGACTTAACCTTGAATTCTCTGCTTAGAACTTGCTGAAGTCTCAAGCGTCCTCCGTCATTCAGGGCCTTTAAGCAGCTAGAGTGTATGGACAAGTCCAGAGTGTCTTTTTGATGGACTTGAATGTTTCTTTTGCTAATCAGGAACCAAGAAGAGAGTCACCTTAAGAGAACCATGGTTAAGAGCTGAGTTTCTTGGCGATATTTACTTTAGTTGAGTCAGTTTAAGGTGTGTGGGCTCCTGGCGTCCGATGTTACGGTTTTCATAAATCCGGCTAGATATAATAAAGGTTAGTAACTAATTTGGGGAGAAAGAGTCACATTCTATTTACTGTGCTAGCAAGCAAAGAGTGCTATTTCTCGATATTTCTTCGGATTCACAAATGGATGGTAGAAAGTTAAATATTAAACAGATATAGAATGATATAATCGGTACTCTTTGGAAATTATACGCTACTTCTTTTAGCTAAAATATTAATATCTGACTCTACTTTAAGCTGAAATATCTACCTTATCAGAGTAATATCTGCTCTTTTGATCTGATAAATTTTGACGAACCACGAACTATTTGTTAGCAAGAGAGAATGAGCTAAGAGAGCGAATCCCTGTGCCCCATGATAATTTTTTAAACCTATTTAAAGTTTGCGCGCGTGCTGCGAAGGTTATTTTTGCCTGTTGTTTCCGTGACCCGCGCGGTCTACTTTCACGTGAACGTGACATGTTTCGCCCCCAAACATTTGAAGTTTGACAGCCATTATAGTACATTAGCGCCAGTTGCCGATACTAATCGGCTCCTGTTGTTGACATGTTTTTGATCAGCGCTTCCCGCTCATAATTTAGGAATGAATTTCATTTACAAAGGGATTGTAGTATTGAAGTCAAAATTTCACTTTGAGATTAAAGATTCAGATTTTCTAACGGCTAGTAGCCTCATTTAAAGTAACGAATGAAAGCCAGAGGCAAAGGTTATCACGCTCGAAACACAGGAATATTTTTCGTTCAAAAACAGTACATTTGCTTTTAAGAATTATTCTTGAGAGTTTCAAACTGCATTACTTCTTCTTAACGTCTAATACGTGCAATGAATATTTCGCTGTCAGGTCAGATGCTTCAAGCTGTTAAACAGTCGCTAACCTGGATGCCAGAGAGTTTTGATGCGCGGTTTCCGGTTTCGGTCAATTCTTAATAGTGAGCGGTGTGCCCACATTTGTTTAGCGTCCTCACAAAATTCAAATGTTTGGCGGCCAAACATTCATGTTTGAATCCACTTTGAACCTATTTTCTTGTTACGTGTCCATGGTTGGATCCAAACGACGGTATCACAGCTTGTGGGTGTGCGTGGATGTCGCAGGAAGAGACAGTTGTCGTTTTTTGCAATAGGATGTTTTTTTGCAATATTGATGTAGCGAAGACCTCTATAAGCAGTTTTGGCCGAGTCGCAACCGCTTTCTAAGGCGAACTCCCACAAGCCAGGACCGTTTTGCTTTTCGTCAGCTCCTCTGGCCAGATTATTCCACGTATAAATCTTTTGACTCGTCAACGAAAGTAATACTAAGTTTGCACGTCAGATCGCTTGCTGTGCGTGATCGACAGTGAAATGAATTACCCGCCAAGTTTAAATTACATGACGCCACTCTAACCGACCAATAAGGTGGTGTCCTTGAGATAAACACGCAGTATGACACAGAACCAAGAATAGATTGAAAATAATTTTCATGGGAAGAGGGTCATGTATGGGGGATTCGCTCTCCTAGATCATTCTCTCTTGTTGTTAGTGTATATGATCGCCCGTGGACGATCACGCTTGTACGCTTGCGTTCAATCCTATTTGTCCACGAGTTCTTCAGGGACTCTCGTGGAAATATTATTGAGGGATTAAAGAGGCTTCTTTCATGGAGAGAGGAAGATCCTAGAAGGCGGATCATCTTAGAGCCAGATGTTTTCTGTATTCAGTTTACATGCAAAAGGTTGTACTTGTCCCTTGCGCTAGGATCTTCCTTGCAGTGAGGTAAGAATTAAAGATCCTAGCACGAGGAAAATCCTAGCACCAAGTAAACTGCTTTCACTAGCAAGATCCTAGTGCTAGGTACAAACCACACAAAAATGGCTGTGGGTCGTTCAATGGGTTATCTTCAATCTTTAATTCCTTCTCTACTGTTGACCAAACGAACAGAAATTTCTGCATGTAAACCATGTGGATCACTCACCATTTCTGAGAACGGAGTCATCTTTCTACCAACGCTCAAAAATAAATAAATAGACGCGATGGCTCTTCAAAACTCGACGAGGACGTCCCGACGTCACTTTATGACTCTATGAGGATTACTCTATGATACACGATGACTCGCCGAGGATGAATCGATGAGGCATTATTACTTGGCGAGAATTACTCCATGAGACACGTTGACTCGACGAGGACGACTCAACGAGGGTGACTCGACGAGGGGATGAATCGAAGAGGACGACTAGAAGAGGATCACTCGACGAGGGCGGAAGCAAGATGATTCGACGAGACTACTCTGAGTCATAACCAGGAATGAATCCCAAAAGTAGTCAGGGTTGTTTGTGAAGGACATCTGTTTTGCAAATTGTGTTGACGAGTTTGTTTTTTTTATTGTTTCAATCATTTGAAACGTTCAGTTTATTATTAATGACATTTATGGCCAATCCATTGTTCTTATCATTATAGACACATTTCGTTTTATTTCACTTAGTATAATTATATTGTCAGACTTCTTGCCTGCCAATTTTGTAACCTGAATGATAATCGTGTTGATGGTTTTCTCCATTTTATGTCAAGATCACGACTTTAATGCAACTAACTGCACGCATAAACATTCATGCGCTTTCTCTCCTTGCGTTCAAATTTATTTTTCCGCCTTCTAATGTTTACAGAAGACTATTTATAAAGAGGGATAGAGAGTACTAACGGTTATTGGAATCTCGAAAAACTTGATAATGAGTTAGAGTCACTATTTAAAGGAGGTGTGTCGCGAAATTTACCACCAAATTGAGTGAAACATAAAAAATTAACTGCTCAAAACAAGAAAAAGTGGGTATAAATAACAAAGCAATAACATGTGGAGTAGAGGAACGGATGGAGAAAGTTGAAAAACATTTAGACAGAAAGCAGGAAGGTTTTTATCTACTGCCTCTGCACCCGAGAATGTCAGTGAGATAAGGGTCTGACATTGTCCGCGGATTCGGATTACACTTTTTTTCTATAACTACACTTTATCCAGGTGTTTATAAGAATATCGAGCTGAAGAATATGTTAAGACTAAACCCCCAGCTGAGACTTTGAGAAAGATAAAATTTTGTGGTTCAAGACCTGTAAATACAATAAAATTATATGTGTTCAGCTTATCCCATTCTCCAAACGGTGAAACTTGCAACAAAATGAAAAAAATTACCCTTACTATAATATATAAAACCCTAATATATTCAGTTTCTACTATCATCGCACTTACGAATTAAATTCAGAATAGATGCATAGAAGGTATATTTTCTTTTTCCTTTAGTTAGCACTAAGCTTGCGTTAAATTAAAAAAAAATGTAACCCTACTTTTTAAGTAAGTTCATCGGCAAGTTAAAATTAGCTAACAGCCTAATGGCAAATGGGAAAAGCTCTTTCGCCATGATACTGACAATGTATTTAAATTAATACATTTAATGTATTTAAATTAATACATTTTCAATTTTATTTGACGTTGATTATACAGATGGCATTAGTTGTTGTGCATACGAAAACTATGATGTAAACTTTGCAAAATTTCCAATTCAAATCAGAAACTCATTATACTCTTGTAATCATGAAAGGCAACTTGCAAAATTTCAGTATTCAGTTTACATGCAAAAGGTTGTACTTGTCCCTAGCGCTAGGATCTTCCTTGCAGTGTGATAAGAATTAAAGATCCTAGCACGAGGAAGATCCTAGCACCAAGGAAACTGCTTTCACTAGAAAGATCCTAGTGCTGGGTACAAACCACACAAAAATGGCTGCGGGCCGTTTAATGGGTTATCTTCAATCTTTAATTCCTTCTCTACTGTTAACCAAACGGACAGAAATTTCTGCATGTAAACCCATGCGGATCACTCACCATTTCTGGGAACGGAGTCATCTCTCTACCGTCGCTCAAAAATAAATAAATAGACGCGATGGCTCTTCAAGACTCGACGAGGACGTCTCGACTTCACTTTATGACTCTACCAGGATTACTCTATGACACACGATGACTCGCCGAGGATGAATCGATGAGGCACCATTACTTGGCGAGAATTACTCTATGAGACACGTTGACTCGACGAGGACGACTCAACGAGGGTGACTCGACGAGCAGATGACTCGAAGAGGACGACTAGGCGAGGATCACTCGACGAAGGCGGACGCAAGATAATTCGACGAGACTACTCTGAGTCATAACCAGGAATGAATCCCAAAAGTAGTCAGGGTTGTTTGTGAAGGACATCTGTTTTGCGAATTGAGTTGACGAGTTTATTTTTCTTTTATTTCAATCATTTGGAATGTTCAGTTTATTATTAATGACATTTATGACCAATCCATTGTTCTTATTATTATGGACACATTTCGTTTCATTTCACTTAGTATAATTATATTGTCAGACTTCTTGCCTGCCAATTTTGTAACCTGAATGATAATCGTGTTGATGGTTTTCTCCATTTTATATCAAGATCACGACTTTAATGCAACTAACTGCACGTATAAACATTCATGCGCTTTCTCTCCTTGCGTTCAAATTTATTTTTCCGCCTTCTAATGTTTACAGAACACTATTTATAAAGAGGGATAGAGAGTACTAACGGTTATGGGAGTCTCGAAAAACTTGATAATGAGTTAGAGTCACTATTTAAAGGAGGTGTGTCGCGAAATTTACCGCCAAATTGAGTGAAACATAAAAAAATTAACTGCTCAAAACAAGAAAAAGCGGGTATAAATAACAAAGCAATAACATGTGGAGTAGAGGAACGGATGGAGAAAGTTGAAAAACATTTAGACAGAAAGCATGCAGGGTCTGACATTGTCCGCGGATTCGGATTACACTTTTTTTTCCTATAACAATAAACTTTATACAGGTGTTTATAAGAATATCGAGCTGAAGAATATGTTAAAACTAAACCCCCGGCTGAGACTCTGAGAAAGATAAAATTTTGTGGTTTAAGACCTGTAAATACAATACAATTATATATGTTCAGCTTATTCCATTCTCCAAACGGTGAAACTTGCAACAAAATGAAAAAAATTACCCTTACTATAACATATAAAACCCCAATTAATATATTCAGTTTCTACTATCAGGTCATGGACTTTCCTCATCGCACTTACGAATTAAATTCAGAATAGACGCATAGAAGGTATCATTTGTTTTTCCTTTATTTAGCACTAAGCTTGCCTTAAATTAAAAAAAATGTAACCCTACTTTTTAAGTAAGTTCATCGGCAAGTTAAAATTAGCTAACAGCCTAATGGCAAATGGGGAAAGCTCTTTCGCCATGATACTGACAATGTATTTAAATTAATACATTTTCAATTTTATTTGACGTTGATCATACAGATGGCATTAGTTGTTGTGCATACGAGAACTATGATGGAAACTTTGCAAAATTTCCAATTCAAATCAGAAACTCATTATACTCTTGTAATCATGAAAGGCAACTTGCAAAATTTCAGTATTCAGTTTACATGCAAAAGGTTGTACTTGTCCCTAGCGCTAGGATCTTCCTTGCAGTGTGATAAGAATAAAGATCCTAGCACGAGGAAGATCCTAGCACCAAGGAAACTGCTTTCACTAGGAAGATCCTAGTGCTAGGTACAAACCACACAAAAATGGCTGCGGGCCGTTTAATGGGTTATCTTCAATCTTTAATTCCTTCTCTACTGTTAACCAAACGGACAGAAATTTCTGCATGTAAACCCATGCGGATCACTCACCATTTCTGGGAACGGAGTCATCTCTCTACCGTCGCTCAAAAATAAATAAATAGACGCGATGGCTCTTCAAGACTCGACGAGGACGTCTCGACTTCACTTTATGACTCTACCAGGATTACTCTATGACACACGATGACTCGCCGAGGATGAATCGATGAGGCACCATTACTTGGTGAGAATTACTCTATGAGACACGTTGACTCGACGAGGACGACTCAACGAGGGTGACTCGACGAGCAGATGACTCGAAGAGGACGACTAGGCGAGGATCACTCGACGAAGGCGGACGCAAGATAATTCGACGAGACTACTCTGAGTCATAACCAGGAATGAATCCCAAAAGTAGTCAGGGTTGTTTGTGAAGGACATCTGTTTTGCGAATTGAGTTGACGAGTTTATTTTTCTTTTATTTCAATCATTTGGAATGTTCAGTTTATTATTAATGACATTTATGGCCAATCCATTGTTCTTATTATTATGGACACATTTCGTTTCATTTCACTTAGTATAATTATATTGTCAGACTTCTTGCCTGCCAATTTTGTAACCTGAATGATAATCGTGTTGATGGTTTTCTCCATTTTATATCAAGATCACGACTTTAATGCAACTAACTGCACGTATAAACATTCATGCGCTTTCTCTCCTTGCGTTCAAATTTATTTTTCCGCCTTCTAATGTTTACAGAACACTATTTATAAAGAGGGATAGAGAGTACTAACGGTTATGGGAGTCTCGAAAAACTTGATAATGAGTTAGAGTCACTATTTAAAGGAGGTGTGTCGCGAAATTTACCGCCAAATTGAGTGAAACATAAAAAAATTAACTGCTCAAAACAAGAAAAAAGCGGGTATAAATAACAAAGCAATAACATGTGGAGTAGAGGAACGGATGGAGAAAGTTGAAAAACATTTAGACAGAAAGCATGCAGGGTCTGACATTGTCCGCGGATTCGGATTACACTTTTTTTTCCTATAACAATAAACTTTATACAGGTGTTTATAAGAATATCGAGCTGAAGAATATGTTAAAACTAAACCCCCGGCTGAGACTCTGAGAAAGATAAAATTTTGTGGTTTAAGACCTGTAAATACAATACAATTATATATGTTCAGCTTATTCCATTCTCCAAACGGTGAAACTTGCAACAAAATGAAAAAAATTACCCTTACTATAATATATAAAACCCCAATTAATATATTCAGTTTCTACTATCAGGTCATGGACTTTCCTCATCGCACTTACGAATTAAATTCAGAATAGACGCATAGAAGGTATCATTTGTTTTTCCTTTATTTAGCACTAAGCTTGCCTTAAATTAAAAAAAATGTAACCCTACTTTTTAAGTAAGTTCATCGGCAAGTTAAAATTAGCTAACAGCCTAATGGCAAATGGGGAAAGCTCTTTCGCCATGATACTGACAATGTATTTAAATTAATACATTTTCAATTTTATTTGACGTTGATCATACAGATGGCATTAGTTGTTGTGCATACGAGAACTATGATGTAAACTTTGCAAAATTTCCAATTCAAATCAGAAACTCATTATACTCTTGTAATCATGAAAGGCAACTTGCAAAATTTCAGTATTCAGTTTACATGCAAAAGGTTGTACTTGTCCCTAGCGCTAGGATCTTCCTTGCAGTGTGATAAGAATTAAAGATCCTAGCACGAGGAAGATCCTAGCACCAAGGAAACTGCTTTCACTAGAAAGATCCTAGTGCTGGGTACAAACCACACAAAAATGGCTGCGGGCCGTTTAATGGGTTATCTTCAATCTTTAATTCCTTCTCTACTGTTAACCAAACGGACAGAAATTTCTGCATGTAAACCCATGCGGATCACTCACCATTTCTGGGAACGGAGTCATCTCTCTACCGACGCTCAAAAATAAATAAATAGACGCGATGGCTCTTCAAGACTCGACGAGGACGTCTCGACTTCACTTTATGACTCTACCAGGATTACTCTATGACACACGATGACTCGCCGAGGATGAATCGATGAGGCACCATTACTTGGTGAGAATTACTCTATGAGACACGTTGACTCGACGAGGACGACTCAACGAGGGTGACTCGACGAGCAGATGACTCGAAGAGGACGACTAGGCGAGGATCACTCGACGAAGGCGGACGCAAGATAATTCGACGAGACTACTCTGAGTCATAACCAGGAATGAATCCCAAAAAGTAGTCAGGGTTGTTTGTGAAGGACATCTGTTTTGCGAATTGAGTTGACGAGTTTATTTTTCTTTTATTTCAATCATTTGGAATGTTCAGTTTATTATTAATGACATTTATGGCCAATCCATTGTTCTTATTATTATGGACACATTTCGTTTCATTTCACTTAGTATAATTATATTGTCAGACTTCTTGCCTGCCAATTTTGTAACCTGAATGATAATCGTGTTGATGGTTTTCTCCATTTTATATCAAGATCACGACTTTAATGCAACTAACTGCACGTATAAACACATTCATGCGCTTTCTCTCCTTGCGTTCAAATTTATTTTTCCGCCTTCTAATGTTTACAGAACACTATTTATAAAGAGGGATAGAGAGTACTAACGGTTATGGGAGTCTCGAAAAACTTGATAATGAGTTAGAGTCACTATTTAAAGGAGGTGTGTCGCGAAATTTACCGCCAAATTGAGTGAAACATAAAAAATTAACTGCTCAAAACAAGAAAAAGCGGGTATAAATAACAAAGCAATAACATGTGGAGTAGAGGAACGGATGGAGAAAGTTGAAAAACATTTAGACAGAAAGCATGCAGGGTCTGACATTGTCCGCGGATTCGGATTACACTTTTTTTCCTATAACAATAAACTTTATACAGGTGTTTATAAGAATATCGAGCTGAAGAATATGTTAAAACTAAACCCCCGGCTGAGACTCTGAGAAAGATAAAATTTTGTGGTTTAAGACCTGTAAATACAATACAATTATATATGTTCAGCTTATTCCATTCTCCAAACGGTGAAACTTGCAACAAAATGAAAAAATTACCCTTACTATAATATATAAAACCCCAATTAATATATTCAGTTTCTACTATCAGGTCATGGACTTTCCTCATCGCACTTACGAATTAAATTCAGAATAGACGCATAGAAGGTATCATTTGTTTTTCCTTTATTTAGCACTAAGCTTGCCTTAAATTAAAAAAAAATGTAACCCTACTTTTTAAGTAAGTTCATCGGCAAGTTAAAATTAGCTAACAGCCTAATGGCAAATGGGGAAAGCTCTTTCGCCATGATACTGACAATGTATTTAAATTAATACATTTTCAATTTTATTTGACGTTGATCATACAGATGGCATTAGTTGTTGTGCATACGAGAACTATGATGTAAACTTTGCAAAATTTCCAATTCAAATCAGAAACTCATTATACTCTTGTAATCATGAAAGGCAACTTGCAAAATTTCAGTATTCAGTTTACATGCAAAAGGTTGTACTTGTCCCTAGCGCTAGGATCTTCCTTGCAGTGTGATAAGAATAAAGATCCTAGCACGAGGAAGATCCTAGCACCAAGGAAACTGCTTTCACTAGGAAGATCCTAGTGCTAGGTACAAACCACACAAAAATGGCTGCGGGCCGTTTAATGGGTTATCTTCAATCTTTAATTCCTTCTCTACTGTTAACCAAACGGACAGAAATTTCTGCATGTAAACCCATGCGGATCACTCACCATTTCTGGGAACGGAGTCATCTCTCTACCGTCGCTCAAAAATAAATAAATAGACGCGATGGCTCTTCAAGACTCGACGAGGACGTCTCGACTTCACTTTATGACTCTACCAGGATTACTCTATGACACACGATGACTCGCCGAGGATGAATCGATGAGGCACCATTACTTGGCGAGAATTACTCTATGAGACACGTTGACTCGACGAGGACGACTCAACGAGGGTGACTCGACGAGCAGATGACTCGAAGAGGACGACTAGGCGAGGATCACTCGACGAAGGCGGACGCAAGATAATTCGACGAGACTACTCTGAGTCATAACCAGGAATGAATCCCAAAAGTAGTCAGGGTTGTTTGTGAAGGACATCTGTTTTGCGAATTGAGTTGACGAGTTTATTTTTCTTTTATTTCAATCATTTGGAATGTTCAGTTTATTATTAATGACATTTATGGCCAATCCATTGTTCTTATTATTATGGACACATTTCGTTTCATTTCACTTAGTATAATTATATTGTCAGCCTTCTTGCCTGCCAATTTTGTAACCTGAATGATAATGGTGTTGATGGTTTTCTCCATTTTATGTCAAGATCACGACTTTAATGCAACTAACTGCACGTATAAACATTCATGTGCTTTCTCTCCTTAAGTTCAAATGTATTTTTCCGCCTTCTAATGTTTACAGAAGACTATTTATAAAGAGGGATAGAGAGTACTAACGGTTATGGGAGTCTCGAAAAACTTGATAATGAGTTAGAGTCACTATTTAAAAGAGCTGTGTCGCCAAATTTACCGCCAAATTGAGTGAAACATAAAAAAATTAACTGCTCAAAACAAGAAAAAGCGGGTATAAATAACAAAGCAATAACATATGGAGTAGAGGAATGGATGGAGAAAGTTGAAAAATATTTAGACAGAAAGCATGCAGGTTTATATCTGCTGCTTCTGCACCCGAGGATTTCAGTGAGATGAGGGTCTGACATTGTCCGCGGATTCAAATTACACTTTTCTTCTCTATAACAATACACTTTTTACAGGTGTTTATAAGAATATCGAGCTGAAGAATATGTTAAAACTAAACCCCCGGCTGAGACTCTGAGAAAGATAAAATTTTGTGGTTTAAGACCTGTAAATACAATACAATTATATATGTTCAGCTTATTCCATTCTCCAAACGGTGAAACTTGCAACAAAATGAAAAAAATTACCCTTACTATAATATATAAAACCCCAATTAATATATTCAGTTTCTACTATCAGGTCATGGACTTTCCTCATCGCACTTACGAATTAAATTCAGAATAGACGCATAGAAGGTATCATTTGTTTTTCCTTTATTTAGCACTAAGCTTGCCTTAAATTAAAAAAAATGTAACCCTACTTTTTAAGTAAGTTCATCGGCAAGTTAAAATTAGCTAACAGCCTAATGGCAAATGGGGAAAGCTCTTTCGCCATGATACTGACAATGTATTTAAATTAATACATTTTTTAATTTTATTTGACGTTGATCATACAGATGGCATTAGTTGTTGTGCATACGAGAACTATGATGTAAACTTTGCAAAATTTCCAATTCAAATCAGAAACTCATTATACTCTTGTAATCATGAAAGGCAACTTACAACATTTCAAATTTGAACTCTTAGGGCCTTTTTTCATGAAGGTGGGGCACCCCAGGAAGGTGAGGTAACCCGCCCGTCCATTTAATCTCTCATTTTAATTTGATTAACAAAAGAAAGCAACAGGACTGAAAGTTGCATCAAGAGCAGCAAGTGAGTGTAGAAAAGCCAAAACACGTGGTTTACCAACATTTTTCTTGTTCACGTGTTAAGCGGGTAGTAAGATTGCATGTAGAGGAGGGTTCTTTTCTAACCCCACCTAAGCGGGTTACCTCACCTACCTGGGGTCCCCCACCTCAGGCCCTTACAGGCCTTACAGGCCGTAAACAGGCCCTTACTGTCAAACTCAGAAAACGGTGAACACCTGGAAATTTTCTCGCGCGTTATTGGAAATTTTCTCGCAACACATTAACATTCCATAAAAATTAATATTTTCTTATTTGTGAGTTTCACAGTAATAGTGATATAATCATCAAAGCGCGGTACTTTGAGCGAAAAAGGAAACAAGCTTAGCAACTCGACATCATAGTGTATAACACAATCTAGGAATCAGTCGTCATCCAAACGAGAAACAACGACGGGCAAAGCCGTTTAATTTGCTCATTGTCAAAGTGGAAAAATGGAACTGTTTCTTCGTGTAAACTAATTAGATTATTTAAGCGCACATTTTGTTCATTTTTCTATTCCATATTTTTAAAGTTAATCATAACTATTGCAAAATTCTCAAATCTGATTGACAATCAACTGCCATGATTTCAGCACTAATAGGACAGTACGCGCGCACTTAAATGGCCTTTTTTCACTGCTGGCAAAAAAAAAGGTCTTGGAATTTCTTGTGTTTTGATTTAAAAATAGAGCCTTATATTATCACAAATTTTGTTAAAGTTATGATTAATCAGTAGCAGAACTTCATGTAGTCTAATTCGGTCTGTAATCATACTAAACAATTGTTGGATAAGGTTTTTGTGATATCCAGAATAATCAAGGTCGAGGAAAAAATCATGCACCGCGGTCATACATGACATGGTTACCCGTAACGTTTGAAGGTTATGCATCCAAAAGGCTGACTAACTTATACATATAATAATTATGTAAATGAAAATGAAATGAAACTTTAGCCTGATTCAGAACAATGGATTGATGAGTGAAATAAAACAGCCGAATGACAATTGGATAAATGACCATAATTTCAATAAAAATAGAACATTCAAAATAATGGAAAAAAAAAATAAATATCATTTCCAACACAATATTCGCAAAACAAATGTCCCTTTCAATTGTCAACAACCCTGACTACTAGGATTCAAGTATCCCTTGCCGTGACTCATCGAGTAGTCTTCTTCGACACATTTTGCGGATCACTCACCGGTTCTGGGAACGGAATCATCTTTGTAGTGCACTATAATAGGAAACAAGAATTTAACTCATAATTCATTTTCCCGTTCGCTTTTTAAGTTCAGTCCTTTTCTGCGATTAAGAAAAATAATAATCGCGATCTTGATCCGATCTTTGATGTGGTCAATTAAAGGATAGGTCTCAAAGCAAATCATGGTCAACAAATTCCCCAACCAGCTAAAGGTAATTGATTTCAGTGAAGTTTTTGGCATATTAAGTGTAAATTTTTTTTGTTTTCTCATAACAGTACAATAGAGGACGTCGTGAACCAGACTCATGGGTCTTATTAGTGTCAACAATACGGTTTCAAATAATGGTTTTTTTTAAATAAAAACGCCCCCGAAACAATGGATTGCTTCCACTGTTTGATGCGAGTTTGCTTAGAAACGAGTGATCACCAAGACGAACACATGCTGTACCAGTTCGCTTACATTCTAATTTTCCAACCAATTTTTTTTTTTATTTTCAAAAGAAGCTTAAACGCTAGAAATGTGCAGTCACTAAATTCAGAAGGGATGTTTCTTGCGGGCAAGTACCTTGTCCACATTTTTTCAGGAAGTCAACACCCCCTTTTAGTCAGCCTGCGTAGCATGGCGGTTTTGGTTGGGCGCACCAAATAACAAAGGAGGGCGAGGGCACCATGCTACCCAAGCTACCTTTTAGAATTATTTCTTCTTTTTTATGTTTAAGCGGTCAATCAAGTTGTTGTCGTTGTTCTTATTTCCCATCTCCGTCTTTTCTTATGTAGACACTGTCTCTCTTCTTAAAAAGATAGAACACGCTCAGTCAGGCCTATAATAAGCGGCTATCGAGCCGATTTATCGCCTTTTTCACGTGTGCTACTCCATATTCGACGGTTATGACGATACTCAGATTTCAAGCTTGGGTAACCTGTGGTTTAAGGAAAAGCCAAAGAAAACTGGGGACGAATGAATGGTCGTTCTCCTCGCCATCGCTGCCTGTGGCCATTGACAAGCTGTTTGCATATTCTTTTTTTTTTGCCCGACCGACCGACCGACTAGAGACGGAGCGATGGGAACTAAACATTTTGTATTGGGATGGCCATGAGAGATTTTAAAATTGAGAAAAACGTAATTTGATCTGATGTTATGAAATCATACTGTAACTTAGATCATCAACGACTAAGCTTTACACATTTATGTATTATTTTTCTTCCTAGAATTCGATGCTACAAATCCAAAAAAAAAGGGCACGACATGGAGAAGATAATAACAGGCAGAGTACCGGGTGGCAGGGAGCTTTTTAGGATCTTCGCCCAATCCCGGAGTAAAAAGTTTTCTTTGCGATTCGGGCAAACTTCTACAAGTTTAAAGAGTTCATCTTTTTTTGTACTTATAAAAGATAAATCGATAACAAGTCATTATGGACCTACCATTGACACCGTGCACTGGTAGACATTTTATCAGAAACTTTTATATTCAAATATGTGATGACCAAAATTTTAATTTTGCAATTTTCACGGTGCCACTAGGCAATTAAGGTGCCCTGTATTTCTTTGCTTATGTTTTTGATCTTGGGGGCTGGGGATTTTGAAATTCTATTCCAGTCATTTCTCCTCCCTTCCATTGCTTATCGCCTTTTGTTCCAAAGGCCACTAGCACTTCGAGATCACGTGATCAAAGCTTCCTTTAACCCTTTAAGTCCCAATAGTGACCAACATCAATTTTCTCCTAACAGGATCCATACATTATCAAGAGATAAGCTAGGTTGTGACAATTAATGAATTGATCACCAACGAGAGAATGATTTGATCTTTTATGAAATTCTCTCAATTCCGTCTTCAAGGAAACGTATGGAGATCCGTTTGGAGAAGTTGTATGTAGATATTGGGGATTAAAAGGTGAAACAATGACTGGGAATCTTGCTGGAATCTTGCTGATGCCAAAATTTGACAGAGGACATAAAAATTATCTTACCCTTAATTTTTGCTTATATCTTGTTAAACGTTTGATAGTTATGCTCAGAAGCGCTGTAAACATTATGATTGGCCAACAGAATCACTTAAATATAACTGGTTTCTTTCTGTATAAGTTTATATGACAATATTACTTATTCTTGGTTTTTAATGGTTTTTATTTCAGGCACTCTAGCTACACCCGTACAGAACATGCAGATCTGCAGACTGGTCTTTTTTTCGTCTGCTCAACCGTCTTCAGCAGGCCTGCAGATCACTTGCCTGAAATGTCTGCAGTTAGTATGCAGTTGGTCTGTATTAAGTGTGCAGTTCGATTTTATTTAGTCACGAAAATGTGAACACAAAAAGTGGATCGGTTCTAAAAGTATCCCTTCACTGTCAGTGAGCTGCAAGTGAAAAGGTGAATGACAGACCTTTAGATCTGCAGATTGACTGCAGCAAAGTGAATGGAGTATTAGATGTCAGCTAAAAATATACGAAGAAAACAACACGCTGCAAGCCAAAAGGTGACCTAAAGGTGACCTTTATTTAAGAATGGAAAGAGGCATCGAGAGAGTAACTTAAAATTATCTTTTTTAAAAATAAAGAGAATAACAGTGATTGCTCTTATACATAAAGTTTACACGGACAGCAGGCAAATGATATTTTGATTCGTTGCAACGGGCTAAGCTGGACATTGCTCACCTTGACGTTTTGTCCATGATCCACGATCTTCTACACTTTTTTCATGAAAGAAATCAACCCAATTTTACTTTGGTCGTCGTTAAATTTTACAAAGGACTAAGGACCGAACATTACCACGAGCGTATAAGAATCTTGTAAGTGCGAATTACCCCATCTGAGATTCTTGTATCTGTGTTGCTTGCTCTGGTTCGATTCGTCGATACTTAACGTGGAAGTCACTGTTCAGTGCGTTGTTTGCAAATACGTTTGAGCTGTTCCATCCAAAAACTTCAACAGAACTTCCATCTCGAAACAGAACTAGATGCAAAAACACTTAGGATGTTTGCGCCTTTCATTCAACGGTCGCAAATGTTTGGGATCCCGTGTTTGTCTACAGATGTAATGGGATCTCATGTAAAATAGATCACGGCCTAGAATGTCTCGAGGGAATTGGCGATAACATTCCCACACTTGCCGGTCACGGAATAAAATTTATTGAAAGCATAGAATTTGACGGTTTATTCAATAAGTGATCTTCCTTGAGCACAAGCTTACTCACATTTCTTAGAGGTACAGTCAACGTTTTCGCGTTATAAAAGCCGTAATCTCTGCCAAGGCTTTATCTGGCGATTCATGTTATTGGCGCTCAAGAAAGTCAGATCGACCGCAGCTGAATTGTAGCGACGTTACTGCAGCTACTTCGCAGCGTTTGAAAGTCGGCAACTGCGCTGCAAAACCGCTGCCGAGAGCTTCAAAGAACCTTCAAAGGCTGCACAGCGCTTTTGCAGCCCGCTGCAACTTGAATGAAGCTGCTGTTTGGCTTCTAAAAGGCTGCTGAACAGCTGTAATTTATTAGCTGTACAGCTATTTTGAAGCGATTTTTTGGCGCTGTACAGCGCCGCAAGTTTCGTGCGGGTGGTTGTCTGCACAGCGTCTGCTGCAGATCAAGTGCAGACATAATAATAGATCCTTATTGCATAATCACCAAAAGTCACGAAAGGTCTGCAACAGACTTGCTGCAAACAAGATAAAAGGCAACACACAGTCAAAGAAGAAGTCATTTTCATGAGATGTCTGTCACAGACAGTATGCAGACTTGCAGACTTCAGTTTTGCGTGAAATTGGTCTGCTGTATGACTGAACAGACCTGTGACAGACCTGAGATAGGCCTTCGGCAGATCTGCAAGTTACGTTAGGTACATCAACAGCTACAGCAACAGCTTCAGCTTCATCAACTCATCCCAATGTCCCACCGTCTATTGTTGTCTCATCTGTCGTGACTACTGTTTTACCACCTGTTTCCACACATTTTGTGCCTCCTGTTTTTTCTGTTTCATCCAGTTTTATTCCCTCAGTTGTCACTACTTGTGCTCCACCAATCATTGTTCCATCTGTTGTCACCAGTGTTGGTACGTCTTTGTCAACTACCACCATTGTAACCAGTGCTGTGTTACCTGTTATATAAGTGTTGCTACGTGTAGGTCTATGTCCACAAGTGTAATCCCGTCTGTTTCTAGTACCAGTGTTGTGTCATCAGCTCTGTCATCTATTTCAAGTATCTTATCGGTTACTTCAGGTAAATGTTGTAAAATTTGCTATAAATATTAGGTTCATGTTATTGGAATATCAGCTGTTATGAAAAATGTGGTCAGTTTATTTATACAATAGTATCTAGTAGCTATACACTGTGAGGTACAAGTACACAATTTACGAGACATTACTCATACTGAGCATAATTAATTAATGAGCATTATCTAAAGGGATAAATTAAATGCGAGGCTGTTTCAGGTCTTGCAGTGCTTGCTGACCTGAAAGCAAGCAGCTTTCTTGCTCACCTCTAGCCCCATCAATTCTAGCTTTTAAGAAACTTTAAGACATCCATCATTTTTTGTATACTTTATATTAATTTTGTTTCTTTTTTTTTTTACAAAAAAAGTGAAATTTATCTTATTACGCTGGACTACCAAAATTGCACAGGCTCATACCACTTTCTCCTGGAGCACATTTTTTAAATATTTAGTCAGATTATCAAACTTAATAGTCAGTAGTTATTATTTAAAAAAATATATTAAAGAGGGACAGACAGATTTGGCAATAAATTTGGGACCTTATATTGACATGTGTAGCGACATCCAGTGCAGCTGTCTTATGAGTAGAAAACCACTGCCTTAGTGACCATGTACTGATTACACCTAGCATTGCAATCCTACCTGTGGAAGAAAAAGATGGCCTCTGTTCGAAAATCATTTGTTATAATTCTGTAGATGTTATAGTTTTGGTGTTTTACAAAATGCATAATGTTATATTTGATCTCATATAGCAGTGATGTCAGCTGACCCGTCGCGCGAAGAAGATTGGGAAACAGGTACATGTCTCTTTTGATATATCCTTCCCCCACCCCCTGCCTCTGTTTAGACCCAAAAATATCTTTGAGAAAGGGGTAAACAGGGAGTAGATTGAACCAAATGCAAGGAATATAATTATAATAATTATATGTTTGCTTTATTTTCTCCTCGTATTGATTCACATTTATTGTCTTTTCAGTGGGAACAGTGAGTCGTAATACCAGCCAAGTTGGTCTTCTTGACGATGGATTGTCCCTTAACAATGGTGTTAAGATATCCTGGATAAACTATGATATGTGACACGAGAGAACGGATAGATGAACACAACCTTTTAATACACACAAGTAGCAAGATGGCGGGCCCAAAGAGACACCAAACTCGGGCCCAGTCCCTGACATAAAGCATATTATAACATCCCTCCTACTGTACAAAAAGGAATTGAACAAGAGTCCTTAAAGGTAATCAGTTCTTAAAAGTCAAGAGTAAAAATCCACTATTCCGCAAGGTGGGAAGTCCTTGGTAAAGTCTCAACAAATCCTGGCAACATATGGTGTGCATCAAAAGTCACTGCACTAAATCCTAAATTGGTATAACAATGGAGTACGCGTGGTAAGTGTGAACTTGAACAAACGGACTGGTATAGGCGCTCAACTCCTAAAACAAAAGGTTCTATTCAGTAAAACGAGCAGGTCTTATAATTGTACGCCCACTCCTGGTCCGATAGGTCCCAGGGTTCGCACTAGCACCGGGGGATCCAGGGGTGAGACCAACATCTCTTGTAGGACTGGACACAACGGTGTGCGGTGCCTTAGTAGACTTCGGAATATCATGAGAGGGTTCAACAACAGGGTCATCAGACTCGGTGATTGCAGGCTCATCCTCAGAGCTAATCACAGGTTGATCCGTGTTTGCCGGGCGAAGGTGGCGCCTGTTACGGCGAAGGATTGAACCAGATTGGGTTTTCACTTCATATGACCGCGGCTCAGGTCTTGTGCAACTCACAGTTCCTGGTAACCACTTCTTTGAAGCTTGGTCCTGTATGCGTACAGGTTGCCCTGTTGTCAGGGGACTTAGATCATGCGCATTCCGGTCATAGTAGTGTTTCATGGACTGCTGACGTTCTGTCAGGCGCTGGGCGACTTTGTCCCTGTCAGGTATTCGATTGTCCACTCTGACCGGAAGATTTGCTTGAAGTTTACGCTGATACAGTAATTCAGCAGGGGACGGAAGCTGTGAATCAATCGGAGTAGATCTAAGACAGAGCATTGACATGTAAGGGTCCTCTCCAGATTTTACAGCCTTGTCTAAAGTGTTTTTAACAGTCTGGACTTGTCGCTCAATAAACCCATTGGACTGTGGGTATCTGGGGCTGGACGTTATGTGTTGGAAGCCCCATTCGTTAGAGAACTGCTTGTAGCTTTGACAGTCATATTGTGGACCATTGTCCGAAATTATGACTTTCGGTACACCTTGTTCTGACATCACGCACTTTGTAAGCCTTACAACTGTTTGTCCAGTGGATTGTCCACTTGGTATTTTCTTGATGATGGGGAACTTGGAGTAATAATCACACATAAGCAGATATTCGTCCCCATGCCATGTGAATAGATCAGTACCAACTACTTGCCATGGTCTAGTAGGTACTTCATGTGGTTCCAGTGTTTCTTTGGTTTGTGTGGTTTGGCTTTCTTGACAAATTTCACACTTCTGGACTTTAGCTTCAATGTCCTTGTTAATATTGGGCCAAAATACACAGGATTTTGCTCGTAGCTGACACTTCGCAACACCTTGGTGAGCCTGATGTATCTTCTCTAAGATATCATCTCTTTGTGATTCGGAATAATCACTCTTTCTCCCTTGAGTACCAGACCGTTTTCAATAGATAACTCGTCACGGTAGGCCCAGAACTTCCTCAATGGCACTGGAACTTGTTTCTGTTTTTCAGGCCAGCCAGAGTAGATAATTTCTCGTAGGGCTGAAAGTTCAGGATCACAGGACGTGTCTCGCCTCAAGGCATTCAACTTATCATCAGAGAATCGCACTAGGCATACTTTCTGAAGGTCCAGTGACTCTTCATTTGGTAGAGGGTTTAGTCTTGACATTGGGTCAGCAAGAAGCATTTCTGTGCCAGGTTTGTACTTGATAGTGAAGTCATATCCTTGTATTCTGAGTAACATTCTCTGGAGTCTTGGAGGAGCAGCTGTAAGATTCTTCAAATGAATCATCTCAAGAGGTTTGTGATCTGACTCAACCATGAACCTCTTGCCAAACAAGTAGGAGTGAAATTTCTCACAAGCAACAACAACAGCAAGCATCTCACGCTCAATATTTGCATATCGTTTTTCCGTGTCCGTGAGTGCTCTAGATGCGAAAGCAACAACCTTGCCTTCTTGCACTAACGCACTCCCGAGTCCCCTAAGGGAGGCATCAACCTGGAGGATTGTGTCCTTCTTAGGATCAAAATACGTAAGGGAGACTTGACGGCAGATTGACTGCTTGATTTTCTCAAAAGCTGTACTGTGGGAAGGAGACCAGTGGAAGTCACTGCCTTTCTTAAGCAAGTTCCTCAGAGGCTCAGACAGAGCAGACAGATTTGGAATGAAAGGGGCCATGTATGTTGCTATACCAAGGAAAGACTGGAGTTCTTGGGCATCCTGTGGGACCTGGATGGCTCGGATAGCTTCCACCTTTTCTGGGTCAGGGTGCACTCCTTCAGTATCAAATAACATTCCAAAGAATGTTATCAGTTCTTCTTTAATAATACATTTGTCTAGGTTGAAGACAAGTCCATGCTCCCGCGCGACTAGCATCAGGTTGTGCAAATTGGCATCATGTTCTTCCTCGGTAGGACCATGAACTGCAATGTCGTCAGCAATGCCAACTGTTCCTGGGCATTTCTCAAGGATAAAATCCATCTTCTGTTGGAAAATATCCTGACTAACACAGAGTCCAAAGGGAAGACGAGTAAATCTAAATCTACCAAACGGGCTGTTAAAGGTGGTAAGGTAAGAGGATTCTTTATCGAGCACTACGGACCAATAACCATGACGGGCATCCAGTTTTGAAAATACTGTGCTTCCTTTGAACTTGTGGGTGATTTCCTCTAGGGTAGGTGTATGATGATGGCTTCTCTTGACAGCTTGGTTAAGATCTTTAGGGTCAAGGCATACGCGCCATCGTCCATTTGACTTTTGGGAGTAAGCCACACTTGAAACCCAGTCTGTGGGCTCGGTCACAGGTTTAATGACTCAAGATGGACCATTTCATCAAGCTCCCTTTTAATATCATCCTTGATGTGTATTGGGCACTTCCGTGGTGCATGAACTACAGGTGGCACATCCGGGTCAGTGACAATGTGGTATTCCCCTCAAATTTACCAATGCCATCAAAACGGTCAGGGTACAAAGCTTGGAGGTCACCTTTATCCTTAACTGCTGGGAGAGGCACTTTGCTAGAACATGTGCCTACTGCACAGTGTAACTCCACCAGGTTAAGTTGGCAACAGGTGGGTAGGCCACAAATAGCGGGGCCGGTGACATCAGCAACATAAAACATTGCATCAGTTGC
Organism: Porites lobata; assembly: GCA_942486035.1. Classification (NCBI taxonomy): domain Eukaryota; kingdom Metazoa; phylum Cnidaria; class Anthozoa; order Scleractinia; family Poritidae; genus Porites; species Porites lobata. The sequence continues at coordinate 449,142 of CALNXK010000195.1, forward strand.
TTTGTCACCATAAGAGCACCTGATAGAACATACTCCATGCTGGGGTATTTGGGTGCCATTGTATGCAGTCAGTTTGGTCTGACTCGGTGTTGTCTCCGTGGGAAGGCCATTTTCACCCACATGGTGTGGAAACATGTTCCGATAAATTCGCAAAGGCAGAATATTTCCCTGGGCGCCAGTATCTACTTTCACTTTGAGCACAGGGTTAGGATGATCAACATTAGGCAACTTTACTTGGAGCTTTGCAAAAGCTTCATCTTTTACTGGAGTAACATTGAACTGTCAATTTTAATTGCCTCGAAACACAACTCATCAGAGTCTGAATTTGTCTCCTCAACTGTGTGTATCTTGTTCTGACTTGACTTGGCGTGCGGTATCCAGCCCCAGGCTGCTTCCGGAGTGAAGGTTTAGCTTTCCGATCCTGTGCTTGTTTATTTCTGCACACTTGTTCCCAGTGGTTCCACTGGTTACACTTTCTACACCTTGTACCTTGAGCTGGGCACTTTTTTTTCATGGCTGAGACCACATTTTCCACATCTGAGGTTGGAATTCTGTCTGATAGCATCTACGTTAGTGTCATGAGAACGAGCGGGTGCTGACGCACCTTGTTGGTCAAGGGATTTCATATCATTTACCGTAGCTTCCCTTGTCCGGGCAATGTCCATGGCTTTGTCAAGCTTTAACTTATCATCTTTTCCTAAGAGGACTTCTTGTATCTTTCTTTCGCGAGTACCAATAATTAATTGCTCAATTAACCGCTCCTCTAGTTCGGCGTCACTGAATCGGCATTTCTGGGCTTGTATTTTGCACCTGGCCATGAACGAATCTACACTTTCATCATCAGCTTGTTTGAAGCCTTGTAGTTGGTATCTTGCAATCCGAAAATTTGACTTAGGTTCCAGATATGTTGCAAACTTGTCAAAAATTGCGTCAGGTTTCGCTTTCTCATCAGCGGTCAAGTCAAAAGAGTTAAAGATTTTCCGGCCCTCTTCGCCGATCCAGAGCAGAATATAGGTTGCCTTGACTTTGTCCTCTTTCGCGTTCAAAGGCCCATCAAAGACTAGCTGGCAATATTGTTTGAAGCTTTTAAATGCCATGGGTAAGTCAGAGTCATTCCATTCCATCTGAGGCGGCTTAATTCCCGAAAGCTCGCCCATGTTTGTGAGAAAACTGTGTCGGCCGGTAGAATTGCGATGATACTCGGCTGCACGCTACGAATGGTTGACTTAGTAATCCTGGTTCATCGGGTTCACCTCAATGTTTTATGAGTCAAAACGTCACTCGGCGTGTAGAATCATCCCACCGCTGCCACCATGTTAAGATATCCTGGATAAACTATGATATGTGACACGAGAGAACGGATAGATGAACACAACCTTTTAATACACACAAGTAGCAAGATGGCGGGCCCAAAGAGACACCAAACTCGGGCCCAGTCCCTGACATAAAGCATATTATAACAAATGGTACTAGGCTGATAATAATATTGTTCTTTGTAATCTTTGAATTTCACATTCAATTTTAAAAAGGTTTTGACATCAAAATGTGTGCTTACTTCTGTGCTATAGCTGTAAGAGTATAACCTTCTTTTCTATCTTTGTCATGGAGACCAAGGGTCTTTTAATGAGATTTGATACATGCTGGATCATGATCAAAGCAGTTACAATGTACTGAGGTGTAGTCGACATTTCATGTACTTGTGTGAATTAGCAGATCAATGTTCGCCACTAAACCTGGCACAAAAATCTGTAAAGGTCACTTTTAGAATGTTGGGAATCTGTAACAAATTGAGCTTAAGTTAATCTTTGCATTTTGCAGCAATTACAGAATTAGAACGAATGGGGGAACAGATGATATGTGAGAGAACCCTCAGGCAACAGAACATTGGCGGTTTGCCCGTGTTTTTGAATCTGTCTTTCGAAGAGGTTTGTCAATACTTAACATCACTCGATGGTGCCTGGTTGTTACTGATTTAATCAACATATATTTTTTACCTAGAAATAACAGAATCCAATATTATTTAAGATAAAATGGTAATTTAAATAAAAACATGGACAAGAGAAAAAAATGACCTCGACCTCGCCCTTCAATTGACGACAAATTAGTTGAGACACTTTTCTTTGTCCTAAAGGGCCTTCCTGGCATTTTACCGACTTCAAAAGGAAAAAATAAAGCTTTCTCTTCCCTATTCCCCACCCCCCCCCCATTCCCTTCCCTATTCCCCCTTTCCCTGAGTGTGTTGTCTAATGTTCCACTATTATTATAGTGCAAACATCAATTTCCCTTGAGGTGTACGTGCAAAGAAGGCAAGGACTAGTTAAACTATATTAATATTATTTTTTTTATTCAATTTGCAATCATGTAGATATGCCATCAAGCTTCCCAAGATGGAAAGATAATTGTTTTAGTGATAATGTCAGATACAGGAAATGATAGTCATCTTGCAAGGTGACTACAAACACTAATTCTATTTGAAAATTTTAGTCTTTTTACAAACTAGAATGTTGAGTGTATCACTGCATAAATTTAAAACCCATACCACGTATAGATATATAAAACAGAGGGCATGACTGTTATGGTGGGCATCACTAGCTACTTGGCTGGTGTGAGCGGAAGCCCATTTATAGTAATAGACGTAGAATGTTTGGTTACACTACACTGAATAATATGTAGCAAGTTCACTGTTTGAATTTAAAAAAAAATGGATCCATTTGGAATGATGATGGCTCTGTCATTCTTTCTGAATAACTTGGCTAAGAATTTCAACTTGAGAGTGGTTTTGATTAAGATACCTACCCTTGTAGAATCAGACACTATGTAGAATCTATGCAAATGCTATGTCACAAAGCTATGTAAAACCTATGTTAATCAGTCATACATTGCTTTAACCAGATCCTATGTTGTTTCTATGCCAGGACTATGTTTTTTGTATCGAAAATGCTATGTTTTCGCTAGTCAAACGGAACCTACTTAAAAGCTATGCAGTTTTTAAAGGTAGGAATAAAGGAAGAAATGAGATAGTTTCCACATAGCCTATACATACAGTTTACTTAGCTTGTGGAAAGAGATTTTAGACTTCATAGTCAACCTCATAGAAAAATCATAGAAAATAAATAGCCTTCACATAGGACTGAAATAGAGTTTACATAGTAAAATGTAACAGGGAACAGTTGACTAAATAGCTTTTGAATAGGGTTTGCTTAGAATTTAGATAGCCTAGAAATAGTAAAAACATATGAAAAACATAGCCTTTTTAAAGGTGACATATACTTTGCATAGCATTAAAATAGGGAAAACACAGAACAAATAGTCTTTGCATAGGTTTGAAATAGGATTTTAATAGTATTTGAATAGGTAAAACATATCACATACCAGGCTTTAACTAGAGTTCAAACAGAAATTACATAGAATTGACATAGTCTCTTATGTATGTAGGTTTCGATCTGCTTAAGCAAATGTAGTGTTTAAAATACGTTCGTAAAAATCACCAAAATAGTAAAAATAGTATAAACATATGAATTAGAATACCTTTTACATTGGTAAGAAATAGGTTTTGAAACGAAAAATTGAAAACTATGACAGTATAATACCACGAACACTAATAGTAACACAAATGCAGTATTTTCATGGAGGTTTCAGAATCGAAACCCCAAGTTAAAGTTTGCTTAATTTGCTTATCGTGTGGACTTTTCGTGTAGACTCTTCAGTGCCATACAGTTTCCTTTTGACTGCAACGAATAAGTATCTGCAAACAGAAAAGTGGAGATTTTAAGGCAAATGAACATAAAAACAACCTGACGTTTTAGAATTGAAACGAAGGAGTATCAAAGCGTGATCGAAGGTGACCGATGCTTGTTCAGATACGCGAAAAGGGGAGACAACACAGGCAAATCGAAACTTAATTGAGAAAAACATCACTTACCAACATTAGGAATACTTGTTGTTGAATCTGGCAGGAAAAAGACTGGAAATTGAAGTAAAAAGCAGCGTCTTCTTGTAAAAACGCACGCTTACAGCTCGTCTTCTTTGATTTGAAAGCGCCCGCGTGGAAACAGACAATTTTCACACCTTTTCATTGGTTGAAAAGGCCCACGTGACGATAAAATGCAAAATACGCATGTGTTGAACTCACGGGCTTCCCTGGGAACTAGCGGAAACAAAATGGCTGACAAACACCCACCGAGGACTTTTCCGAGGACTGCAGCTAGCGTTTCGCAGTTTTGACCATGCAGTTATATTCGGGAGACGTCCACAATCAAGACGAAAGATCGATCCCAATGTAAAAGAAGAAAATGATGCATAGAAGTATCATTTCAAGTGAAGAAACTCTAGGGAAAAGCTAGAAAGGAAAGTTAAGACAGGAATGATGGATGTGGCGATTCAATGCTTAACCAAAATCTTCTCACTAAGAAACTATCTGCAAGCACAAAAAAAATTATAGTACATGATTTTTCAGTGTTTTAGTTTAAAACACTGCTTTTTACTTTGTAAGTATGCTTAGCCTTCTGTAAGCGCTACCATCAACATGCCTAGTCACTTAAAAGCTATTTTGGAATATCACATAGGAAACGCATAGACTACATATATTTTTCATATGAGTGACATAGGAAAAAATATGTTTATGTAAAAGCTATGTAGCCTTTATCTCATGATAAAGCTAAATGAAAATGTCACATAGTGAATACATAGGCTGCAAATATGTTTCATCACATAGCATAGAATATACATAGCACTATGTAAAAGCTAAGAAACTTGTTGGAAATAAAAGTGAAGATCGAGATGGTATGTAAAAGCTATTTTACTTCGATGCATAGTGAATACATAGGATGCTAATCGGAAGGAAAAGCAGAACTTTCTATTGCATAGTAAATACATAGCTACGTCAAGACTATGAAAAGATTTTGAATAGTATTTGCATAGGTATTCAAAAGCTATGTGCTTTTCAAATAGCCTAAACATAGTTTCAACATAAATTTTGCATACTTTGGACTATGTTGTTTGGTGTGTTACATAGTTAATACATAGGCAGTAGTGAACATAACATAGCTGAAACATAGTCCAACATAGTAAACAAATAGCATGAGCATGGGTTTTGCATATGTCTGGTTCTACAAGGGTAACCTTCTACCAGCTACTCTGACCAGTTATCTAACCTTATGCAAGTACTGCAAAGTATTTTTCTAAATAATTAAAATTTACTATTTTATAAGTTAAACGAATAACACCTTGCAGGAGCCACCTGTCACTGCTAGAGTAACTATTCTTGCATTGTTTATTTGTTATTGTTTATTTACTCATCCATAAAGAGAATTTATAGTTCCTTATTGTTAGTAATCGCAAATACAAAATATTTCAACATGTGTAAATAACATCAAGGGTTTCTTGTTTTCCCAAAGGCTTCTGTCAATGGCATCTCCGAAGCTAATGATGTTTATTTTTGGTTGGGGATGGCAGAGTCAATATATAAATGGAAGACAAGGTGATTAATATGCTTGTGATCAAGTGGTCAAGAAATTTATGTTACAATTTTGTGCCTCAGCAGTTTGTATTACATTAACTTTATTGATATCTCTGTTTGCAAATGTATTTACCAGGTGAAAAATAGAACAAATAATTCCTGAGATTATAAGTACATAAATCTATGTTAAATAAAACATGTAAAACTGTACATGTGTGGCCGCCATTTTTAGTTAAAGAAAGATGATCGAAAGAGGGTTTTTTGTGTCTTATCTATCCGTGGCTTTGTCTATAGTTTCTATGCATGAAAAAAAAATTGATTTTATATAAATGGAAAAAAAAATAAGAATAATAACAGAGATCCTCAACATGATCAAATGCTCACTTGACCATAGACTTGACTACTTCATATGTACTGTCAAGTGATAGTTTAGCTTATAGATAATTTGGAAGTTTATCAGTATATAATATCTTTGATGTGGACGATTTTGTATTTCTTTCCAGTGAAACAAAAATTTGGGGACAACAATAAAGATTCTGAGGTGTTTGCCCCCTCAACAGCACCTCTGAATCCAGTTCTTGTGGATCGCTTCTCAGGTGAGATTTAAAAAAAATTCCTCAACAAAAGATCATATTTTGTACCCTGCACAAGGCATAATACATTGGTATTCTACTGTCTTGTCTTACTGATCAAAAGCTTGCTCCTTCCTAAAAATATACATTATAAGGAATGTAGGTAAATAGTAATCTAGGCAAAAGGCAACCAGGTTACATGCATTGGCACCTTGATTAATGTAATAAACTACTGCACGAATATAAATTAATATTGAAGTTTTGAACTGTTTTTTTCACAGACCATGACTAGTTTATAATATTTTCTGAAACTAAACAGCATAATTTACACGTCGTTTTAATTTCTTCTTAACAAGGGAATCCAGGAAAGAAAGGATGATAACGATTGTAAGTCAATTTCCTTTATGCAATTACAGGGCAGTCCCTTCAGGATCTAAGAGGGATGAGAGAAGCGATTAGAGAGGGGAGAGGCAGCATTGGGCTCACTAAGATCTGACCGGTTTGTTGTTGATCATTGTTATTGTTGTTGTTGTTGTTTTTATTATTGTTATTGTTATTTTTATCTGTGACAGTGTTAAAAGCTCAAGTTTACAAACATACATCAGTACATCTGATAAGAAGATGCAACGGGTGGTACAGTCACTGGAGAATTTTGATTCCATGCATTTACAATCCAGAGTCAATGATATTTTGTCAAGAGTAATTTTTATCTCATCCTTATGATAGTGACAGAGAATATCAGAGAAGAGACCTTCTCCTGCAACAGAAGAAGGAGCTGGATGAATCGTTGAGGAGGGACAAAGAGAAGAAGGTTAATTTAATGAAATAGCTTCTTTTGAAATTTTTACCACCTCTTAGTTCCAACCAGTGGAGCCTAGAGCATGAATACATATAGTAATCAGTTTTTCAGCTATATAATTGCACTTATACTACTACACAAGAAATTTCTACATTTTGATTGGCTTAGAGCAGTGATACTTCACCTTAATTTGAAATACCTACAAACCTTTTGTGGATATAAGAAGAAGAATTAGGGTATTTTTATTTCAGTGAGCTTGCCTGTAGAACTATCTGCTCTTTAAAAAAATGTTCTGTGAGTAGGAACTCTCTCAAAACCGCAAGAATATTAGAATATTATACTTTTTTTTTCCTTTGCAGCGGGCTATAAGAGAGGCAAGGCTCAATAGAGTGTTGAACGAAGACAAAAGTGGTTGGCATGTAATTGTCAATATGCCAAATGGTGAGCGCATTAGCCGCTACATCAAGAAGGAATCATGTTACCAGGTACAAGCTCTTGCTAATTTGAAGTCTACATATGTATCTCTGGGAATATTCAAACTTTTAAAATATAGAAAATACAGGTACTGTTACATGTTACTCTGCCTCCTGACAAATCAATCCACCATGTATGTTGTATGACCATCATTTCAACTTAAAAGAGATGGATTCTTTTAATGGCCTTAAAAAAAACCTTCTATTGAGATAAATTACTAAAATACTTTTTTGCTTTTTTTGGGTGACTGGGTTGGCTACCCGGATGGCCGGCCCCTCTTTTTTACCCTGCATGGAGGGGGTGGGGTGAAAAAACTAGAGGACCCTGTTGAAGGACACTGTTTACTCCACTTACAGGAGCGAGTGAGTATATTAATATTAAACAATGAATCGAGACAATCATGAATAGTGAAATTACAAACCAATTTTCTGGGAAGATTATCTAGTCTGGACAACACTCAACCCTTTTAACAAGTTACCCACTTATGTATGTATTGCTTGAGATACATGTAACAATAATCGTAGACAAACATCGTAAAATTAATATCCCAAGCCAATGATATTACAGTGCCATATCCTGCGTCACAAATGTAATCAAACCGTGGTGTGTAACGCTGATAATTTGTTTATCCTTCCTCCTTATTTATTTAAAGAGTTGTTTACCAGAAATGCGTTGGAAATTTCTCTTCGACCTGAATGGCAAATTGACAATAGTTTTTTTTAAAGTTACTCACACCTATTCAAAGATACCCAAATCCTGGTACACAGTAGTGGGCCAAGGATAAGGGTTTTGGTGCTGTTTCACAGATGGACTTGTTTTAAAATAGAAGGTCCAGGCTAATAGATTACAGTAATAGCCCGCGTATAAGAACCTGAATTTTTCAATTTAGCCTAAATAGGTTCTTATATAAATGGTACTTAAAGCAAATTTAGGCTACCGAGGTTCTTAAAATAGGTTCTTATATTTTCATATGAATTTCATCTGAATATACTATATATATTATAAATATCATCTAATAATACAGTATAAATCATTTATTTGTACCATAGAGCAATGCCTATATAGGCAGTTCAGTGCAGGTACAGCATATGTCCTAGATGATGATCTTAATTCAGCAGTTTCTACCTATACACTTTTACAGCAACCCCACTGATAAGAACCTAACTTAAAATTTTAGCCTAAATAGGTTCTTATGTGAAGGGGGCTTAAAATGAAAATTTTAGCCTAACAGGTTCTTAAAACCCAGGTTCTTATACGCGGGCTATTACTGTAATAGGTCCGTAAGGCTTAAAAAATCCCACCCAGTGTATCTATACCATCTACAGTACATGGACAGTGTTCAGTACACATATCTACACATGAAAATATTATTTTTATTATTATTATTGTTTTTTGCCTCAATGGAGGACATAAGCACCGTCAGAAAGTGAAGATGCGGGAGACATTAAATGCTAGAGGGTAGCAAGAGAACAGTAATAATTTAAGCTAAGTAAAGTATCATTAAATGATCACCTGGTTCCTACAGAAAGATATATTTCAGGTTTCTAACCCTTACACAAAAATTATGTAACATCCAAAAGAACAGTCCATGTCTTAACTGTAAGTGGTGTGATTATTATCTTGTACAGGAAGAGGAAGAAATGCTTTTACTCCTTGATTCTGAGGTAATTATTATTGCTCTAAGGCCTATGGAATATAGCACCACTGTACTCAGAAAAGTCTCTGAATTATCTTCCCCTATGCACATTGACTATTCGTTGGACAAAAAATGTAATATTTAAATTAATAATAATAATAGTTATAGTAATGTAATAGTAATAGCAAATTTGAAATTTAGCACCTTGCTTTTCATGATTACAACAGGATCATGATATATTAGAAAGCCTTCTAGTATTAGTCCAATTTATGTTTGGATTAAGAAACATCACATAGAAATTACGCAGTGTGTACAGTGGGCTGATGTTGCGTCCTTGTTTTGCACAGGTTTCCTTAAGAGGATCATTGTCAAAGGGCGCTGAGGATTTGTCCTCAACCTTACCCGGTAAGACTTCCAAAGATAACGTTTGTATACGTGATATGAAGTGGTGACGTGGAAATTATAATGAATTCTTCAAGTCCCATGCATAAAATGACTCGAACAGACTCTCATTAGTTTAAAGCAATCCTAGATCAATAATAATAAACAGGTTGTCAAAAGATGAAGATTCATAAAAGTCAATGAGCGATTTAATTTTCGTTTGATATTTCGTTTGGAGCTGAATTTGAACAGTCTACTCATGCACATTAAATTTCTTTATCATTATGTTACGTGTATATTAACAATTCAGGTTACTTGATTTTCTTTGAACTTTTTCTTATATTGACTATTTAACTGACTTTGTAGATGAAAGAAAGGATGATGATGCCATGGGAGGTGTAGGTATGGAATTAAGTTAATTCAACTTTCTGTATACCTTTAGCTGCAGTCATTCCCACAGTACAACAAAACAAGTCAAACCATTTTCCTCACCATAACAACGTTTTTTAAAAATGCCAACGTTACCTAGTAAAGAAACTGAATATGTAGTTTTTTTGGTATTAAACATTAAGGTCCACCTGAGGCAAGGAGGCGAAAGGGGGAAGCTGGTGTCACAGAAAAAGGTACAGTAAATGTTACTGGGAATTTTTTGCTAGAATTTTTTTTCTTTCTCTTCCGTGCAAAAAAATAGCACATTTGTTAGAATATTGTTTTTGTTTACGTTGTAGCCGGTTGTTGATGATTACAGTATAAATGCTTAGGACATGAAATGAGCGATTTATCAAAAAAAAAAAAAAAAAAAAAAAAGAAATCAGTTTCTGTACTTCGTGCCTAGGGTTTCCTTCTTTCACTCTTAAGTATTCCAATGTGATGCACACCTACCATACGCAGTCTCGAAAATCAATATTTACTGGTACTTTAGATTATTAAATTACAGTAATTTTTTATAGCGGTAGTGACCTATAACGCCTTTCATAGGACAGTCATCATTATATTTATCAAACGTACAAGCGCAAATGACTTGAGAATAAGGTAAGAACACGCAAAAGAGCCGTTAAGCACTCCGCTTGAATTTCCCAAACCAGAAAGCTGGTTTGGAAACAACCCGTGCGGTGTAAGATTAATTTTTTTTATTTTTCATAGGGGAAAACAACGAAAAAATAAAGTAGAAGCGTAGAAGGAGGAAGAAGTCAAAGAATGAAGAGGGCAATGATGGCCAAGAATGATGCAGTTTTTAATTTCCGATTTCTTAAGTGTTTAATTTGTAATAGGAAGAGGACCGAGTGGAGTCCAATTTGGTCTGTTATTGTACATTCAACTCACTATCTCATTTGTGATTGGCCGAAAGCGTGCAGTGAGATTTCGAAAGCAGCGCTTGGGACGTCATCTAAACTCAACGTCACGGGTAATCATGTCATGTATGACCGCGGTGTATGATTTTTACCTCGACCTTGATTATCACAAAAACCTCATCCAATAATTGTTTAGTATGATTACAGACCGAATTAGACTACATGAAGTTCTCCTACCGATTAATCTTAACTTTAACAAAATTTGTGATAATATAAGGCTCTATTTTTAAATCAAAACACAAGAAATTCCAAGCAGTGAAAAAAAGGCCATTTAAGTGCGCGCGTACTGTCCTGTTAGTGCTGAAAGCATGGCAGTTGATTGCCAATCAGATTTGAGAATTTTGCTATAGTTATGATTAACTTTAAAAATATGGAATAGACAAATGAACAAAATGTGCGCTTAAATAATCTAATTAGTTTACGCAAAGATACAGTTCTATTTTTCCACTTTGACAATGAGCCAACAGCTTTGACCGTCGTTGTTTCGTTTGGATGACGACTGATTCCTAGATTGTGTTATACACTATGATGTCGAGTTGCTAAGCTTGTTTTCTTTTTCCCTCAAAGTACCGGGCGCGCGCGAAAATTTCCAGGCGTTCACCTTTTTCTGAGTTTGACAGTACAAGGAGGTGGGGGACCCGAGGTAGGTGGGGTAACCCGCTTAGGTGGGGTTAGAAAAGAACCCGCCTCTACATGCAATCTTACTACCCGTTTAACACGTGAACAAGAAAAATGTTGGCAAACCACGTGTTTTGGCTTTTCTGCTCTCACTTGCTGCTCTTGCTGCAACTTTTAGTCCTGTTGCTTTCTATTGTTAATCAAATTAAAATGAGAGATTAAATGGACAGGCGGGTTACCTCACCTTCCTGGGGTCCCCCACCTTCATGAAAAAAGGCCCTAAGAGTTCAAATTTGAAATTTTGCCTGTTGCCTTTCTTGATTACAACAGTATAATGCGTTTCTGATTTGAAGTGGAAATTTTGCAAAGTTTACATCATAGTTTTCGCATGCACAACTAATGCCATCTGTATGATCATCGTCAAATAAAATAGAAAATGTATTAATTTAAATACATTATCAGTATCATGGCGAAAGAGCTTTCCCCATTAGGTTCTTGGCTAATTTTAACTTGCCGATGAACTTACTTAAAAAGTAGGGTTACATTTTTTTTTAATTTAAGGCAAGCTTAGTGCTAAATAAAGGAAAAACAAATTATACCGTTTATGCGTCTGTCCTGAGTTTAATTCACAAATGCGACGAGGAAAACCCATGACCTGATAGTAGAAACTGAATAGATTGGGGTTTTATATATTATAGTAAGGGTAATTTTTCAGTTTCATTTTGTTGCAAGTTTCACCGTTGGGAGAATGGAGTAAGTTGAAGATATATAATTGTATTGTATTTACAGGTTTTAAACCACAAAATTTTATCTTTCTCAAAGTCTCAGCCGGGGGTTTAGTCTTAACATATTCTTCAGCTCGATATTCTTATAAACACCTGTATAAAGTGTATTGTGATAGGAATAAAAGGGAGATCCTAATCCGCGGACAATGTCAGACCCTTATCTCACAAATATTCTCTGGTACAGAAGCAATAGATAAAAACCTTCCTGATTTCTGTCTAAATGTTTTTCAACTTTCTCCATCCGTTCCTCTACTCCACATGTTATTGCTTTGTTATTTATACCCGCTTTTCCATGTTTTGAGCAGTTATTTTTTTATGTTTCACTCAATTTGGCGGTAAATTTGGCGACACAGCTCTTTTAAATAGTGACTCTGAGGCCTCAAATGTAATAAATGACCCTAAATGTAATAAAGGTCCTAAGTGTAATAACTTTTGGCCCTAAATGTAATAAAGGTCCTAAATGTAATAACTTTTGGCCCTAAATGTAATAAAGGGTCCAATTATATGTGTAATAGGCTTTAGCCCTAAATATAATGGAATTCTTAGCAGTATACATGTATGTAGTATAACAGCCCCAAACGTGATAAAGTCCCTGGCTGAAACATGCGACGGTCTGATGCGATATAGCCAGCTGGCGATTCACTTTCTTCGCCCTATAGTAGTCTTCATGGATAATCCTTAACTTAGAAAGCGGCTAGAGCGCTCAAGAAGTAAGAGAAACACTTATAAATTAACTACATCTCGATCATGTTTCCTACTACACATCCCTACATCGTAAAACGCGAGTTATAAACAAATGGAATCTACACAAAAGTTTTCAAAATACAGCAGTAATTTAGCAATTGAAGGAACTATGAATGTTCATTAGAAACAATCGTAGTAAATTAACCACTTTTGCCTATGGGGTTTTTTAATGTTGCGCCAAAACAATAATGTTTTTTTTAATCATATTCCAAAAGAGTATGTCGGTCGGTCCATACAGAATGCTGTGAACACCGTAAGTTATATAATGGTCATGTAATGGTAGTTGTGATGATAATGGTGGTCCAACCAGTTAACTTCCAAATGAAGTACTCGACAAAATAATAGACTTCGCGTTAACTGAAACTGACATAAGTATTGTCACCTATAATTCCCTTTGCCAGCTTGGTGAACCCTTTAAAGAACTCACAATCCGTTATATTTGTCGGCTACCACGAATAAGCTACAACCATCGCGACACTGCGCGAAATGGCTGTTTCAGCTTGCGCAAGTTAAGCAAAGAATTTGTTCCATACAGTGGATTTGTGCTGGCTCTTAAAGAGATAATAGCCAGCCCCAGATGGATAAATGCGTGGGTTGAGCTGTTGTCTGCTGGGGTTGGAACTTGGTTTTATGTTACCAATGTATGGTGGAAAGAAGGACGAGGGAGCAATTAAAGTACACTTACTTGCACCTATTTGTTAACAGACAAAGTAAAAACAGTTTAACTGATGTTGTGTTATTGACCCAGATCGATTAGAAATCATGGTGACACTACAGGCTGCAATTTTGACATTTTTGGCCTTTGTCTATGAAACAGATTTTTTAGTTCAATCCAATGGATGAAGTTACAGTTTCTGAAGAAAATTTGCTATAATAAACGAGGCTCTTTTGTTTTGTTACATAAGTTTTAAGATACGTCAGTCCTTTTTGACATTAAAGAGTTCTTAAAAAATTTGCTTCATATCATGGGCCTCTGTTTTCAAGTTGTCGTTAAAGAGGTATTATTGATAACAATGCTAACTGTTAAAACCAAAGGACTTTTTACAATTCACTTCGATTAAACATTCTTTTCAGTTAATACTGACAATAAAAATAACAGTGATAATGATAGCAATAATAATAATAAGTTGTTAGTCAAATGGCTATATAGGGGTTCTGCCTGGGGTATTTAATGTTTGATATTCCCTAGACACATTCTGGTACTCAGTTAACCTGTTTCTTAAGGCTAAAAGCAAACGCTGTGAAATCTTCTTATGACCCTAAGCATATAAAGAGCTGAAAAAATTACACTTAGGACCTTTATTACATTTAGGGTCAAAAGTTATTACATTTAGGACCTTTATTACATTTAGGACCAAAAGTTATTACACTTAGGACCTTTATTACATTTAGGGTCATTTATTACATTTGAGGCCTCAACAGTCTAGCTCATTCTCAAGATTTTCGGGACTCCCATAATGGTTAGTACTCTCTCTCTCTCTCTCTTTATGAATAGTCTTTTGTTAACATTAGAAGGTGAAAAAATAAATTTGAACGCAAGGAGAGAAAGGGCATGAATGTTTATGCCTGCAGTTAGTTGCATTGAACTCGTGATCTTGAAATAAAATGGAGAAAACCATCAACACCATTATCATTCAGGTTACAGAATTGGCAGGCAAGAAGGCTGACAATATAATTATACTAAATGAAATAAAATGGAATGTGTCTATAATAATAAGAACAATGGATTGGCCATAAATGCCATTAATAATAGACTGAACATTTCAAATGATTGAGAAAAAATAAATAAATAAACTCGTCAACACAATTCGCAAAACAGATGTCCCTCACAAACAACCCTGACTACTTCTGGGATTCTGGTTATGACTCAGAGTAGTCTCGTCGAATCATCTTGCCTCGTCGTGTGATCCTCGCCTAGTCGTCCTCTTCGAGTCGTCCCCTCGTCGAGTCACCCTCGTCGAGTGACCCTCGTTGAGTCGTTCTCGTCGAGTCAACGTGTCTCATGGAGTAATTCTCGCCAAGTAATGGTGCCTCATCGACATAGGCGTACGGGCCGGGGGGGCGAGGGGGGCTGCAGCCCCCCCAAATTTTGGGCAACTCAGATTTTTTGGGCAGCGAGAGAAAATTTGGGCAAAGCCAGTTTTTAAAGACGTTTCCGTGTTTTTTAAATCATTATTTTGAAGAGATAAATTTTTCTATTTTAACCTGAAGGTGGCGTAATAATCCAGTACTGTGACATTCCCACGAGACAGTGGTTGCCTAGCACGTAATGAGTTTCTGGTTGTAAGGGAAGGGTATTATGTGCTGATTTTGTACTACAATGGGCTATTTCCAGTCGTGAATTGATTAGAATAAACTTTCGCCTAACTTTCTAGAATCATCTCGCTCGTGGAGCAGTGTATGGCAGATAGCATCAGCAATGGGTCTGAAAGTGAAGAAGTGGCTGACTAATTCTCAGTTTGAATTACCCGAATAATCGTAATTTTTTTTACAAAAATCTATCGAGTGGTTTAAGAATTATTCACTAATTTGTTAAATTAGACCAAAATGTTTACAAAACCGCTAACAAGAGCGCCATGATACATACTAAATACTCAAATTCCTTTTTGGCCAGAGCTATCTCCATGATCTTTTACCCACGTTTTTAAAAAGATTGAAACTACTATGAGGTGAAATTGCATGTCAAAAGCGCTTCGTTTTCTACAGATAACGGCCAAACATCAAGATTTCCCTTTTTTACCGTATTTCTAACGATAAAAACTTTATCCCAAAATATCTCCGCAACGCTCTTACTGATTCCGTTTTAACTTCACGAACATCAAGGCGACTATTGGAGGAAAATTCTCCCGTGAACGATTTTGGAAGAACAGTTCCCTGTGAGAAATGTTGCTGCAAGTATAATAGGTAATGGCATCATTTGGTTGCTATGACAACTCCGATGTTATTGCAACCCGGATCATAACAGATCATAACAAATTTTCATCTTTATCTAATACAACTGTTGTGGCAATTTTTCCAAATGTTTGTTTATGGTGTCGTAGTCTATGCTCAAAAAAAACTTCACAGGTATTGACCCTGAAAAACTGTATCGAGCCACTTTCATATGCTAGTACGGCCTATTTTGTTGCATCGTATGGCCCTCGTTTCTGTTCGACTGTTTTGCAAAAATTTGGGCAACTTGCAAGAATTTTTTGGGCAAATGGTTTACCGCCCCCCCTGGCAAAAAATTGCCCGTACGCCTATGCTCATCGAGTCATCCTCGGCGAGTCATCCTGTGTTATAGAGTAATCCTCGTAAGGTCAAAGTGATATCGAGACGTCCTCGTCGCGTCTTGAGGAGCCTTCACTTGTATTTATTTATTTTTGAGCGTCGGTAGAAAGATGACTCCGTTCCCAGAAACGGTGAGTGATCCCATCTTTCTCCCGACGCTCAAAAATAAATAAATAGACGCGAAGGCTCCTCAAGACTCGACGAGGACTTCTCGACTTCACTTTATGACCCTACGAGCGTCTATTTATTTATTTTTGAGCGTAAGTAGAAAGATGACTCCGTTCCCAGAAACGGTAGGTGATCCGTTATGGTGCCTCATCGATGTCATCCTGGCAGAGTCATCGGGTCCTCGTCGAGTCATGGAGTGAAAATCGAGTCGTCCTCGTCGAGTGTTCAAGTACCGCTTGAAAATTCGAGTGTCTATTTATTTATTTTTGAGCGTCAGTGGAATGACTCCGTTCCCAGAAACGGTGAGTGATCCAAGTTGTTCCGTCTCATAGGATCTTCCTCCAACTCTCTTCATGTAAAAAGCCCCTAAGTATACATCAAATAGGTGTATTCGTGGTAGCTTTAACAAATTAACAAGATTCAAACGATTATAGCCACTATTAATTTGATATTTTTGGCCCATTCAAGTAAAAGTACTCAGTCCTACCTTTAGCTTAGCTGTTTAGACAATCTTTCGCATACAGCAGACCTTGCTAGACAGTTTGCAGTCACGCTTCGGTAAGACAAAGTCGGAAATGGAAGTTTCTGGGTAAATGATCGACCACCTATCCCTCCCCTTAGTCAACATTGACTTTTACTTCTCACTTGGGGCAAATTTGTGAATTAGGGGAGGGATAGGTGGTAAGTTATCCAGAAACCTCAATTACTCCACAAAATCCTTTGAGTCCTTTTTCTTGGCGATTCTGTGTTACTTAAATGAGGTGTGGACTTATTGAAATGATTCTTAAATGATAATGATGACGATGATGATATTGATGATGACGATGATGATGACGACGAGCAAAAAGAGGATGGTGATGATGATTTGGTAACATTCCACTGATTTCTTTCTGCTTGTTTACTCCAATGCAACTGACACCATGTCTGAATCGCACTTGTTAGCACCTCCCCAGGAGCCGTCGAGCAACTATCGCTCCCATTCCCTGAAAACACAGAGTCAGCCCTTCCTGTTTCCACCCCGAACTAAGCGACGCACCCTGAGTCTTCCATCGACCAAACCAATCATCCCGCCCTTCATTGTCATAAGTGATTACCAAGGCAACAATATAAGTGAACGCGAAGATGGCGAATTAAGATGTGAATATCACAAGGAATGCATGGGTAAGTTTTTTTTTGTGCGTGTGTGTCTGCGTGATGTCGTTTTCTCGTTCAGAGACTGTAGACAGTCAGTTTCAGTTTAAGAATATCCGCTTTTAAGATTCAAAAAAACATGGCACGTCCAGGAATGTTTAAGAGATATGTAAGTACCATTATACTATTACTATACCGTCAAAATCCATTTCGTTTTTGTTTTCTCATTTCAACTAATAAATACCGTTTTTGTTTCAGAAAACAACAACGATATATGGTTTGCATTAAAAAAAAACACTGGTCGTTGTAGTAAACCGACACCATAATGCATGCATGTTTGGTCAATTTCTAATATCAAAATTAAACGCGCAATTTTTCGTTATCTCTCTTCTTTTCAGCGTGGTACACGCCCGTACTTGGTTTTTCTTGTAGTGTTCTGATTTACTTCTGCTCATGCGCACTGGCCTGCTATTCAAAAGCAAGTTAATCACTAGTATGTTTTCGTATTTCATGACTTCATTTATTTGTGGATTTCCTAAAACGTCCAGTTCCACGAAGTTTGCCGCTCTGTATCGCTGGGGCATCACTGACGTTTAAAGGTGAAGCTGTCATCTTGTGCTCTCGTCCCAAACATTGCTCGCCACATAATTCAGGTCAGAGCTCTCACCATCTCGTGTCCTATTATGCTGGCGTAAAACCTTGACTGGAAGGACCAGGGCATTCTTACAGGAGGATGGCAATGGGTTTGGTCTGGAATTGGACTTGTCATAAGGATACTTGTTACAACAACAACAACAACACATTATAGTTATAAAATTATAACTAATTAAATCATTTTCCCACCCCCAAATAGCCTAGGAAGTAATCAAGATGGGGAAAGGAAAGATACATTTACAATACAAGGTTCTCTTAGTTGGACTAAAAAATAATAAAGACACTACAATACAATAAATAAAATAAACTAATATAAAAAAAAGTATTACTAAAAAACGATTACGAAGAGAGACAAACGTTATTGGTACACGGAACATTATAAAAGAAAACAATAAAACATTGGATGTATGAGAGAAATAAGATAACTTTACGGAGCACATTCACGCACACGTCCGTCCAACTTAGTCAGCTCAATTGACTTGAGTCTTTTTTTGCTCAGATTACCACAAATTTGACTAGTTCCGCAAATCTTGTCAAATCGTCACCAGAGCCTTCATCACTCTTGTCCGCGAGACAGGCAAATCTTATGAAGGCGGGAATTACGCAGATCTCGGAGGGTGTTATCAGTCTCGGCGGATCACAGCCTCCTCGTTGCCAAATAATTTTTCATATCATACTCAGCCTCATCTAACAATGCTAATTATTCTGTTGTCAGCAATTTGCCATCCTGTTGTCTGTCACTAGAAAGTTTTAAAACTGTTGACCCCCTCATTTCATTTACAAGCGTTGGTTTAGTTTGTAAACTTATAAAGTTTGGCACTGACAGTTTTTCTTAATTTTACCAAAGTGTTCATTCAATCTTAAATAAGCGCCCGGCAAAATCGATTGTAAATGCGAAGCGCAATGTTCTCAAAGCAGAGGCTTTAGAATGAATGCCATCTTTTACCGATTAAGTTAAAACCTTTCTTAAATACAAAAGTTTTTAGGAATCATTTCTAGCTTCACACGTTGCATAATCTTTGTCAAGTTTATTGAGACTAGGAAAAATATTTTTATCCTAAAAACGTCATTTTACATGGCAAAAATCATTGATTGTTTTCCTTTTTACCCTAGCCTTTATTTTGTCAACGTGTATTGAAACAAGTTCTGTTTACTTCATGGCTACCCTCAGTGACCAGTTTGGTCCAAAACAGATGGACATCAGTTACGAATTCACTTCTTTGTAATTTATTTTTTAACTAATACCGCAAAAGGCATGACGCCTCGCGATTAAACTCATCTCCGCCGTATCAGGAAATTGCGAGCAACGAAACAAAAGAGAACTGTTAGATCGACGATTAGCTCGCTTTATACACCTTCCACTCTCTTTCACCTCTCCGCGGCGTGTTGGTTTACTAAAACCACTAAATGATCTTCTCTGTTGTAGGCCTTTTTCTTAATCCTGTACGATTTCTCCCTGTTTATTTTCGTTAAATGACCTAATAAGTAAGTTTCAAGTCTGTTTGTCTCGAGTCTGAATCAGTCCAATATCATCAAGCTCTGCATTCGGTAAGTACCTGTTTAAATATTGCTATCTCTGGCTCATAACATAGTTTTATATTTATGGTTTTTTTTAAATTTTTTCTCCTTTTTAAAAAATACCCCTCTGTTGTGTTGCTCGCGCTGGGAAAAAAATCATAACGAAATTGAAAATGGTTAAGAGTATTCGTCTCAATTTTTACATTAATTTTCCGAAATCAACTACCTTTTATTACTCTAATACCTTAGTAAACTGACACAGCTGACACAGTTAAAAATTGTCGAAAGGTACATCATGTTTCAGCTTTCTGCTAAAAATGACTAATGATTGACACTTTTCCACGAAAAAATATTAAAGACCATACTTTGCAGACCATATAACATACAATTTAAGGTTTTTTTAATGTTCATTTTGCACAAATAGTATAATTTGGCATTTTATATTTGGAATATTTTTTCTAATTAAATATGAGTTTAATTGTACCGAAATTCTTTGGGTTGATTTGTAAATAATCCAGTTCTTCTAGGTTGATTACCTTTATGTTTCGTCTAGCTTGGTCTTTGTGCAAAGATAAATTACAATTCTACAGTTTTTTCCCGCTTGAAAATTCATTAAGTAACAAATAAGCATGCATGATATGAATCTCCAAGTGACGTCAAAAGCCTTTTAAGAAGCCTTCATCCCCCGCAGCATGAAGATATTCAACTTTTAGGAAAAGAAAAATCAGTTGGTAATGGAAAGATATGTTTCAAACCGATAAAATACAAAAATATCGCATGTCGCGATACCGCCTGAAAGTTATCGCCAATGGAACTGGGAGCCATTAGGGCACTGTTGGATATATGCGCAAGGGCCTGGAGCTAGTGACGTTGTAGGTTTTTGTAAAAAGCAATGAAATTTCATTGCTTATAAACGTGAAACCAGCCTGGTTTTATTTGACTTGAGACGATGTCATAAAAACTAGGGAGGGGGTGGAAGGATGACGGAGTGATTGCCTATTGTATTATCGTACATAAAGCTCAAGTCCACAAGCAGAGCGAAAGATATTTTCCGTATTCGGGGGGCCCATAAGTAAAAGTTGTTATTCAAAAGGACCTACTACAAAACGGCTGCTTTAGTACAATCAGATAAAAAAGAAGGAAATTTAAAAAGTAAATACCGAAAAAAAATCATTTTTCGTAGCATTATATTAATTGTTCGCTTTTTAATTCTAATTTTGTAATAGCTACAATTCTCCGCCAGTCATATTTACAATTTTACATCTATCAGCGTTAATCTTTAGGTCGTTTTAAAACATTTGAAAAGTTATTTATTTTTCAATCTTTCAAAGTGTCAATTAGAGGCTTTCGTGTTTGAAATGTTAATATTTTCTGAAGGATAATTTCCTGCGATTTTCTTGAAACATTCATTACTGCCTCAGGTTTGCAAATAAAAAACGAAACCGAAACAAAAACAAGTGTATCTAAGATATTGTTTTCTGCGACACTCCTCTGAGAAAAAACCGTTTTTAGAACTTAGAAAATAAGGTGTTTCCTTTACAAACACTTTAAGGTACTCTGCAACAAAAATAGCCAACAGTTTTCGCGTATTTTAATTTAGCAGTTTCTCAGTTCCCTCTCGCCTTATTTGTTATTTTCGATTTGCCGCGAGTTGATTTATTTGCAGCTGCTGTAATAATCTTTGTAGTTTTGCTTTCAGTACACAACTTAAATTAAACAAATTTTAATAGAAACTTCGAGAGGAACACGACAAGAGGATCGTCGCAGCTTACTAGCGGTTTAGCGAGTCCCGGAGCTTTTCATATCCTGAAACTCGGTAGGTTGTGATGAAGTAAGATTTTTGTCCTTAAGATTATCTTACGCTAAAAGTAGAATATATAGGCAGCTAAGCTGCAACAAAAACTGTATTAGGTAAACGTTGTTTAGAACAAAGTTATGCTTTAATTTGCATGAGCAGTATCAACATTTTTTTGCAAAATCGGAGACAATAGGGCCATTTATACGAGAAAAAAGGAGACGCGTCTTAAATAAGACGCGAACTTTCCGTATAAACGGCACATTTCGTCTAAAATAAGACGCGGCTTAGCTAAGACGCGTCTTATTAGATAAGACATGCTCATATAAATGGTACAGTTCGCGTCTTATTTAAGACGCGTCTTATGTAAGACGCGTCTTATTTTTCCTCGTATAAATGGCCCCAATGTTCCTTAATTTTGGACACGATCAGGATACCAGCCAGTTCTGAATTTAAGGCTTGACCCAAATGAGAAAAAGAAAGTATGTTTTTATGATATACTGAGCTCAGTTATTTCAACAACATCTTTTCTTTTCCCTCGAAAGTCACTCAATGTTGAAATCGTTGCATATCAGTGTGGGATTCTCATATTCACCTTACAGGTTCTTAATTTCTTTTTATTCAATGTTTTCTTTTGTTTATAAACAACATATCCACCTTTAAATATTTCCCACCGAAAGAGAATACAACGACAAAAGTTCAAAATACTGTTTAACCTTTGATTAAAATAATTTGAATGTTTATTTTCGTTTTATTTTTCTTCTTGACGCGCTGTTGAGGCGTTTTGGAGCAAGTTACGTCGCTGGACAGACTGGCAAACACACAAGCAGCTAAAGTTAAAAAAAAGCTGTCTAGTGCTTGGGCTTTTTTTCTCTACTAGCTTGCTTTGTATGTTTTTTGTTGTTGCTGTTGCTTTGTTTGGCTATTTTTTTCACGTATATAATGAATGAACAGGAAGTCTAATATTTGATATTTTACAGATGAGGGTAAGCCGGGAATTTTCTTTCTCTGTTTCATGTTACTTATTGCCTTTTTTTGTCGGAGGTTATTCTTGGGGTTTTCCCCTCTGTTTCCCTTTTCCTAGCAAAACTACTCACTCTAAAATTATACCTTAATTTTCTTTGCCTTCTTCGTTTTAGCTTTTTTTATGACTACCATGTCTGACCGTGTCACACTGTGTCTACCAACAAGCAACATACAAACACGCTCTGTTCGAAGCCAATCATTTAACCCCCCTCCCACGCTTGGATGTCACCGCTCAAGAAGGACACTTAGTCTTCCCGCCCGAGAGAAGCCGATCATTCCTCCGGCGATCACAGAAAGTTCCGAATGCGCTCCGTTGGTTCACGACCAGTATTCCGAGGAAATGCAGAGGCATTTACAAGGAGAAGGTTGCGATATTGGTAATGTTATGCTCTAGTCCATGTTCCCAGTGGCACCCAACGAGAATATTGTTCAAAACCACTTAAACATAGCATTGTTGAACGTATTTAAGTATTTAAACGATAGATATAGGCATACTTTTATTCCCTTAAAATTTTTTCATCTGTTCGGATTTCCTAGCTGAAAGTCTAGTGATCCGAAAACTATAGGATCAAAACTTACCTTTTCGAAAATTTCGGCCAGAAAAAAGGCTCCCTAAACTTCTAGGTGACCTTTTTAGGGAAAAAAATCCGTTAAAAATGAGCAATTATACCATTTTTAGAAGGTTCGAGAATCCTAGGAGAGGCAGGTAAGCAAAAAATTTAACAACAAATGTTCCGAAAATTCTAGATCTCAAATCACGCTTTCCGAACAGATATTTTCCAAAACTTGTCGTTGGGTGCCCCTGATGTTCCCTCTCCTCGCTCCATTTTTTACCAGATATACACCTCCCTTCTTTCCCTGGACTATCTACTTTCCCTGATCTATATCAGCCTTATAACGAGACTTTTTATTGTCAGTGTCCTAATTAAAATAACCGGCGCTCAGGGCTTTAGGGGCTAGTCACGAGTATATTGCTGTTTTAGGTCAATTCTGTGCTGAAATCACTACTTACTGAGTTTACCTAGACAGAAAAGCTCCTGTATGTAACGTTATGAATAAGATATTAACAAATGTCATTAGCTCTAACCATCCTTTCCATCCTTGTCATCCTTTGCAAAAAAAAGTAAAAAAGTTCCAATCAAACTGGTCCATTATTTTTGGAATTCAATTGATGGGAAAAAAAGTTTGAATTTTTAAGGAAGGTCGCAAATAGCGTGACGTAGACTGTTTTGTAACATTTCATATTACATAAGCCCCTGCAGTATTGTGTAGCAATGCATTGTTTCTTCTAAGCCTAATCAGCGTGCATTGTAAAATAGCATTGTTTGTATGCCCATGGGCTAAGTGTTCTTAGCATATACTGCTCGAGTATGGCATAATGTATCCATTCGGAGTGTACACGTCAAGTGCAAGTCGTGTAGCTTAGTCGGTAGAACGCAAGGCTGCAGACTGCGGTAGGTCGTGGATTAGTTCTCCAGACTGGAAGTGAACTCAGAAGAAAAGAAGGTGCTGTACCACTAATTCTATGCAAACATCTGTCTTCGCGTGGCTCGCGTGACTAAGTAGATATAGCGGTCCCGTCTGTAGTAAGAAACTAAAAAACCAATGTTTTTGATTAATATAGTCGTGTTAGACCCTGTTTACATGGAGTGTGGGACCCAGGTTTAATGGGGTAGGTTTCTTTTGTTTTGTGTCCCCCAGAGCGTGAAAACAAAAGAAACCAACCCTACTAGACCGGGGTCCCCCACTCTATGTAAACAGGCCCTTAATTACAAGTAGGTTTTATTTCCACTTTTTCTTCCAGGTTGGTTCGCCCCTATACTCGGCTTGCTGTTGAGCCTATTGCTGTTTGCTTGGGCGTGTCTACTCTCACTCACCGAGGAAGAACAAAAAGCCTTATTCACATAAAAATGCAAAAAAAAGTGCTTTGGTACTGAAGAGATTACACCTTTGAACAAAATAAAGGCTAAATTCAAAAAGAACCTCAGGACCAGGAGAGGAAATATTGCGTACGGAAACACTTTTCTTTTCATTATTGGGCGTGCAAACAAGAGAACGTTGTTCCGTGGGAACCAAAATTTGCACCATGGAAGCGAGAATGTTTATTGACCTGATTCAGTATTATTTTACTGCGTCTTGGGAACGAATTTGCGTCGGTCGACGCATTTTGTTTCGCGCGCGGCCAAACTGGGAAACATTTTGCCGCAAAAAGGTTCATCAATTAATAGCCATGCAGGCTGTTGAAATTCAGAAAATGATAATCAACCGAGAGGATGAAAAGAAATAGAGCCAATAACCTGTGTAGGAACTAGTCTGATTAAATTTGATTAAGGTCCATAGAGGTATTAACCATAAAATCCCCGTCCCAAAAGCCTCAAACCAGAGAAAGAGGGACTGGGGAAGACTACTTTGTTAGCCGAAACATTGACCCAACATAAATCAGCCCTTTGCCGTATTGCAAGCCTTGCATTCAGTTTTGCTTAAAAGTCCTCATCCCCCTTTCGTCGACAGCTTTCGGTCGGGTAGCTCTTTCACTTTGTCAGAACTACAAAACAGTCGCTTTTTTCTCAAAATCGGTAAAGCGTAGCCTAAGAGTCTCCCCAGTTTCGCGGTCCGTTTTCAAGCCTCGCTGCAGACCTTTTGTTTGGCTGCTCGCGCGTACTTGAATACGCAAAAATACGGACTGTTCTGCAGTATATCACTTTGTCAATGCCATTTGCAGTAGTTAAAAAAATCACTGGTTACCAGGCTAGTTTTGTTCTGTTTCTGCATTATGTGAAAGGCCCAGGCCCAAGATGAATTCGCGACGGGACTGCAGGGGTCACCTCGGATTATAATAGACCATTAATTTTTACAGTTCAGTATTATATTCACTAAATTTAGTTTAGTGAATAGAGTATGTGTCTTAGTATGTGATTAGACAAGAATATGAAATGAACCGATTTACATCGATAAAAGCACAGTAATATTACTTATTCTATTCTATTATATTCTACTGTATCCTATTATATTCCATTTTATAAAATAACTAACATAGGACGCGCGTTTTGATTGGTTAAAAACCTATGGTTTATTGTGCCAATAAACTCATAGAAAACTTAAAGTTTTTTTATAAAAGCAATAGACCACACTTTCTACGTGGGTTTACTGGCGTGATAACCCACTTGGGATGTTGGGAGAACAATGAAAAGCTTGTAAGTCACGAGCTCGTGATTTAGAAGCTTTTCTCGTGTTCTCCCAACATCCCAAGTAAGTGTGGTCTATTGCTTAACTATTCTTTTTTATCCTGTTGTGAGCTTAGTACCCTGTCCTTCAGGAGTGAATGAGACGCTGACTAACTTGTTTCCTCTTTTGTTCAAAAATACTAATTAGCGTGAAAACAACTTGATTTACATAAGAAAGCGAGAGGGGTAAAAAAGGCACGCATTAACGACCCGCATAGGAAGCGACGCGGTGGCTCAGCTGTTGGCGGTACAGCCGGCTGGAAAAATGGCGGAAGATTTGGCAATAGTAAGAAGCAAGCAAGAATGCATCATAATACGTGTGGACAGAGACAGCCGTGAGTTCTATGTGAAGAAAATCTAGTAGTACAAACATCCCCTCATATCCTGGAGCTGCCGAAAAACAAGCAAATGTTTTGAAAACGGTAGGAACGTTAAAAAAGGTTAGCGTGCTCTGAGTTTTAATTCGGCTCTCAGAGGAGCCCTTAACCTGCAGTCAGCAACTCCTTTGTGCCATGCAAAGGCGTTTTCAGCAGACCAGTTTATTTTTAGATCGATTTTCCCGCGAATTTTGAATATCAAATAAGTCTTACAAATTAGCCATTAAAACCGGAGACTAGAAGAAAGTCTTTTTGATGTTTTGATAGCATTCACTTCTTCTTTTCAGGTAAAAATGCTGCAAAAATAACTTGATCTGTGAAAACGCCGTTGCTTAGGCTAAGTGTGGGAGTAACACTCTTCGGGTTATGGGCTCCTGGCTTTCATAAGAAATGAAAAAAGGCCTCGACGGATGACAACTCCACGATCTGCATAATTCTTTAATACATTATACTCAGCCTCATCCAATTGTTATTTGTAAAACAGACGTGTCTTATGAATTAGCATATCGTAAGCAATTTACTCATCTTTCTATTAAATTTCCATTTATTTTAATATTGTAATGTCTCCTTCCGGAACTGCTTTAATTTATATTTTTGAACGTAGACAAAAAAACCCTGTTAAGTTGTAGAAAGGTTTTAATATTATCTCCGTGTTTATTCTATGTTTTACGCACTAATGCTTCCTAGAACCAATCAACACCTTCTATTTGAATATACTACGCGATTCGAGCTCAATCGCTTTTCCGTCATCATTCTAAGTAGATATGAACACGAAATGTGTCGTGTCATTTGCTAAAAGTTTTTTTTTTTTTTGGATTACCACATATATCATATGAAGAACGGAGATATCATGACAAATTTTATTTGTTTAGCATGGCTAATCTTTGAAGAAAATGAAAATCGTATTCAGAAATCTCCTTCCACAATGATTATCACTTTTTTTTTTCTTTAAAGTCAACTCAACAGAAATTTAAAGAATTGCTTTCGCAGCATTGCCAGCTTCATTGCCGGAAGAAAAACGCTGCCGAATTGTCTTGATGATGATTAAATCAAACTATAATTATCCTATGTATTAAACCTGGAACGATCGGAGACAATTTCACACCCGGGCGCACTTTGAGTTATGTCGGTTGAAGAACGTCTTTATGATTTGTAGCCGGGTGTTGTTTTATTCAAATAAGGTATCTGAGGCTATCGCCAACAAATCTTAAGACATTTTTACCATTTTTTTCGCAGTAAAATACAGGATACTGTAAAAAGTTTTTTCTTTGGCCTATTGGTTCTGAGTTGCCGGCAAATAGCTACAGAAAATTAAATCAAAATCTTATTTTTGGCATTTTTTTTGTCGCATTTGTCGATTAGTTCGATAATTTTTTGAATGCCTGGCAACTGTTCCTTAGACGGGCTGGGGCGGGGGGGACTCGATCCTGTTTAAAGGAAATAAAATTGAAAATTGAAATCTTTTTTGAGCCTGGAACTAAAATATGACGTCGGATGCTATTTAAAAAGGACCGTGAAAACTGTTAAGAAGACTTGTTCGTTCCGCGCTCTTGAGATTATCCGGCTCCGCTCATGGCAAATCGTCGTCTTTTTCTCAACAATTCAGCTTAGAGGGTATAGTTTCAATACAGGTCAGATCGGTCTTACACTGTGCCCAAAAAATATTTCAAGGAACCCAACTAAATGGGTGATATCTTAAACGCACCTCATGAAACTCCGCAGAATAAAGCCTTGATATAACGAACCTACACAACGCCGAAGTCATGGGTATAACGAACGACATCCTCGACCAGTATTAGTAAGATATATGGTGAATAACCGCGACACTGATAACGAAACTTCGTTATAGTGAACAATGCCAGTAGATCCCTCGGCTCCTCGTTTTATCGAGGTTTTACTGTTAGCTACTGTTTGCGTTATCGTGAGGCACCAACGTACTACCGTAGCTCATTCCCCCGGGCAACTACATTACTGACATTTTCATAATATTCAAATTTTCACTAAGTCTCCTTTCAGTCAATTGTTAGCTTTCTTTACAGCCTTCTACTTAACGAGCTGTCAACGAGACTGCCTCGGGATGACATACGTTTTGTTCCAATTTTATTTGGCTATTGTTTCACTTCGCGTTTACATACGACTGATCAAATAACTTCCATTTGGAGCTCAAAATGACAAGTACTATTAATTGACGTTTCGCGATTTCGATCAAAAATATTGCTCTCGTTTATGGCTTAGATCATGATCTATCGCCATAGACATTTGCTTTGAATAAGACAACGTTATTCCTCAGCTGAGTTTTTTTTATTTTCGATTTCAAAAAGCACCTGATTCTGATCCGTACTGAAAGAGAGTCCAGCTGATATTTGCCCACAAACGCCTTAAAAGCAGGGATAATCTCGGGCAAACAAATTGAAATTCTGTATCGTGCGACAAAAGACGCGATCATCAAGTTAATGGAAGGCTCCCAAATTTGATTTAGGTAAGGAAAAAAAACATTGTAAGGAAAATTATGCTCCTTTATACTCAACTCATTGGACATAAATAATTCGTCGTGTTCCGTCCAAGTTAGGTAATGAAATATTATTCCCTTCACACTGTCCGCAGAATCACAGTGTTTGTCATAGACGCTAAACGATACGTTTATTTACAGTTAAAGAAAAATATTTTTCTGTATTAGGCACTGTTATAATGCATCAACAAGGGCGCTAGTAGGGCTTATGAATTTTAAGAGCAAAATTTTTGTTATTTCCCCATATAAGACATTGTAAATTAGGTATAACGCGAGGAAACTGAGGGATTTCATTTCTTAATCAAGTTGAGGCAAATTTTTCTTTACTTGAACATTTCATGTCAGTCTAGCAATCGTATCTTGGGCTAAGCACGTATACGTTACTTGTTTGGCTAATAAAGTACAATTATTTTCTAATAAAGAAATGTACACTTAGAAAACAAATTTCGCACCGAAAATATTCTTAGCTAGACGAAAGTGAATTTGAATCTGTTCACACCTAAAGTTTTCCTCTTCAAGATGCGCTCAAGGAAACCATTCGCCTGACGGTGAATATAATTATGAGTTTCAGAATACGTACAGAGTAAACTTCACAATAGTTTTCATCTCTGTGGTGGCGTAGAATATGTTGCACTACACAAACTCAATGTTCGTTCGATCATATTCAGAACCATCTACCTCCACCTAATGACAGCACCACAAAAAAGTACGGCTTATTCTCCCAAATAATAATGATGATGATAATAATTACAATAATGATAATAATAATAATAAAAATAATCATAGTAGTAATAATGATGATGATGATGATGATGATAATGATGATATTTGGTAATGATAATAATAATTCTTTCATTTACCCGCGGCAGGTTTTAAAACGCTTGGGTTTTCAGATCTTAACCTTCTTATGTCCCTTCACACCAACGTAACATAATTGAGTTGGCTGAACACAGTTTCAGCAGTCTGTGAGTATATGTCATTTGCCTAATCATGGCAAGAAAAAGGTTGGAGCTCACAAGCTGAAGCTCGGCAAATAAAAAATATACTGAGGAACATTTTGATTGACAGGTAAAATGTGACGTTTTCGTTGTTTCCATGTCAACACGATCGATTGAATACAACCTTAAAATTTCACTTTGAGTTGCTCAGTTTACATAAAATTCGCTCATTAGATTTTCCTATAAACTTGCACACAGCTTACTATAATTAATCATTACCATTTGAAACTTATTGGATCAAATTTTAACAGTTGGGTTTTTAGATAATCAACAGTTAAAATACGATAAAAGAAAAAATTCTGCCAAATATCACAAAGTTTTAATGAGAAGATTTTATGAAATCGTCTTCTGTGTACAATTGCTTTTTTCGCCGCCATGTTTGTTTGTGTAATTTAAAACACGCCGCCGTCACGCGAGTTAACAAAAGCAAAACTGTGTTCAGCCACCTTAAACGAGGTTTTAAAACTGAAAAACAGACATGGAAAACTTGAGCACAGGTTTTCACACAGGATTCAAATGGAATTCAACATCATGTAACATGTCAGTCAGTAGGAAACTTTTATGAAAGAAACAATTTTGAACCGTGTTTTACTAAACAAATTTTAAACGTGTTAAAGCTTTGGTGTGAATGGGGCATAAATTTGCATTCAATTCTCTCGGACTGACCGCTTTGACTGCGTAGGCAGTTAGTGTCCATCTTGGAAGGATCTCTGCTGTATACTGAACCGTCTTGAAACAGGGGACCTTATGGGAGAGGTGACTAATGTTATATTTAGAAAATAAAAACTACATAACTTTGTTGCTTTGCCACAGACTCACAAAAAATCAGCTAAAATGTCCTTTGATGGAGACACTTCCCGACTGTCTACTCGGTCACGCAGCACTCGTTCCCATTCCCTCAAACCACAGAGTCAGCCCATCATTGCTCTCAAACAGCGTTCAAAACGCACGATGAGCTTACCTACCAAGCCTGTGCTGTTACCGCTGATCAATGTTCAACGTTGCTATGACAATTGGGACGGGGCTGAAAGCGAGGATGATGAGTCTAATAAAAATGAGGAAGAAATGGGTATGTCATGTTTAATATAAACTTGGTTTGAATCTGGTAGGAGCGGGGTGGGAAAGGGGGGGGTTAAAAACAGATAGCTCTCCGGTCCCTCAATGATTTACTGTCCGTTTCATTTTATCGCTTTTTATCTCGCACCTAGTTTAAAATGCGGACCAAGTTTTTCTTCATAAAGTTTTTCACGTTTTTTTTAATCTTCCGATGTTTACGCTATTTTTATGCCACTGTATATACCTTAATTAACTTTTGTTAAAGAAATATTTAGATCAATTGTTCCAATTCAGTGAACACTAGTGACCTGTTGGTTCAAAGACAATGAATAATGCCTTTGCTCCAGGGCCATCTTAAAAATACCCTCCCTTACCGCTTTAGACCATTATTAATTCTTAATAAGGCATCGAAGTTTGAGCATTATTCTTTATGTTTAACACCCCGCGGGCGCAATCTCAAAATAGTTCCCCTTGCCTGTGCCGCAGACGAAACTAAACTCCTGTTAAATCTGTCTGCGAAACAGCGCGAAATCCTTGTTCTACTCAAATCCTGGTACACAGGTCGGGGCCCACGCGCCATGATTGACCTGTTAAAAATGTCATTGTCGATTTGCCAATCAGATTGAAGGGAAATTCGTAACGCACTTCCGGAAATTCGTTGAGTCCGTTGGGGGCCCAGTCGAACAAGGATTTCCGCGCTGCTTCACAGTCGTTGCTAACCGAAGTCAAATTACATAATTACGTCTGCAGCGCGGGCTAGCATAATGCTAGCATTTCAATCCAAACATATTAACTCTTTACCCTTATCATTTTTCAATATTTTGTTCTTTCAGCCTGGTATACACCAGTTGTTGGTCTGTCCTGTAGTCTTGCTATTTACTTTTGGTCATGCGCATTAGCCTACTATTCGAAGACTGGATGATGACAGTTCTCTTTCGATGAATATATAAATAATTTATTTCCCTTTTGTTTGGTATTATTTTTTGAGACTAAAGATGGAATTGAACATACTTATAGCTACTAATTAAAAGAACATACTTTAACTCTATAGCTAGTTTGCCCCAGCTTGCATTTATGGAGTAAACCCCCACTCTAAGAGTGCATGGTTAACCCTTTAAGCCTCTATATCTAAATACAAATTCTCCTGACTGATCTCCATACATTTCCTTACAGAATTAGTTGAGAGAACTTGTTTGAAGATCAGAGCATTTTCCAAAGGTTGATCACTTTATTAATTCTCACAACATTTTTTTCTGGATTATATGTTGATATCATTAGGAGAAAATTGATTTTGGTCAGTCCTGGGGCTTAAAGGATTAACGCCGACAGGCAAACATTGTTTGCTAAAGCGCATAAACAAATTCTAGTTATTGTCTCCTGCTCGTGAGACTAACGTTAAAACTCACTTCAGCAGGAAGTTTCACAATATAACTAAATATACACTGGTGTTGAAAAGTGCAAAATCATTTTGCCTCATGTGAGGAAATCCAACAAAGTCTTGGATTATGGATTTCAAGCTGTGAATTTCGGATTCAAATCCCAGGATTCCAGATTCCACAAGCAAACATTTCCGGGTAGTCATTGATTCGTATAACGGGCTGATTTCCGGGTTTTAAATTGGTGGAATTCCAGATTCCATAAGAAAATGAATTTCAGTTATGTTTTAACGGCCCACCCATGCTAAGTTGTAACCACCGTGATGATTATGATCGCCGGTTCCTCGAAATTGCCCGCAAAAAATGAACTGAAATTATTTAATATTGCGTTAAAACATCCGCATTCCTAATCTTCAGTGCCGCGAAGTTCCAACGGAGGTAATGCGGCTAGGAGACAGGTCAGACGTTCTTAGCGGTTCGTCACGCGTTCCTGCTCCAAGCCTCACAAACGTCTGCTGAATCGAGCGGTAGAAACACAGACCAATCACAGCACGGGCTTCCAGATCTGGGAAGTGCACTTTCGACCTTGAGAAATTTTGCGCGAGACTCAGCTCCAGAAAAGTTCAGAAAGGTCTCGAAAGGTGAAGACCTTATTACACTTTTAGAACAAACTACCCAGTTAAGTCACACGCCTTCCTACTAGAGACTACCCCCACAATCTCATTGAAAAAATTACTTCGGAGGTTTAATTTGCTGAACGAAAGTCTGCTTTACTGCAAAACAATTAAGTGCGAAAAAAAAATTCTGCCTTTTGTTCAGTTACAACGTACAACCCCGCGGTTGCCTCATTCACAGAACAACTTTATGAGCAAATGACATCTAATCCATCCTTTGCAAAGAGAAATATACAAAACGCCAACGCTTCACACATGTCCAATATACACAAACGGATACGATTCGTCAAACCATTGGTCTATTGGTACCAAAGGTACGATTGGTATGCTTCCATTAAGGGGACTTAGATTATTTTCTCACATGCCATGTGTATTCTTCGTTCTATAAGCCATCTATGCAAAACAAGTTCGCTTTTACACCAAGTAAAAACGCGCTAATAGCTATTTTGAATATTCTTTGTTCTATAAACCAGCCACGCAAAACAATTTCGCTCTCGCACAAAGCAGAAACGCGCTAATAGTTATTATGAATGTTCCTCGTTCTATTAGCCAACCACGCGAAACTATTTCTCTGTCACACAAGTAGAAACGCGCTAATTGTTGTTATGAATATTCCTCGTTCTATAAGCTAACCACGCAAAACAATTTCTCTCTCACGCAAAGAAGAAATGCGCTAATAGTTACAAAGCGAGGTCGAACAAGCGCTAATAGTAATTGCTAACAGTTATAATATAGCGAGGTCGAAATACAAACATGCCATCTGTATTCTTCGTTCTATAAGCCATCTATGCAAAACAAGTTCCTTTTTACACCAAGTAAAACGCGCTAATAGTTATTATGAATATTCTTCGTTCTATAAGCCAACCACGCAAAACAATTTCGCTCTTAACCATTGGTATCAATTGACCATTGGAATTGCCCTGTACCCAGCCAGGCAACATGAGGGGTGGCGAATGGTAAAATCCGAGACTCGCCGAGACGCGGATGATCCGAGCCCGAGACTCTTTGGTAAAAAGTTTCGAGACTCAAAAAAGTAAAAACAAACCATCAAAAAACGAGACTTCGAGACTTATCATAGACGCTTCCGAGATTTCGAGATCCTGACAAAATTTTCCGAGACCCACGTTTTTCGAGGTACCATTCGCTACGCCTAACATGAGAAAATAATCTAAGTCCCCTTTAATCTTTAATCTTTAATTGATGTCATTGCTTCTAGCGAGCTAATATGGCAATGGACGGTCAGTACATAGAAGCTCATGACATTGACAGCGAGATAAATAAACAAAATGAAAACAAATAACTAAATAAATACAATTGAAATTACAAGTCATATGAAAAAAAATAAATAAATAAATAAAAATCGTCAAAACATAACATTATTGCAAATACTTGAATGGAACACAGCAACGGAATCATCACTTACGGAAACAGGAGACAAAGAGTTCCAAGCGGGAACAGTTCTTAAGAAAACAGAACACTTGTGCGCGTTAATGGTAGATGACTGAACGCTGGAACTGGAATGGGTGTTGTGCACTACTTCCGGTCAAGTAGGGACAGTGCACCTCGCGTGGGTCGTTTGGGAAAGATATCCGTACATTTCCTGTCTTTATCTTAAAAAACATTGTCAAATCGGTGATCTTCGTACATGTCTCAAGATCTTGCCAACCGAGGTTCGATAATATTGTATTAAAGCTACTGGAACGACAGTAATCGGTACAAACAAAGCGCGCCGCACGACGCTGAACGGATTCAACACAGATTATGTCCTTTTGTGCGATGGACTCCAGGCGACGGAGTCGTACTCGCATACAGGGCGGCCCAGGGACAAATAGGCCCGTTCCTTGACAACAGCGCTACAAGAGAATAAGTTCCTTTGGATCTGACGCCTAGGATTTTATTCGCTTTCTTTTCCACCTCCACAGCCTGCTTTGTCCAACTGAGTGAGTTGTTGATGTTGGTAATGAGATGCATATTAACCAATAGAACCATTGGAATTACATTATTTTCTATTGTTACCAATGATTCCTTCCATTGGTACCAATGGACACCCTTCCCCTTAATGAGATGCTTATTAACCTATAGAACCATTGGAATGACACCATTTTCTGTCGGTACCAATTGTACCATTGGTACCAATCAACTATCGGAATTGCCCTGTACCCAGCCAGGCCACACGAGAAAATAATCTAAGTCCCCTTAATGAGATGCATTTTAACCAATAAAACCATTGGGATTACATTATTTTCTATTGGTACCAATGATTCCTACCATTGGAACCAATGGACACCCTTCCCCTTAATGAGATGCATATTAACCAATAGAACCATTGGAATGACACCATTTTCTATTGGTACCAATTGTACCATTGGTACCAATGAACCATCGGAATTGCCCTGTACCCAGACAGGCCACACGAGAAAAGGTCCCCTTAATGAGATGCATATTAACCAATAGAACCATTGGAATTACATTATTTTCTATTGGCACCAATGATTCCTACCATTGGTACCAATGGACACCCTTCTTATCACCACTAACGCCAGTGGAGTCGATTTGTGAGTACTGGACAACGCTCGCGCTTGTCAGGGTACTCAACAAATGTTTATACGGGGAGGCTCCGCCCCGAGGTCCAACCCCTTACCCTTTTATATACCATTTTTCACGAAAAAGGTACCCATTTCGTATACCTTCTATTGACAAATGGTACCCCTTTCACATACCTTGTTTAGAACTTTGCATCCCTTTTAACTGCTGTAAATGCACTGTCTTTTAAATAGGAATCAATCACAAAAATAGAACGTTTTCTCGACTTTATAAAGCCATAAAATTCATCTGTTTGCCCTTTTGAGCCCTTTCACAGACCCAAATGACAGATTTGGTTCTCCAATAATCTGCATGTGAACTCCAGCTGATATCTGCGAACGATGGGTAAGGAATTTAATAATAATTAATAATAATAATATAATAATAATAATTAAAAATTTATAACGCGCCTTTTCCATGCAAATATGAACAAAAGCGCGTGACAACACGTAAATGTTAAAAGAAAATAAAAACTAAAATGAGCAAAATAATTAAGGCTAAGAATAAACAACGCTAAAAATTAAATAAAGATAAAAAAAACACTAAATATATTACATAGTAAGTAAAAAAATTACATATCAAAAGCTATTCTAAAAAGATGCGTTTTAAGTAAAGATTTAAAACGTTCAAAATTGTCCTCAAGGCGGATGTGAAGGGGCAGAT
Source organism: Porites lobata (assembly GCA_942486035.1). Taxonomy (NCBI): domain Eukaryota; kingdom Metazoa; phylum Cnidaria; class Anthozoa; order Scleractinia; family Poritidae; genus Porites; species Porites lobata. Next base: position 484,983 of record CALNXK010000195.1, read on the forward strand.
TGTTCCATAAATTAGGGGCAGCAGATGAAAAAGAACGACCCCCTAAAGTCTTTTTCAGTTTTAAACTAGGCGGGAAACTAGGATACTTTAAGATATGACCGCTAGCTGAACGGAGATTATAGCGCGGCTGTTCTTTAATAGCAATCAAATCGATCAAGTAACCACTCGATTCAGCAGACGTTTGTGGGGCAGGATGGGTGGGAGGCTAGGAAACAGGCGGAATATAATTATTACAGGGTGTCACGTATTTCCTGCGGATATGATGCTTTTTGGGCACATACTTTCAGCTACATGTTGTAACTCTGTAGCCGAGACTTATCGATGTCAGCCAGTCGTTGCACTTCTGTAGAGTTATCTTTGTCAGTCGTTGCATACTTCTTTAGTAATAAAATAGAAAATGATAAGCTTAAGGAGCCCGGATTCAGTCCACAAAAATGCTATATATGTATCACATTTTCTAACATGCGTACTGTTATTTCTGATTGCGACCTTCCGACTGAAAAAAAACCTGAATCAAGTTATTCATTTTTACTACTCTGCTTCGATTTTTCACTCAAGAAAGAGTAAAAAGTTCCTGTTATCACGCACGATCGCTCGCGATATTGATTCGCTGATGGATTATAAATGTCGTCACTGATGCCAAACATTCAGGAAATTACATTTTCCAATTTAAGAAAATAGCAGTAGTTCGCTGATGCAAACATAGTTTTATTTTTCAATTAGCGTGTTAAGCAATGCTCGACAATTCCCACGCAACGACGTGGATATAGATGTTTTAGAAAATGCTTCGCCACCGAACGAAATTGCGATGACGTTTTTACGACAAAATCTAACATATTAAATGAAGACTACCTTTAAAATCGACGACAAGTGCCCCATTTTAAAAACTTAAAACTCCTCCAAAAATAGTAGCAATGGTACATCATTAAAAAACGGACGTTGAAACAAAAAAGGCAGCCTTAGATTTGAGCTTGCTTCAGTAGATTTTGCAATTGTTCCGCTTTTCTGAAATGGGTGGCTTAATGCCTGCGTGCCGGGCCTTGAACGCACGTAACGTCCCTCTTCAGATTATAAGTGTTTGTTGGGCTCTTTTACTCCGCATAACTAAAGAAAAACAATAGAAATAAGTGGCATTCATTTTATAGCGAAGCAGAATGACAGAATGATATTACTCTAATATTATGCTAATATTGGTCGAGGTCAACAAAAGTCGTAAACAAAAGAGTTGAGATTTTTATAATTCAAACACCTAGTTGTTGCGAAAGATGATGCCAGAGACATAAAGAAAAATGATTTTGACAAACACAATCTTGCTTCTACAAGTGTTACTGATGCAATTCGTCTGGAGTGAAAGTCAGAAATCAGTGAACCCGTTGCAGAGAAGATATATGAGTGACTCAGACGCCGTATGTAATGATAATTCCAGAGCAACTTTCTTTATCGGAGTTCAGTCGAGTAACAAATGGATTCTGTTCTTTGAAAGCGGAGGGTTTTGTGCTTCGTTGGTGGACTGCAATAAGCGGTACTTGAATGAAAACTCGACGGTGTTAATGACTTCGACATTGATGCCCAAGGAAGTAATTGGAAGGGATTTGTTATCCTCATCTCAAACTGAAAATCCGTCTTTTTATAATTATCGTCATGTTCTTGTACCGTATTGCAGCAGCGACTTATGGCTGGGACAGAGGACAAATCCAAAGGAACCGTTCCGTTTCATCAACGATTCCTCTGTTGATAATTTCAGCTTTAGAGGTCAAACGATTTTCCGTACTCTCTTCACGGATTTACTTAGGGAATACAATCTCCGAGAAGCGGAGGAAATTGTCCTTTCTGGTAGCAGTGCTGGGGGAATCGGTGTTCTAAATCACGCAGGCTGGGTCTTGGACCACGTGATTAAAGCTCAAGGTTTAAATGCTAAATTAAAAAGTATTGTCGACTCGGGATGGTTCATAAACTTTCAGGACACTTTGGAAGCCAAAGTTAGACCCAGATTTATGTCATTTGCGAACATTACATCGGCAGCTTGTCAAGATACATCACGCGACTACATTTGCTGCCCTTCGGCATCGTGTATGATAGCGCGCGGGTATTATCCCTCGGACGTCCCGTTACTTATAGTCTCGAGCATATACGACCTTTTTATGCTTGGGGATGTTTTTAGTGCACAAGACACACAAGAAAATACTGCAACAGATAACTCTGCAGATTATTTAACCCTCGTTAGTATGTATGGTGGGGCAATGAATGAATCTATCAGTCTGATAGGAACTCAAGCTTCAAATGTGAGCATTTTTGCGCCGGCCTGCTTTCAGCACATTTATCTGTCCACATCAAGTTTGTGGGAAGAGGGAGGTGTTTTGCCACCTTCCGCTGAAGTTGGACGCGGCCCGGCCAAGTACAGGTAAGGCTAGTGTGAATGAAAGTTAAATTTAAATGATTGTTTGTATCGTGGAAACGAATAGATCATTTTGTTCAGATGACTTAGATATTGTTCGAAAAAATTCCTCTATTTATTTAAAGTATGCAGCACTATTGTTGTTGCTGTAGATCCCCATAATAACTAGGATTGTTATATAGCTGGAAACTTTTTCCTAACAGCGCACGCTCTCTGGTTATTTCGAAGTCACTTTAAAGTTTTACGTGCCAGTCTAAAGTAATACGTGCCAGTGTGCAAGACTGATCGTTTTAAAAAATCTTTTATTGTTAGCCATGGCTTAAGAATGTAAATAAATTTGTTTAAGTATGTATATTTTCCTAACACAAGGTTACCCTAAGTGATATGTTTTTATTAGATTTGTACATTTCTATTATTATAGTTTTTTAAATCCATTTTAACTATAACTTGTATATTATACACGTAATTCAGTCTTCGGACTGCGAGGTGTTTCTTTTTTAATAAACGATTTATCTCATCTCTCTCACATCTAACAATGAGACTGTTTTCCGCCAAAATCGCTGAGCGGCCAACATTGCAAAATCTATGACGTCGGAGGGTAACAGTTCACTGTTACCCGTGAATGTTGACCAACGACCACAGTTATAGCGAGGTTTAATGAATTTCCAGCTTCAAAATTTGCAGCTATATAACAAATCACTTAAAGACTGGTCCCTCGGGAAACAGTTAATTTTGTTTCCCTCGTAGGAACATCGAGATTCTGGGGAAACAAAATAAACTGTTTACCGAGGGATCAGCCATCAAGAAATGGTCGATTGTACCGGGTCCAATTCACCAAAATAATAGCCTTTTGTCCTAGGTGATGCTGCTAAAAAAGGACCGAACAGTCTGTGGATGATCGTTTAATCTTCGGCGTGACAAATCTGTAATACTAGGGGGGAGAAGAGAGGTTTTTTTGCCTTGAAGCGATGCTCTTGATCGGATCGTGCTTTTATACTGAGCCCTCTGAACAAAAAAATATGATTTCAGAAATACCTTACAGAGAACGTTCTTAAACCGTTATTAAAACAAACTTATTATTTGCGCGTCCTACATTCAAAGTTGTGATCTTTGAATGTAATCCATACCTTTTTCTAAGATTAAACGACTTTCGTTCTTATTCTCACCTAAGCGGCCCAGAATACGTTTTCACAATCTTTGTAATCCACAAACTTTTCCCGCTGAAAAATTATTCCACTTTTTTGTGTGCGCAGCTTTATTCTCCCGAGAAAAGAAAAGAAAAAAAATTTTAGTCTTTAGTTTACTTTTACGATCATTCCGAAACGTTAAGAACGATATGCTTTGTTATCCTGTGGGCGGAACTTCACGAAGGTGAGATTTTTGAGATCATTGTTGTTCGCTTGTTGTTGTTAGTATTGGCGAGGGCAATGAACTCTTGATCAATTCCTCTCTATAAAAAAATGAACATGCGAGTTCGACGACAGATAAAACATTTGCAGAAAAATGAGACACACATGGTTAGCTGTTTTAGAGTTGAATGAGATGTGTGACCTTGTTGTCTATTGTTTTTGTGTGGCCTTTAATATTCCATTGCCGGTAAGCACGCAAAAAGAAGAATATTGCTAGAAGAGTTATAAAACAATTCCAAAGTTAAGCCAAGTTTTCATGACGAAAACGACTTACGCTGAAGAGGATTAGAACGTGCACGCGCGCGGATAAAACAAGGCACGAACAGGGCACGCTTTTTCACATAGCTGAAAGGGATGTGAGACTTTTTATTCATCTCTTTGTCAGACAATTGAAGCATAGAATTTAAATGCTTTTTTATGACGCTGTGAGTAGCAAGGAAGCCATGCGAAGCGAAATCAAAAGCGACAATATGCCCCGCACTTTTCGATGAAACAAATTGTAGAGTCTTAAATGAAAGATTTTTTTCCCCGGGTAGCCGTGTGCGAATTTATTCAAATGAATCGACGAAGCGCTAGTTTTGAATGCTGAGTTTACCACTTTGAACTTAATAACCCACTGAGTGCGTGTATTAGTTATTCAAATAAATCAATGAAGCGCGAGCGAGATTTGAAAGCTGAACTAGTTGAACAGGATGTGTGACTTTGTCGTCTATTGTTTTTGTTTGCCCTTTAATATCCCATTGCCGGTAAGCACGCGAAAAGATAAATATTGCTAGAAGAGTTATAGAACAATTCGAAAGCTGAGCCAAGTTTTCGTGACGAAAACGCCTTTACGCAGAAGTAGGATTAGAACGTGTACGCGCGCGGCTAAAACAAGGCACGAACAGGGCACGCTTTAGTTCAATAGCTGAATGGGATGTGAGCCTTTTTATTCATTCTGTTTGTCAGAAAACTGAAGCACAGAATTTCAATGCTTTTTTGATAACGCTGTGAAAAGCAAGGAAGCCTTGCGAAGCGAAATCAAAAGCGACAGTATATCCCGCTCTTTTCGATGAAACAGTTTGTAGGAGACTGAAATGAAAGATTTTTTTCTCCTGGTAGCTGTGTGCGAATTTATTCAAATGAATCGACGAAGCACGAGTTTTGAATGCTAAGTTTACCACTTTGAACTTAATAACCCAATGAGTGCGCCATTAGTTATTCAAATGAATCAATGAAGAGCGAGATTTGAAAGCTGAATTTAAAAACTTGTAAAAAAATCTTTGAATGCAGTCTGAACAATATTCGCAAAGGGCCTTAAACAACCTTTGCAATTGTGTAACCGAACCGATAGGGTGACGATAGTATTTTTGTCCCTCTCCCTCTGAGTGAGTTTCTCTCAGAGGCAAATGTAATGCACCTATCAATGTAAAGCCGGAGGGGGGGGGGGCAGGGCATGGGGTGGGGACTTGATTGTCTTTGTTGTCCCTGGGGTAGGGCATTTGACTGATCTTGTTCTCCCGGGGGAGGGGATATTTGAATCTTTCTTCGCCCGACGTGGAGATATTTGACTGCCGACTCGGACGAAAAAGACTGATACCGAATATGTTTCCCGCTTCCACGCTTCACGCATGCACCATACGGTTTGAGAAGATCAGGAAGTCATGGAGGCCAAAGAGAACAAGCGAAGGCTGAGTGGATTTCACTGTTTTGTATTTAAATTTCGTTTGTTTTAGCGTGTTTTGATCAATTGAACCTCTTAAAATACTGTGGTATCAAAGTAAACGGAAGTAAAGAGAAACTAAGTCGATTTTGCAAGTACAATTGATTAGTGTATCCATGGCTCATTCGCTACAATCACTGTAAACTTATAAAACTGACTTTCTTTGTACCTTTTACTAAGAACAGTATATTTAGACTTACAAAATGTGGACTTTCTCCGAAAGGTTTATGTATTCTACGCAGTGTAACACGGATTATGGTTAAAACGTATAAATGCAGCTGTAACAGGAACATGCATCTTTGTTAATGCAGCAAAGTTTATAAAAGATTGCAGAGTTTTATTTGGAGATATTTTTATTGTGCCTTTCTTAGGTTCTGCCTTGGGATTGACAGCAATGTGCAGCCTGGGGTGGGGAAATTTGGTTGCATTTGACTGACATGATTGCAAATTTTTGAAAAAAGTCAAATCCCCACCCTATGCCCTGCCCCCGCCGGCATTACATTGATAGGTGCATAACCCTTACCCTCCCCCCGATCAATACTGTTCACTCCTTGACACTCGCCGAAGTTTCAAATTTACCGCCTCAGTAGTCATCGGAATTTTGCATGTGTACAGACGCCATTGTTTAAGTCATTTCAAAAATGACCGAATATGGCCAATTTTACAACAGAAAACAATACCTATTGTTTTCGAATTGGACCCGCTGATTCGCCATGTTAACTTTGGCATGTGTGGACGAAACCCTATGATAATACCATTCTAATAAAACCTCTCTGGCAAGACTTTTGCATCCCACTTATTCTTTCTCAGTATTTTGCAAAAGTAAATTTGAATTTTGGGGGGAAATTTGTTGCTGAATGGCAGCTACTAGGAGTGAAGGGTTCAAAATGAACTAGCCACGCCAACAAAGGAAGACAGATTCTGGTATCTTTGAGGGCTCCGACGAACACCTCCGTTATTTTTATGTTTAAATGACGTAGTTTTAATTGGCGTCTCTCATCGATCTTTTTTCTGTTTTCAATGCTCAATTATCTCGCTTTGCACAAATTTAATCCAGGGACCTTCTCTCCGCCGCTAACTGGTTTCTATGGTGCCTCGCGAGAAATCATGTGAATGACCATGAACGGAAATCACTTCACTACTTCCTTTTCCTATCGGACGCATTTCTAATCTGTAATTACCCTTGGACCAGACCAAATCTTGGCTCAATTGTACTACTATTTATACGTATGTTTATTCCTCTGTTAGCCATAAGATACAGAGTGGAACGTGGGAATCGACAAAGATCCAAACGAAAGCTTACAGCAGCAACATCAAAGACTTCATAGCAAAATGGATGCAGTCAAATGGCTCTTCTATGACTTTGATTGACAGCTGTGTTGGAGCGCACTGCAACCCAACTTGTCCTGGGCAATTTTTGTTTGCAGACCCCGCGGCAATTTGGAAACAGTCAGTTCAAACTACTATTCTTTTACTTTCCTTGGTGATTACAATTGTAAGCTTGGGATATAAAGCCACCTTCTTCTTACAGCATTACTACTTGAACAGGAAACAAAGGCATTACCTTAATGAGTTTGCAAGTTCTCCAGTTACAAGGGAGGTGGGTAAAACTCTACTCGATATATTTCTTTATCACGCATTGGAGCGCTTCAGTACAAAGGCTTTTCTGTTAACCTCCATGTAGCCTTATGTAAGGCAATCCAATACAGCCGTAAATGCTGGATTCCACGCTGTGGATTCCAGAATCCAGGTACTGGATCCCAGATTTGTTTTCAGTGGAACTTGGATTCCGGATTTCAATCGTTAGCGGGTTTCCAGATTCCTTGGGCTGAATTCCGGTTCCACAGCCCAGGATTCCAGAATCCAATAGAAAACGTTTCCCGGATTCCTGAATCCGGATTATCGTAAATCCTCTATTAAGCTCCCCCCCGGGGGGCTTATTTATTTCAAGCCCATTTGAGGGGGAGCTTAATAGAAACGGGGGGCTTATTTAATTTAGAAACGACGATGGTATCAGTTCTCCATAAAGAACTAGAATACAAAATGGAAAAGCTCAAGCACAAGAAGGTTGGAGGTCACGCAGCCGAGGATCAGAATCAAATCCGAACTTCCAGTTGGTAAATAAATCCACCCCGGATCAGTCCACACGTTTTACAGTCGTGATTGATTAAGACCGATTTATCATTTATTAATTAAGAATAATTAGAGGAGGGAAGGGGAATAGAGAGGGGAGCTAATTAACTTTCTTCCCCTGAAAAGGGGGTTCTTTTTAGAGGGATGGGCCTTATTTGAGACGGGGGGCTTAATAGAGGATTTATGGTAACTTACGTGGAATGATTCCATAAAACACAGTCGATTATTCATGTCTTTCAGCTTCCACCATGTGCACCCCATGAAATGACCAGTATCGCCTGCCTTTTCCTAAGTTACTCAGTTAATGTTGCGCATCAGAAACCAACTAAAGACAAAGGTGAGAGAAAACCACTTGCAGTTGTAACCATTCCTCCTAAAACGAGGGCTAGTTAAGGTAACTTGGAAACGACACCATATTTCAAAATGGTGGTAAAAATATTTCCTTTATATCTTTGTCAATTAGTCCTTTTTGCCTCTATTGCCGATCTGCAGAATGAAAAAACATTTTACCTTGAAGAGACGCATTGATGGAGTTATGGCAGTGGAAATTTGCTGTCGACAACATCGTTATTGATATTAAAATTCGTATTTCTTGAAATCGACGATATTTATAGCTCAAAACTTTGGCATCCATTGGAATTCTAGTGCTTTTGCAGATAGCTTGATATTCTCTAACTAACGGAAATCATCTAAGATAAGCTTTCTATCAAACATAACTGCTAGGTCGTAGTACAGGACGTTACCGAAATTTCGTGGCGTGAGAATGAATTAAACATTTCCAGTTAAGGTCGACACGGCGTTTGAGTTTAGAAAATATATTTCGGATACTTCAGTATCCATCATCAGCTCAAGGATTACTACAATTGAAATATTTCAATATATTAATGTTAATAATCTCCTTTGATTAATGTTCATTTTGTTACTAATACGGATATCAATAATAGGTGGACTTGGATAATACAGTTGATATTGATGCTGATGTTGATATTGATTTTTAGGGGACAAGAAACTAGCAGCAAACAAAAGTGAGGCAGATTCAAATGAAGCAAAGACTGAATGCCCCGTGAATATCAAACAACATACGATTTGTGATATTGAAGGTACTGGTGGCAGCGAAAACCACCCAGAGCCTCCCGTATCTACTCAGGCTGTTAACTTAGGCTTTGTTACAATTCCCGAGGAAAAACCGGTTAATCCTCACAAAACTATTCGTTTCAGCGAAAGCGAAACAGATTTTGAAGAATTTCACAAGGCAGACGGTCTCAGCACGGGAAAAGAGAGGAGAAATAGTTTACAGACTGCCTGGAGAAAACTTTCCGATTCCGCTTATGTTGAAATAGACCAAGGCAATCCCCGGGAAAAGAAAATTCTTGACAATGTTTCAGTTTACTTTAATCCTGGTGAACTGGTGGCAATCATGGGTCCATCTGGTTCAGGGAAGACTACCCTTCTTGATTTGCTCACAGGAAGGAGGACAAGCGGCCACAGCCGGGTACGTACGTAATGAACCACAGTGAGACCTCTATTCAAGGGACACCCTCGGGACCAGCGCAAGTGTCTCTTGAAAAGAGGATGGCCTGGGGTTTGTTAAAGGGAACCTCCACTCTTACTACAGAATAAGTTTAAATCGAATAAAATTATGTTGATAAACAAATTTGTTCGAAATTTGTCTTTAAAAAAGTGTTTATATCGGGAAAAGTGAATTTTAAAATCGCTTATTTTCACTTTCAAATTTCGCGGGCGCCGCCATCTTGAATAATTGTGACGTGTTACGGTTGCTCTATTGTTCTGACACAAAGAGCTTTTGTTTAATAACAATAGGGCAACCATTACACGTCACAATTATTCAAGATGGCGACGCCCGCAAAATTTGAAAACAAAAATAGGCGAATCTAAAAGTTATTTCTTTCGGATACAAACGCTTTCTTTAAAAATATTTTAGATTGATTTGACTGTAACAGTTATTTCCTGTGATTTAAAGTTATCTTTTTGTTGAAGTGGAGGTTCCTTTAACGAATCATAGCTTGCTAACCATTGCATCTTGATCACTGAGATCTCAGTGCTCAATTTAGTTTTAGTTCAAATTGATAGTCTGTGTCCCTGCTTAGTTATTACTAAGTTTTACTCTGAGGTCTAAGAACTCAACGTAATCTTAAGTACATGTAGTCTGTGCAACGTTTAGCTCCTTCGGTAGAGAGTGAGGAATATCAGGGACAGGAAAATGCCAATTGTTTGCCGACTGATTGAAGTAACCAGTTCGTCTGCACATAGTTGTCGACAACTTTCTTTTTATTTCTTGAGGCACTGACAAACCGACGTTCCTCATTCCGTATACCAACAGGGTAGTGTCTACATTAACGGAGAGAGTCTGGGTGACGTACAAGACTGGTACGCCCGAAGGATTGGTTACGTGTTACAGCTAGCTGTACCTTATTACGAAGAACTCACTGTTCGACAGAATGTGTTTTTCGCAGCGCACATGAGGCTCCCTAAGAGAATGAGCCACTCAAAAAAGTTTGAACGAGTAGAGCAGATACTTGAAGAGGTAAGTTCTGATTCGTTTGTTACAAGTGAATCAGGTGACTCCATACAACTCTGCGCATTCAGAAGTGTCGACCTCTACGGCATAACTAAAAATCCTTTTCACTCACTGCAGTACACTCATCATCAAAATCACCTTTACCTTAAGGGGTCTTTAAGGGTGTGGATAGGGTAGGATTCACGATTAAAATGTTGTATTTTTCGCTGAATGTCCTAGAAACAACTTACTATAGGGACTGAAACGGTTAATTTCTTTTCAGACAGGTCTTGTATCCCTTGCCGATACAGTTGTTGGTGGATCTGTTGGTCCAGGACTCAGCGGGGGACAAAAACGTCGCCTGTGCGTTGCTCTGCAGATGATCAACCTGCCTTCTGTACTCTTTTTGGACGAGCCAACGTCAGGTAGTCTCATTTGTAACGAATAGAAAACGAAATTTTCCTGTCTCCACCCAAAATGTTCAAATATGATGTAGAGATGTAAAGACGGTTCTAAAATTGCACGCTCTATGATTGTCAGAATGGCTGATCCAGAAGGGGCCTGGGGTCTAACCCTCTACCCCTACCCCCCACCCCCCACCCCCCCCCCCCCGCCACCTCTCTTAATGAAGATATCAGAGCATAGCATTCACAGAATGATCGCATTTATCTGATAGTCTATAAACTAGGGCTAGCAAAGCACGTCACCTTTTAGCCATAAACTTTCACGAGCATAATCAAGTTTGTCTCTAATATAAAGCAGGAGCGAAAAGTCCATATACGCACATACGCCCGTGCGTGCATGTACATGCGTGTTTGGGTTAGTATTTTCCGTATCCTTTTATTATTCCACAATTCTGACTGCTAGAGATGAGTAGAATAAACAACTAACTACTACATTTTCCTGCTAATTGATTTATTGAAAATTTCCTACGGAAAACGCTGGAAAAGACCCTAACGTTAAGATTTTTCTGGGGGATGCCCTCAGACCCCCCTAGGTTGGGCCGCGTTCAGCGCTACACCTTTTCTTCCCCGCGAACGTACACCTTCAAAATCTTACGCTTAGTCACGCCCCTAAACAAAATGTGCTAAAACATGAGAACCATCCCCAGCAACCGCTCTTTCGTGATATGACTTTTAAAGTACTTTTTGTAGGTCTGGATGCATCCTCCTCTCTTGAGCTGCTACAGCATTTGAACGTTGTAGCAGAATCAGGCAGACTTATTATACTCACCATTCATCAACCCAGACTGGAAATCTTCCATCTCTTCCACAAGATTCTTTTGTTGTGTGATGGCCAGGTGAGTAACTGCTCGCCCCATATGGGTAACTGCTCGCCCCATGTGGGTCGCCCCTCACCCCATGTAAGGGAATCCAACTTATCCAAAACAGTCTTGGATTCTGGATTCCGCATCGTGGATTCCAGATTCCAAGTGCTGTAATCCAGATTCTTTGCCAGTGGAACTTGGATTGCGGATTCCAATCCTTAGTGGGATTCCGGATTCCTTGAGCTGTATTCTGGATCAAAAACCCAGGATTCTGGTTTGCACAAGAAAAATAGTTCCTGATTCCAGATCAAACAAGCAAAATGTTCCCAGATTCCGTAATCCGGATTCCCTTATATAGAGCGTAACTGTTGTGATCAAAGTTGATTCATTCGTAGTTGACTTATATATGGTTCATGCCATACATCGGGATTCACCTAGATTAATATAGTTTTGTTGCCGAGTAGGACGAAGAAGATCAATAAAGAAGTTAGCTTCTAAAGAAATTTTGGAGTTGCGTCGGCGGGCGAGTGTGATGTAACGGAGTCGATAAACCATAACAAAGAGGACAAAGGGTAGTGCTCAAAACTTCAACTCCACCCCGCAGTCCAACTCCTTACCCTTTTACATACCATTTTTGACAGAAAAGGTACCCATCTCATATACCTTCGATTGACAAATGGTACCCCTTTCATAACCTAGTTTAAAACGCTGCATCCCTTTTAACTGCCGTAAATGTACTGTCTTTAATATATGATACAATTATAAAATGCATATGTTAGGCAATTTGGGCATTTTTACCGCCCAAAATAACAGATTTCGCTATCCTTTCATATACCTGAAGCCTACAAAAGGTACTCCTTTAAGGCGAAGCCTCCCCGTATAGGCCGTTGTAAGGAGTACCCCCCCCCCTCCCCTCCTCCCCCCCCACCCCAAGCCTACGTTATCAACTTCTTTGATAAAATCAAATCTTTGGTTTACAACGTCGTTATATCGCTATCCATCCACTTGGTAAATCTCTGTCCACTGGATAACGCAATTGGTTTCCTTAATGCTTATTCATTGGACAGTGATATCCACTGGATAGTGCTATCCAACGTTTAAATAACAAAGACCTGCTGTCTGATTTTTGCGGACTGGTTCAATAATTGAAGTTAGCAACAGAGCTGATCTAAAAATAAACTTGTCCGTGATCAACGCCATGTCAGTAGTGATATCAAAGCATACCCTTTAAATATTTCTTTTTTTTTTCAGGTAGCGTTTTATGGCGAGCCCACTAACGTCCCGAGTCTCTTTGTTGAGGCATATTTGAAGTCAACAACAAAAGAATTTCGGATGAGTGAAAACGCTCCAAACATTGATGCGAAAAACCCAGCAGGTTGGTGTTACTTAATATATCAGATGGAATCAAACCATAGCCTGCGAAAACAGCCGTTTTTTCTCGCTCCGTTTCTCGCTCCTCGCCGTTGGGGACGTTTCGGCTGTTTTCGCACGCTAATCAAACCACAACTAGGAAAACATATCTCAGAAATTGGGCCCAGTTGACATCTTTCTTTTTTTTCTTCTTTTAATATATGTCCTCTGAGTAACGAAGTACCAGAGTGATGTCCTTATTGATTATAGGAGTGCTCATACAATAGTTGAACTAGAGCAAAATACAAGTAGACTAATGGAACTGGATTAAATCTTGAACTTTTATTGCTACTCAGAGTTTCGTGATTTCATGCCTCTCGCGAAGCAATCATCAGGCAACTGCTAAAAGTAACGGTTACATTCAAAGATATAAGGATCGAAAACAGAACAATAAATACTAGGCGTGGCGCATCATACCGCTACTAAACACTGCTCTAATTTGATTCAGAGTAGACTTCGTCGCAAATTTGACTTGACCTTTATAAGCATCACTATTAATCAGCGGTATGACCAGCCACGCACCACACGCCACGCCCCACGCCTAGCATTTATTGTTCTGTTTTCACTATATCTTTGAATGTAACCGTTACTTTCAGCAGTTGCCTGATGATTGCTTCGCAAGAAGCATGAAACTCAGCTGAGTAGCAATAAATTTTCAAGACTTTAATCCAGTTCCATGAGTCTACTTGTCCTCTGAGTAATAACGTATGTGTTTCGGGTCGCTCTATGTAAGGTAATTCAAGACAGTCTATCTTGGATTCTGGATTCCACCATGTGGATTCCGGAACCGATTTCTTCGAGTGGAACTGGGATTCCGGGTTTTAATCGTTAGCCGAATTTCGGATTCCTTGAGCTTAATTCCGGATTCCAAAGCCCAGGAACAAGCAAAAAAATCCAGGATTCTAGAATCCGGAACACCTTACATGTGGTAATTTAAGGATTTGAAAGAGCATTATGTTAGAGCTTTTTTCTCAGTTCGCCTTCCCAGTGTTGGTGCACTGCTTCTAGCATACGGCTATTTTTTTTTCCATTCAGACACTATAATGGATATACTGAACTGCCCCGACGCTCGACGTTCCATTCTCGCTTATTACCAAAAAAGTGGTGAGCCACAGGCTGTCCAAGAAGCTATCATGACCTCCCTGCGCAAACAAACCAACACCAATAAACGAAAAAGAAGATTCAGAAAGAATAGGTGAGTGATTTAAGTGTCGATAATCTCATCAAAGAGAACTTACATAGCTTATACAGTTAAGGTGGCTGAACACAGTTTTCGCAGTTTGTCAGTATATGTCATTTGCCAGATCATGGAAAGAGAAAGGTTGCAGCTCAGAAGCTGAAACTTGGCAAGTGAAAAATATACTGATGAAACATTTTGATTGACAGGTAAAATCTTTCCATGGCAACATGACAGTTTGAATACAACTTTAAAATTTCACTTTTGCTGAGTTTACATAAAATTTGCTCATTAGATTTTCCGATAAACGTGCACACAGCTTACTATTATTAATCATTACCACTTGAAACTTATTTGACCAAATTTTAACAGACGGGTTTTTAGATAATCAATGAAATAATTGTACTGTAATTATTAATGTGTCACAAAAACCGTCTGTTTAACTTCCATTTTAGAGTTCTCATTATTTAAAATACGAAAAAAGCAAAAATTCTGCCAAATATCACAAAATTTTAATGGGTAGTTTTTGAGAAATCGTCTACTGTGTATCATTGCTTTTTTCGCTGCCATGTTTGTTTGTCTAATTTAAAACACGTCCCGTCACGCGATTTACCGCTGACCGCCCACAAAACTGTGTTCAGCCACCTAAACTGAACGGCTCCTGAAGTTAGGGAAGCCTGCGACGCTTTTCTTCTTTTTGTAAACTGTCGGAGAATGTACTTCAAAAATTAAAAATTGAAAGCAGAGACCTTTAGATTCGAGGACGAGGACGACTACGAGTACGAGATTTGACTTGAAGTTTTTTCGGGTATTCTCGAATTATAAACACCCCGGAAAGCTTCATTTTTCCATTTTTCACTAGAAAAGTTAGAACTGTTACCTTTATTGAAGGACATTGAAAATTAATCAAAGAAACAAACTTGGAACACTTAAAAAGCCCATGTTCAGTTTATTTGATGTGATTATGTTTAAAAAGTAGTGGGATAATAGAGCGAAATATTTAGTGCACGACTTCCAGTGAGCAATATTTGAAATAGTCGCCTCCCTCGAATAATCGGCTCCTTTTGGTGCGAAATAATTAATAATTCGAGGAAATACGGTACAGCCCAAAAAAGGCTCATCATCAACTGTACGCTATTCCCCATTTCCCTCCCTTACAACTCAACGTTTCATAATACAATTTTCGGTTGTAGTTGTTGTTGTTGATATTATTATTTTCTTAACAGCTCTTTTTTCTTTGTTCGAGTTTCATTTTCAAAAACGAATGAAATATTCTTTTTTGTTGATTGCTCTAGGGATGTAGGCGGAGGGACATTCAACAGAGTCTTCGTTCTTGAAGCTCGAACGTCGGAGAGACAGTCGTTAGGCCAGATGCTATATTTTCCATTTATATTCTTAGTATTTGGATTTGTAACAGGTAATTGAGGGCCCCCAATAGGGTTCTTCAATCCCGTAATCCAGACCCAAAATTTCGTGCAATTACGTAATCCCGAGGGATATTTTTAGCCTCCCATTTTCCACACATACTTTCACTTCCGAATATCTCCCCGATTTTACTCTAAAATCCCGAATCCCAAACTTCAAACAAGGGAAACCCAGGATTCCGAAAACTTAATGGGGACCTTCGTAATTCACTTAGCCGGAAAGCAAAAAAAAAGGATGCTTCTTGCAAATAGCAATAATCACATATCAGAACCTGACTCGTCCCGGAGTTGTCTCTCACAACCTCTTCCTAGTGGCGCGAGGGGTGTGATGGGAAGGCGGAATGCAATGGTCAGGTGGTTCCCTTCCCATCACCCCCTGCTACTGCCGTGCTCGTTACGCGCGAAGACGACTGGGGACGAGTCAGTATCCCAACTGAATTTTATTTTTTTAATTTTTTTACAGGAACTGTTTATTTCCGAGCTGAAGAAAAAGATGGAATTTTACTGATGTCCGCTTTCTGTGTGTATTGCTGTGCCAGTCCACTGTTCCTGAGCTCTGTTTTAATGGCGCACCTCAATAAAGTTTTAGATGTAAGTGAAGCCTCATCAACCAATCCAGAAGCGACGCGAAGCACTACCCGTTGCTATGTGACGTCACACTGGCACGAGGAATGGGTCAATAAACGTAATTGGAAAACAATAGAGTCGGCTCCCTCCTGAACCAATCTTACATATTTGTTTTGGGACTTATTTTCCTTCTCTTTTAATTTACGATGGCCCAGGAACAAAAGTCTTTACTTTCCTTTATCCTTTTTTTCCTTGATTTTTCTCCTTGGTTTCCGTCCCTTAATCTTGCCATCTTTTTTCCATGCTGTACCATCTTCCAACCCATCCCTCTGATCTCTCACCCGTCCATCTATCCATTTTCCACGTACATCTCCTACGCATTCATTCATCCATTCATCGACACCGACATCCATTTTTCACCCACTCATCCACCTATCTAGTTAGCCAGCCATCAATTTCCCATTAATGTATTCATTAGCCATCCATCCATCGTTCAATCAGTCTATTCATTCTTCTATCTACCCATCCATTCATTTAGCTTAAGTAATATTCCCATTTTTCTTTCCCTTTCCTTTCTCTGCCTATTTCTTCTTTATCTAAATGCCTCCTTCCATCCAATTTTTCTCTCTTCTAATAACCCGATGTCTTCCCCTACGTTCTTCCTTTTCTGTTAAAACTCCCTAAGCAAATAGACCAACTAACTATGATACAAAAAAATATCTTGCCTTTCACAAAATACGTAATCAGTTCTTATGATTGAATTGCAGATATTTCGTCTTGAGCGTGCAGATGGTTGTGGTCGATCCTACGAGAACGTCATTCAAACTTACTTGAGAATTTCTGCTCTGTGCACACTTCCTGTGATCATTTGTTCTGTCATGACATATTTTACGGTATGTCAAAAAACTACCAAAAAATACTGTCACCAAGGGTTGATTTCCACTGACGCGTTTTTGGCTACGCACGTTAACGCACATAAATTTTATTGAGGTAAATAAATAGAGGCAAGATAAAAAGTGCTGAGCTCAAACGAGAAGTTGAGCCAGGTTCAACTTTTACGCTTACAAGCGACCTTTCATGCATTGCCTCTATTTTTTTGCGAACGTACATTTTACGCACGTACCCACGTAAAAATTACGCGACACTGGAAACAAACCTTAAGACTCTTTTTGTTCATTTCAAGACATTCTGAAAAGAAAAAGCGAGTCAGTTTGGTTTTTTTTTGGAAATTTGCTAACATGGGTTTGAACATTGTCTTTTCGTAGGTGATGACATCATACGATTTGTGGAAGTTCACACAGGTGACAATAATTTCACTTGTTTTAAATCAAACATGGATTGCTATTTACATGATGGTTATTTGTGCGCAGCCGCGGATCGCTCATCGTATCTGTCCAATGGTGTCAGCCACTGCTGGCTTTGCAGGAGGCTTTTTAGTTCCTAGGCCCTTGATGCCACCTGGGTAAGATGATGCTTTAGGTAGATGACGTGTTCCATATACTTCATAATGTTCTCTTACATGTCATCATGTGCTGATCGTAGAGAAGGATTTTTTATCTCCGAGATAACTCTTCAAATATTTAAATACAGTAGCTGTTTCTCAATAGGATACTTAAAGTAGGCGCGATTCCACGATTGACTTCGGATTCAGTGAATCCTATGGACCAAAAAAATATATTGGAATACATAAAACTAGATAAAATACACGTCGTCTGATGAAATAAGAAACTTGTGCGCACACCTGTATCCCAGTGGAAAGCAAGAACTAAGGAACTAAGGGTATAAAGATGATATAGTGAGTTTCGTACGACCTTGCAATGAAAACTCGCGAACAAAACAGAAAAAACAAACGAAAAGAAACAGAGTGTTTTGATTGGTTTATCGAATGGATACAAATGCGCGTGGCTTTTAGTTTGTTAAGCGAACGCTCAGGTGCAAAAACTTCATACCCGAGAACTTTCTAGAAATCAACCGACAGTTCGCTATGACGTCATACTGCAACACGATTGACCAACCGTTGCCCATCGTCTCCATTTTATTCCACTAATGCTATAAACGTCGACACGAACTGCCTGGATTTAAATCCTCACTGTTCAAGTTTCTCTCCAAATCAAAACACGATCCGCTATGAATGACTCACTGAGATTTTTTTTTCAAGGTACAATCTGCTGTTCTTCATAAACCCTCAGTTTTATGGGTATGCAGCTATCACTAAAGTTTTATTAAAGAATAATCGTCTGAAATGCCAATACGAGTCCACTTTAAACTGTATCAGTACAGAAGGAAACGCTGTATTGTCTAGATTTGGATTCCATGATGTTAACATCTATGAACATCTGGCGGTAAGTTAAAATATAATTAACTCCAGGATGACTCTCATAATATGAAAGAGACGGGAAAATAGAATACATGTAGCGTTAGAACTAAAACGCTAAGGGAGGTTAATTTGGGGGGGGGGCTCAGACTCTTACAGTAGTCTATGCTTCAACATAGCTCTAACCAATGAAATGCAATTTCTACCCCTTATTTTTTTGTATTTTCAATTTATTTGATTTTTTTTTTCACGCGAATCACCTATTTCACTTATATAAGAGCATTATATTTTCAAAATCTTGCCTTTTAGATACTACTTGGAATGACAGTTTTGTCACTACTTCTGGCATGGTTCTTTCTTGAGTTAAAGTACATCATCAGGAAGCTCTTTTCCAGGAAGTAAGTTGCTCTTGGCCATTATTACAACTAAAAAGCAACAAACATGGACTAATCTGCTTGAGAAAATTTGGCTTTGATAGTGTAACAGTTATTTCGCACCTCTACCCGCACATAATTGAACGAAGAAGGAATTGAAACGAGTGGATAGCTCATTTAAATGATGAGTGTAGGACTATGTTTCGTTATTATTTCGTTACTGCGCTTTTCAAAAACACGCGAATTCTGAAGTTCAAAAGCCAACTGACGTTTGCGTTTTAGCGGACCTCTTAGGAAAAAGAACTTTACTTAGACGGGTTCAAAAGTTCATGGTCTGTGGTCTTTGATTGGTGGATTTCGTTCCATTTTATGTGTCTCTGTGTCTCAAGGCTCGTTGCTTGTGATCGTAATTATGATTGACAGCAGCGAAAAACGCAATTGCGAAGACGACTTTTGAACCTTTAGAGTTCGCGTTTTTGTGAAAAGCGTAGTAAAGACGTCAACCGTAAGTGTAAATCAAGTTTTTTCTCTCAGCTCCTAAGCTTGAAGTACCTGTCTATGAGTTCTATCCTACCTCCCATTAACCGCCGCCTGCCAGTTAGTTAAATTAGCTAAGTGCTAGTCTGCAGAGGGGGAGGCCACTGTTTCAAAGCACGTCCGGAACAACACTTGGGCTTTTAAAATAACTGAAGAGAAAGCGATGCCCTTGTAATGAAGTCTGTAAACGGTTAGACTTTCTAGTCAGGCTACCTGGTCCCGAGAATCCCAAAAGTGTCTCGCGAGGACAGACAAAAGATTTTGAGAAAACCAAGTACCTCAACCCTTTAAGCCCTAAGAGTGATGAGCGTCAAATTTCTCCTTGTAATATCAATGCATTATAAAACAGAGTGGTCATGAGAATTAAGGACATGATCACACAAGATGGATCTAATTGATACTTCAACACATTCCCCCCACTACTTCTTTGGAAAACGTATAGGGATAACAAATGAGAACCTGAATTTTGATATCAGGGTTTAAAGGGTTAAATTTGTTTGTTCTCTTTCTCCTTAGGTCATCAATATTTTCAAAAGATGAGAGGTTCGAGTGTCCCAAGGAAAATCTGCACGGCCGGGAAGGGCGGCGAAAATCGACATTGCATGTTATATCAGAAAATGATGGCTTGCACAGTGTTAGGGTTCAAGGCAGGGAAGAAGCCCAGAAAAGTAGAAGGCCAGGTTCCAGAAAAGAGCGATGGCAGAGCACTCGAAAAAGGCTGACAGAAAGAAAGCAAAGTTTAGCAGAACAACAAGAAATAATACAAAACAAGTGGGATCACTTTCTAAGATGTAGGAGTTCCAGTCTCCCACCCGATGCTGATCAAAGTAAAATTCAGGAAACTGCGTTTAGACGCCGTATTCATTCTGAGGGAAATCTCCGAGTGCATTTACCAGATCCAATAAAGGAGTCTCCGTTTGAAGATGACCCCGACCGAAACAAAGTAAGAATTCAAGAATCTTCGTTTAGGCGCATTCATAGTGAAGAAAACGTCCGATTAAGTATTCACACCCCAAAAAAAGAGCGTCCGTTTGAAGATGAGCTGAAGGAAGATGAAGTCTTTCAAGAGGGTATGCAATTAAGCCCTGTTATGGCCCTTGAAGTTAGAGGAAACAAGCAGGAAGTTATTACAGATAACCGCAATCAAGGCAGTAACGGAGAGGAAACGGTTTTATGGATTAAGTTCGACGACGGCGGAGCAAAGGAACGCCCGGAATCCACCTCAAGTTTAGAAACAACATTCTAAGAGAACAAGATATCAGGAGTTCATTTCTCTGACATCTCTGCTACATGTTCAGAGCAGGAGCAGAGCATGATTTCTAGAAAAAGCGTATGAGATCAGCGGAGTCAGTTGCGACGAGTGCAGCTGGTAAAATAACCCTCGAAGACTAAAAATCAGATTACTAGAAGATGGCCTGCCATATTGGATTATGCGGACGTTTGTGAACATAGAACCTCTCTGGACGTTCTGAGGCAAATGCTCTCCGGCCTTTCCCTCGAGTTTCCTTCTGTCATCCTTCCAAAGTCTTTCCATTGATTTTCTTGTCAAACACCATATGTTGTTAATAGCAACAAAAGCAAACCAGGTTCCCTGATTTTTTTTTCTTCTTCTGTTTCATTCTGTTTGTTTTTTCACTTCCCACTTTTCAAAGAAATCCAAAAGCTCTACTATCAGAAAGAAAACATACCATCATTATAACAGCGATCTTGCTAGTTTTTCCAAAGTGGTTAACCCATGATTTTGGTCAAAAAGTTCAATTTTTTTTGTTTTATAAAATGAGCCTAAAAACAATGTTTCAAGATGTTCTACATAAAAAAGAAACCTTTCTAGACTTTCAAAATATCAGCTTTAAAAGAGGCCAAGAATCCCAATTTTCCAAAAGGGTTAACCCATGATTTTGGTCAAAAATTTCAAAACTTTTCTTCTTTTTTGTTTTAAGGTAAAATCACAATACAAATAATGTTTCAAGATGTTCTACGTAAAAAAGAAACCTTTTTGGACGACAAAAATTACACCATTAAAAAAGACCACAAACCCGAATTTTTTGCAGGGATTAACCCATAATTGTGGTTAAAAAATTCGAACTTTGTTATTCTTTTAGAGTAAATGGGACAAGATATACTGTTTTTAGATGTTCTACATGAAAAAAAACCTTTTAAGACTATAAAAATTAAACCTTAAAAAACGTCCAAAAATACCATTTTTTTAAGGGGTTAACCCAAGGCTTTGGTCAAAATTTTTTCCTTAACTGTTTTCATGTAAAATGAGCCTAAAAATAATCTTTTAACGTCTAGAAAGGCGATTTTTCTTTCTAAAATATCGTGAAACACATTATCCTGGCCTATATTGCATAAACAAAACATGGAAAAATTACCAATTTTTGAGCAAAACTCTGCCAGTGCTTCGACTTTTTTTAACTAGTTCCCTTTGCAGTCTAGAAAGGCGTTTTTAGTTTCTAGAAAATCAAAAAAACATTATCCTGGCTTATTTGCCTAAAATAAGAAAAAGGAAAAATTGCCAATTTTTGATCAAAACCCTAAACCCTTTAGAAAAATCTCAATTTTTCGACTTATTAAACTTGTTGTTTTTATGGTCTAAAAAGGCGTCTTATCTTTCTTTTAAGAAAGACAAGACGTCTTTTAAAAATATCGTAAAACACCTTTTCCTAACCTTTTTATCCGCAATAACAAAATTGCAAAATTCCCAATTTTTAACCACAACCAGGGACAAACACTTTTTAAAAAAATATCAATTTTTCGACTTTTTTAACTGCCTGTTTTTTTTAGTCTACAAAGGCGCTTTTACTTCCTAAAATATCGTAAAGCACATTTTCCTACCCTATTTTCAATAAAAAAAAGAAAAAATTCCAACTTTTTGACAAAAACAAGGGACTAACCCCTTTGGAAAAAACTACTTTTTCAACTTTTTTAACTACTTGTTTTTATAGCCTAGACAGGCGTTTTTACTTTTTAGAATATCGTGAAAAACATTTTCCAGGCCTATTTTCCCTAAAAAATAATAATGAAAAAAAATTACCTATTTTTGACAAAAACCATGAACTACCCCCTTTGGAAAACTCGTAATTTTTTGACTTTTTCAACTTCTTCTTTTTATAGCCTACAAAAATGTTTTTTCGTTCTAGAATACCGTAAAACGACTTTTTCTCGAATATATTACCTTTAAAACAAATGGAAAAATGGCCAATTTCTGACCAAAACCATTGACTAACCCCTTTGGAAAGATGGCAATTTTTCCACTTTTTCAACTTCTTGCTTTTATAGCCTAAAAAGGCGTTTTTTCGCTCTAGAATATCTAAAAACACATTTTCCTCTACTATATTGCCTTAGGAAAAAATTTGGAAATCTGGCCAATTTTTGACCAAAACCATGCATTAACCCCTTTGGAAAAATGACAACTTTTCGACTTTTTGAACTTCTTCTTTTTATAGCTTACAACACGTTTTTTTCGTTCTAGAATATCGCAAAACACATTTTCTTGCCCTATATTACCTTTTAAAAAAAAAATGGAAACATGGCCAATTTTTGTCCAAAACCATGGACTAACCCCTTTGGAAAAATGGCAATTTTTCCACTTTTTAAACGTCTTGTGTTTACAGCCTAAAAAGGCGTGTTTTCGCTCTAGAATGTCGTAAAACTCATTTTCCTGGCCTATCCTGCCTGAAAAAAAAACCTGGAAAAATGGCCAATTTTTGACCAGAACTATGGGCTATTCCCGGAAAAATGGCAATTTTTCCACTTTTTGAACTTCTTGCTTAATAGCTATAAAACACGTTTTTTTGTTTTCGAATATCGAAAAACACATTTTCCTGGCCTTTATTGCCAAAAAAAAAAATGGAAAAATGGTCAATTTTTGACCAAAACCATGGACTAACCCCTTTGGTAAAATGGCAATGTTTCCACTTTTTGAAGTTCTTGCTTTTATAGCCAAAAAAGGCGTTTTTTCGTTCTAGAATATCTAAAAACACATTTTCCTCTACTATATTGCCATAGGAAAAAATTTGGAAAAATGGCCAATTTTTGACCAAAACCATGGATCAACCCCTTTCCAAAAATGAAAATTTTTCCACTTTTTGAACTTCTTGTTCTTATAGCCTAAAAAGGCCTTTTTTTGTTCTAGAATATCGTAAAACAGATTCTCCTTGCCTATATTACCTTTAAAAAAAAAGATGGAAAAATGGCCAATTTTTGACCAAAACCATGGACTAACCAAATGGAAAAAAAACAATTTTTCGACTTTTTGAACTTCTTGTTTTTATAGCTTAGAAACACGTTTTTTCGCTGAAGAATATCGTAAAACACATTTTCCTGGCCTATATTGCCCAAAAAAAAGAAGATGGAAAAATGGCCAATTTTCCACCAAAACCACGAACTAACCCCTTTGGAATAATGACAATTTTTCGATTTTTTGAACTTCTTGTTTTTATAGCTTAGAAACACGTTTTTCGTTCTAGAATATCGTAAAACACATATTCCTGGCCTATAGTACCTTTACAAAAAAAAGATGGAAAAATGACCAATTTTTGACCAAAACCATGGACTAACCCCCTTGGAAAAACTGCAATTTTTCGACTTTTTGAACTTCTTGTTTTTATAGCCTAAAAAGGCGATTTTTCGTTCTCGAATATCGTAAAACACATTTTCCTGGCCTATATTACCTTTAAAAAAAAGATGGAAAAATGGTCACTTTTTGACCAAAACCATGGACTAACCCCTTTGGAAAAATGGCAATTTTTCCACTTTTTGAAGTTCTTCTTTTTATAGCCTAAAAAAGAGTTTTTTCGTTCTAGAACATCTAAAAAAAACATTTTCCTCTATTATATTGCCTTAGGAAAAAATTTGGAAAAATGGCCAATTTTTGACCAAAACCACTAACTAACCCCTTTGAAAAAAATGACAATTTTTCGATTTTTTGAACTTCTTGTTTTTATAGCTTAGAAAAACGTTTTTTCGTTGTAGAATATCGTAAAACACATTTTCCTGGCCTATGTTGCCCAAAAAAAAGAAGATGGAAAAATGGCAAATTTTTCACCAAAACCACGGATTAACGCCTTTGGAATAATGACAATTTTTCGATTTTCTGACCTTCTTGTTTTTATAGCTTGGAAACACGTTTTTTTCCTTGTAGAATATCGGAAAACACATTTTCCTGGCCTATATTACCTTTTAAAAAAAAGATGGAAAAATGGCCAATTTTTGACCAAAACCATGGACCCCCTTGGAAAAACAGCAATTTTTCGACTTTTTGAACTTCTTGTCTTTATAGCCTAAAAAGGCGATTTTTCGTTCTAGAATATCATAAAACACATTTTCCTGCCCCATATAACCTTTAAAGAAAAAGATAGAAGAAAGGCCAATTTTTGACCAAAACCATGGACTAACCCCTTTGGAAAAATGGCAATTTTTCAACTTTTCGAACTTCTTGTTTTTATAGCCTAAAAAGAGGTTTTTTCGTTCTAGAATATCGCAAAACACATTTTCCTGGCCTATATTACCTTTAAAAAAAACATGGAAAACTGGCCAATTTTTGACCAAAACCATGGACCCCTTTGGAAAAATGACAATTTTTCCATTTTTTGAACTTCTTGTTTTTATAGCTTAGAAACACGTTTTTTCGTTCTAGAATATCGTAAAACACATTTTCCTGGCCTTTATTGCCAAAAAAAAAAGGATGGAAAAATGGTCAATTTTTGACCAAAAGCATGGACTACCCCCATTGGAAAATTGACAATTTTTCCACTTTTTGAAGTTCTTGATTTTATAGCCTAAAAAGGCGTTTTTACGTTCTAGAATATCGTAAAACACATTTTCCTGCCCTATATTACCTTTAAAGAAAAAGATGGAAAAATGGCCAATTTTTGACCAAAACCATAGACTAACCCCTTTGGAAAAATGGCAATTTTTCCACTTTTCGAACTTCTTGTTTTTATAGCCTAAAAAGAGGTTTTTTCGTTCTAGAATATCGTAAAACACATTTTCCTGGCCTATATTACCTTTAAAAAAAACATGAAAAAATGGCCAATTTTTGACCAAAACCATGGAAAAATTGAACTTCTTGTTTTTATAGCTTAGAAACATCTTTTTTCGTTCTAGAATATCGTAAAACACATGTTCCTGGCCTTTATTGCCAAAAAAAAAAACGATGGAAAAATCGCAAATTTTTAACCAAAAGAATGGACTAACCGCTTTGGAAAAATGACAATTTTTCCACATTTTGAAGTTCTTGATTTTATAGCCTAAAAAGGCGTTTTTACGTTCCAGAATATCGTAAAACACATTTTCCTGGCCTATATTACCTTTAAAGAAAACATGGAAAAATGGCCAGTTTTTGACCAAAACCATGGACTAACCCCTTTGGAAAAATGGCAATTTTTCCATTTTTTGAACTTCTTGTTTTTATAGCTTAGAAACACGTTTTTTCCTTCTAGAATATCATAAAACACATTTTCCAGGCCTTTATTGCCAAAAAAAAAGGATGGAAAAATGGTAAATATTTTACCAAAAGATTGGACTAACCCCTTTGGAAAAATGACAATTTTTCCACTTTTTGAAGTTCTTGATTTTATAGCCTAAAAAGGCGTTTTTACGTTCCAGAATATCGTAAAACACATTTTCCTGGCCTATATTACCTTTAAAGAAAACATGGAAAAATAACCAGTTTTTGACCAAAACCATGGACTAACCCCTTTGGAAAAATGGCAATTTTTCCATTTTTTGAACTTCTTGTTTTTATAGCTTAGAAACACGTTTTTTCGTTCTAGAATATCGTAAAACACATTTTCCTGGCCTTTATTGCCAAAAAAAAAAAGATGGAAAAATGGTCAATTTTTGACAAAAAGCATGGACTACCCCCATTGGAAAATTGACAATTTTTCCACTTTTTAAAGTTCTTGATTTTATAGCCTAAAAAGGCGTTTTTACGTTCTAGAATATGGTAAAACATCTTTTCCTGGCCTATATTGCCTTTAAAGAAAAACATGGAAAAATGGCCAATTATTCACCAAAACCATGGACTAACCCCTTTGAAAAAATAACCATTTTTCGACTTTTTGAACTTCTTGTTTTTATAGCTCAGAAACACGTTTTTTCGCTGTAGAATATCGTAAAACACATTTTCCTGGCCTATGTTGCCCAAAAAAAAGAAGATGGAAAAATGGCCAATTTTTGACCAAAACCATGGAATAACCCCTTTGGAAAAATGGCAGTTTTTTGACTTTTTGGAATTCTTGTTTAATAGCTAAGAAACACGTTTTTTCGTTTTAGAATATCGAAAAACACATTTTCCTGGCCTGTATTGCCTTTAAAAAAAAAGATGGAAAAATGGTCAATTTTTGACCAAAACCATAGACTAACCCCTTTGGAAAAATGGCAATTATTCCACTTTTTGAACTTCTTGTTTTTATAGCTTAGAAAAACGTTTTGTTGTTCTAGAATATAGTAAAACACATTTTCCTGGCCTATATTACCTTTAAAAAAAAAGATGGAAAAATGGCAAATTTTTGACCAAAACCATGGACTAACCCTACTCAAAAAATAACGATTTTTCGACTTTTTAAACTTCTTGTTTTTATCGCTTATAGCTTATTTTTTTGAACTTCTTGTTTTTATAGCTTAGAAAAACGTTTTATTGTTCTAGAATATCGTAAAACACATTTTTCTGGCCTATATTACCTTTAAAAAAAAGATGGAAAAATGGCCAATTTTTGACCACTACCATGGACTAACCCCTTTGGAAAAATGACAATTTTTCCACTTTTTGAACTTCTTCTTTAGTAGCTAAGAAACACGTTTTTTCGTTTTAGAATATCGAAAAACACATTTTCCTGGCCTGTATCGCCTTAAAAAAAAAAGATGGAAAAATGGTCACTTTTTGACCAAAACCATGGACTAACCCCTTTGGAAAAATGGCAATTTTTCCACGTTTTGAAGTTCTTTTTTTTATAGCCTAAACAAGAGTTTTTTCGTTCTAGAATATCTAAAAACACATTTTCCTCTATTATATTGCCTTAGGAAAGAATTTGGAAAAAAGGCCAATTTTTGACCAAAACCACGGACTAAGCCCTTTGAAAAAAATGACAATTTTTCGATTTTTTGAACTTCTTGTTTTTATAGCTTAGAAAAACCTTTTTTCAATGTAGAATATCGTAAAACACACTTTCCTGCCCTATATTATCTTTAAAAAAAAGATGGAAAAATGGCCAATTTTTGACCAAAACCGTAGACTAACCTCTTTGGAAAAATGGCTATTTTCCCTCTTTTCGAACTTCTTGTTTTTATAGCCTAAAAAGGGGTTTTTTCGTTCTAGAATATCATAAATCACATTTTCCTGGCCTATATTACTTTTAAAAAAAATGGCCAGTTTTTGACCAAAACCATGGACTAACCCCTTTGGAAAAATGGCAATTTTTCCATTTTTTGAACTTCTTGTTTTTATAGCTTAGAAACACTTTTTTTCGTTCTAGAATATCGTAAAACACATTTTCCTGGCCTTTATTGCCAAAAAAAAAGGATGGAAAAATGGTAAATATTTTACCAAAAGATTGGACTAACCCCTTTGGAAAAATGACAATTTTTCCACTTTTTGAAGTTCTTGATTTTATAGCCTAAAAAGGCGTTTTTACGTTCTAGAATATCGTAAAACACATTTTCCTGGCCTATATTACCTTTAGAAAAAACATGGAAAAATGGCAATTTTTCTATTTTTTGAACTTTTTGTTTTTATAGCTTAGAAACACGTTTTTTCGATCTAGAATATCGTAAAATACATTTTCCTGGCCTTTATTGCCAAAAAAAAAGAATGGAAAAATGGTAAATTTTTTACCAAAAGAATGGACTAACCCTTTTGGAAAAATGACAATTTTTCCACTTTTTGAAGTTCTTGATTTTATAGCCTAAAAAGGCGTTTTTACGTTCTAGAATATCGTAAAAAACATTTTCCTGGCCTATATTACCTTTAAAAAAAACATGGAAAAATGGCCAATTTTTGACCAAAACCATGGACTAGCCCCTTTGGAAAAATGGCAATTTTTCCACTTTTTGAACTTCTTGTTTTTATAGCTTAGAAACAAGTTTTTTCGTTCGAGAATATCGTAAAACACATTTTCCTGGCCTATATTACCTTTAAAAAAAACATGGAAAAATGGCAATTTTTCTATTTTTTGAACTTCTTGTTTTTATAGCTTAGAAACACGTTTTTTCGATCTAGAATATCGAAAAACACATTTTCCTGGCCTTTATCGCCTTAAAAAAAAAAGATGGAAAAATGGCCAATTTTTGACCAAAACCATAGACTAACCTCTTTGGAAAAATGGCTATTTTCCCACTTTTCGATCTTCTTGTTTTTATAGCCTAAAAAGGGGTTTTTTCCTTCTAGAATTTCGTAAAACACGTTTTCCAGGCCTTTATTGCCAAAAAAAAAGGATGGAAAAATGGTAAATTTTTTACCAAAAGAATGGACTAACCCCTTTGGAAAAATGACAATTTTTCTACTTTTTGAAGTTCTTGATTTTATAGCCTAAAAAGGAGTTCTTTCGTTCTAGAATATCTAAAAACACATTTTCCTCTATTATATTGCCTTAGGATAAAATTTGGAAAAATTGCCAATTTTTTACCAAAACCACGGACTAACCCCTTTGAAAAAATGACAATTTTTCGATTTTTTGAACTTCTTGTTTTTATAGCTTAGAAAAACGTTTTTTCGTTGTAGAATATAGTAAAACACATTTTCCTGCCCTATATTACCTTTAAAGAAAAAGATGGAAAAATGGCCAATTTTTGCCCAAAACCATAGACTAACCCCTTTGGAAAAATGGCAATTTTTCCACTTTTCGAACTTCTTGTTTTTATAGCCTAAAAAGAGGTTTTTTCGTTCTAGAATATCGTAAAACACATTTTCCTGGCCTATATTACCTTTAAAGAAAACATGGAAAACTGGCCAATTTTTGACCAAAACCATGGACTAACCCTTTTGGAAAAATGGCAATTTTTCCATTTTTTGAACTTCTTGTTTTTATAGCTTAGAAACACGCTTTTTCCTTCTAGAATTTCGTAAAACACATTTTCCAGGCCTTTATTGCCAAAAGAAAAGGATGGAAAAATGGTAAATTTTTTACCAAAAGAATGGACTAACCCCTTTGGAAAAATGACAATTTTTCCACTTTTTGAAGTTCTTGATTTTATAGCCTAAAAAGGAGTTCTTTCGTTCTAGAATATCTAAAAACACATTTTCCTCTATTATATTGCCTTAGGATAAAATTTGGAAAAATTGCCAATTTTTTACCAAAACCACGGACTAACCCCTTTGAAAAAATGACAATTTTTCTATTTTTTGAACTTCTTGTTTTTATAGCTTAGAAAAACGTTTTTTCGTTGTAGAATATCGTAAAACACATTTTCCTGCCCTATATTATCTTTAAAGAAAAGATGGAAAAATGGCCAATTTTTGACCAAAACCGTAGACTAACCCCTTTGGAAAAATGGCAATTATTCCACTTTTCGAACTTCTTGTTTTTATAGCCTAAAAAGGCGTTTTTACGTTCCAGAATATCGTAAAACACATTTTCCTGGCCTATATTACCTTTAAAGAAAACATGGAAAACTGGCCAATTTTTGACCAAAACCATGGACTAACCCGTTTGGAAAAATGGCAATTTTTCCATTTTTTGAACTTCTTGTTTTTATAGCTTAGAAACACGCTTTTTCCTTCTAAAATATCGTAAAACACATTTTCCAGGCCTTTATTGCCAAAAAAAAAGGATGGAAAAATGGTAAATTTTTGACCAAAAGAATGGACTAACCCCTTTGGAAAAATGACAATTTTTCCACTTTTTGAAGTTCTTGATTTTATAGCCTAAAAAGGCGTTTTTACGTTCTAGAATATCGTAAAAAACATTTTCCTGGCCTATATTACCTTTAAAAAAAACATGGAAAAATGGCAATTTTTCTATTTTTTGAACTTCTTGTTTTTATAGCTTAGAAACACGTTTTTTCGATCTAGAATATCGAAAAACACATTTTCCTGGCCTTTATCGCCTTAAAAAAAAAAGATGGAAAAATGGCCAATTTTTGACCAAAACCATAGACCAACCTCTTTGGAAAAATGGCTATTTTCCCACTTTTCGATCTTCTTGTTTTTATAGCCTAAAAAGGGGTTTTTTCGTTCTAGAATATCGTAAAACACATTTTCCTGGCCTATATTACCTTTAAAAAAAATGGCCAGTTTTTGACCAAAACCATGGACTAACCCCTTTGGAAAAATGGCAATTTTTCCATTTTTTGAACTTCTTGTTTTTATAGCTTAGAAACACGTTTTTTCGTTCTAGAATATCGTAAAACACATTTTCCTGGCCTTTATTGCCAAAAAAAAAGGATGGAAAAATGGTAAATTTTTTACCAAAAGAATGGACTAACCCCTTTGGAAAAATGACAATTTTTCCACTTTTTGAAGTTCTTGTTTTTATAGCCTAAAAAGGAGTTCTTTAGTTCTAGAATATCTAAAAACACATTTTCCTCTATTATATTGCCTTAGGATATAATTTGGAAAAATTGCCAAGTTTTTACCAAAACCACGGACTAACCCCTTTTAAAAAATGACAATTTTTCGATTTTTTGAACTTCTTGTTTTTATAGCCTAAAAAAAGATTTTTTCGTTCTAGAATATCGTAAAACACATTTTCCTGGCCTGTATTGCCAAAAAAAAAAGATGGAAAAATGGTCACTTTTTGACCAAAACCATGGACTAACCCCTTTGGAAAAATGGCAATTTTTCGATTTTTTGAACTTCTTGTTTTTATAGCCTAAAAAAGAGTTTTTTCGTTCTAGAATATCTAAAAACACATTTTCCTCTATTATATTGCCTTAGGAAAAAATTTGGAAAAATGGCCAATTTTTGACCAAAACCACTAACTAACCCCTTTGAAAAAAATGACAATTTTTCGATTTTTTGAACTTCTTGTTTTTATAGCTTAGAAAAACGTTTTTTCGTTGTAGAATATCGTAAAACACATTTTCCTGCCCTATATTAGCTTTAAAAAAAAGATGGAAAAATGGCCAATTTTTGACCAAAACCGTAGACTAACCTCTTTGGAAAAATGGCTATTTTCCCTCTTTTCGAACTTCTTGTTTTTATAGCCTAAAAAGGGGTTTTTTCGTTCTAGAATATCGTAAAACACATTTTCCTGGCCTATATTACCTTTAAAAAAAACATGGAAAAATGGCCAATTTTTGACCAAAACCATGGACTAACCCCTTTGGAAAAATGGCAATTTTTCCATTTTTTGAACTTCTTGTTTTTATAGCTTAGAAACACGTTTTTTCGTTCTAGAATATCGTAAAACACATTTTCCTGGCCTTTATTGCCAAAAAAAAAAGGATGGAAAAATGGTAAATTTTTTACCAAAAGAATGGACTAACCCCTTTGGAAAAATGACAATTTTTCCACTTTTTGAAGTTCTTGATTTTATAGCCTAAAAAGAGGTTTTTTCGTTCTAGAATATCTAAAAACACATTTTCCTCTATTATATTGCCTTAGGATAAAATTTGGAAAAATTGCCAATTTTTTTACCAAAACCACGGACTAACCCCTTTGAAAAAAAAATGAAATTTTTTTCTATTTTTTGAACTTCTTGTTTTTATAGCTTAGAAAGACGTTTTTTCGTTCTAGAATATCGTAAAACACATTTTCCTGGCCTATATTACCTTTAAAAAAAAAGATGGAAAAATGGCCAATTTTTGACCAAAACCATGGACTAACCCCTTTGGAAAAATGGCAATTTTTCCATTTTTTGAACTTCTTGTTTTTATAGCCTAAAAAGAGGTTTTTTCGTTCTAGAATATCGTAAAACACATTTTCCTGGCCTATATTACCTTTAAAAAAAACATGGAAAACTGGCCAATTTTTGACCAAAACCATGGACCTTAACCTTTGGATAAATGGCAATTTTTCCATTTTTTGAACTTCTTGTTTTTATAGCTTAGAAACACGCTTTTTCCTTCTAAAATATCGTAAAACACATTTTCCAGGCCTTTATTGCCAAAAAAAAAGGATGGAAAAATGGTAAATTTTTGACCAAAAGAATGGACTAACCCCTTTGGAAAAATGACAATTTTTCTACTTTTTGAAGTTCTTGATTTTATAGCCTAAAAAGGAGTTCTTTCGTTCTAGAATATCTAAAAACACATTTTCCTCTATTATATTGCCTTAGGATAAAATTTGGAAAAATTGCCAATTTTCTACCAAAACCACGGACTAACCCCTTTGAAAAAATGACAATTTTTCGATTTTTTGAACTTCTTGTTTTTATAGCTTAGAAAAACGTTTTTTCGTTGTAGAATATCGTAAAACACATTTTCCTGCCCTATATTATCTTTAAAGAAAAGATGGAAAAATGGCCAATTTTTGACCAAAACCGTAGACTAACCCCTTTGGAAAAATGGCAATTTTTCCACTTTTCGAACTTCTTGTTTTTATAGCCTAAAAAGGCGTTTTTACGTTCCAGAATATCGTAAAACACATTTTCCTGGCCTATATTACCTTTAAAGAAAACATGGAAAAATGGCCAGTTTTTGACCAAAACCATGGACTAACCCCTTTGGAAAAATGGCAATTTTTCCATTTTTTGAACTTCTTGTTTTTATAGCTTAGAAACACGTTTTTTCCTTCTAGAATATCGTAAAACACATTTTCCAGGTTTTTATTGCAAAAAACAACGAATGGAAAAATGGTAAATTTTTTACCAAAAGATTGGACTAACCCCTTTGGAAAAATAACAATTTTTCCACTTTTTGAAGTTCTTGATTTTATAGCCTAAAAAGGCGCTTTTACGTTCTAAAATATCGTAAAACAGATTTTCCTGGCCTATATTACCTTTAAAAAAAAACATGGAAAAATGGCCAATTTTTGACCAAAACCATGGTCTAACCCCTTTGGAAAAATGGCAAATTTTCCACTTTTTGAACTTGTTGTTTTTATAGCTTAGAAACAAGTTTTTTCGTTCTAGAATATCGTAACACACATTTTCCTGGCCTGTATTGCCAAAAAAAAAAACATGGAAAAATAGTCACTTTTTGACGGAAACCATGGACTAACCCCTTTGGAAAAATGACAATTTTTCCACTGTTTAAAGTTCTTGTTTAGTAGCTAAGAAACACGTTTTTTTTGTTTTAGAATATCGAAAAACACATTTTCCTGGGCTGTATCGCCTTAAAAAAAAAGATGGAAAAATGGTCAATTTTTGACCAAAACCATGGACTAACCCCTTTGGAAAAATGGCAATTTTTCGATTTTTTGAACTTCTTGTTTTTATACCTTAGAAAAACGTTTTTTCGTTGTAGAATATCGTAAAACACATTTTCCTGCCCTATATTAGCTTTAAAAAAAACATAAAAAAATCGCCAATTTTTGACCAAAACCGTAGACTAACCTCTTTGGAAAAATGGCTATTTTCCCTCTTTTTGAACTTCTTGTTTTTATAGCCTAAAAAGGAGTTTTTTCGTTCTACAATATCGTAGAACACATTTTCCTGGCCTATATTACCTTTAAAAAAAATGGCCAGTTTTTGACCAAAACCATGGACTAACCCCTTTGGAAAAATGGCAATTTTTCCATTTTTTGAGCTTCTAGTTTTTATAGCTTAGAAACACGTTTTTTCGTTCTAGAATATCGTAAAACACATTTTCCTTGCCTTTATTGCCAAAAAAAAAAAGGATGGAAAAATGGTAAATTTTTTACCAAAAGAATGGACTAACCCCTTTGGAAAAATGACAATTTTTCCACTTTTTGAAGATCTTGATTTTATAGCCTAAAAAGGCGTTTTTACGTTCTAGAATATCGTAAAACACATTTTCCTGCCCTATATTACCTTTAAAAAAAACATGGAAAACTGGCCAATTTTTGACCAAAACCATGGACCCCTTTGGAAAAATGACAATTTTTCCATTTTTTGAACTTCTTGTTTTTATAGCTTAAAAAGACGTGTTTTTGTTCTAGAATATCGTAAAACACATTTTCCTGGCCTTTATTGCCAAAAAAAAAAGAATGGAAAAATGGTCAATTTTTGACCAAAAGCATGGACTACCCCCATTGGAAAATTGACAATTTTTCCACTTTTTAAAGTTCTTGATTTTATAGCCTAAAAAGGCGTTTTTACGTTCTAGAATATGGTAAAACAACTTTTCCTGGCCTATATTACCTTTAAAGAAAAACATGGAAAAATGGCCAATTATTCACCAAAACCATGGACTAACCCCTTTGAAAAAATAACCATTTTTCGACTTTTTGAACTTCTTGTTTTTATAGCTCAGAAACACGTTTTTTCGCTGTAGAATATCGTAAAACACATTTTCCTGGCCTATGTTGCCCAAAAAAAAGAAGATGGAAAAATGGCCAATTTTTGACCAAAACCATGGAATAACCCCTTTGGAAAAATGGCAGTTTTTTGACTTTTTGGAATTCTTGTTTAGTAGCTAAGAAACACGTTTTTTCGTTTTAGAATATCGAAAAACACATTTTCCTGGCCTGTATTGCCTTTAAAAAAAAATGGAAAAATGGTCAATTTTTGACCAAAACCATAGACTAACCCCTTTGGAAAAATGGCAATTATTCCACTTTTTGAACTTCTTGTTTTTATAGCTTAGAAAAACGTTTTTTTGTTCTAGAATATAGTAAAACACATTTTCCTGGCCTATATTACCTTTAAAAAAAAAGATGGAAAAATGGCAAATTTTTGACCAAAACCATGGACTAACCCTACTCAAAAAATAACAATTTTTCGACTTTTTAAACTTCTTGTTTTTATAGCTTATAGCTTATTTTTTTGAACTTCTTGTTTTTATAGCTTAGAAAAACGTTTTATTGTTCTAGAATATCGTAAAACACATTTTTCTGGCCTATATTACCTTTAAAAAAAACATGGAAAAATGGCCAATTTTTGACCAAAACCATGGACTAACCCCTTTGGAAAAATGGCAATTTTTCCACTTTTTGAACTTCTTGTTTTTATAGCTTAGAAACAAGTTTTTTCGTTCGAGAATATCGTAAAACACATTTTCCTGGCCTGTATTGCCAAAAAAAAAAGATGGAAAAATGGTCACTTTTTGACCAAAACCATGGACTAGCCCCTTTGGAAAAATGACAATTTTTCCACTTTTTGAAGTTCTTGTTTAGTAGCTAAGAAACACGTTTTTTCGATTTAGAATATCGAAAAACACATTTTCCGGGCCTTTATCGCCTTAAAAAAAAAAGATGGAAAAATGGCCAATTTTTGACCAAAACCATAGACTAACCTCTTTGGAAAAATGGCTATTTTCCCACTTTTCGATCTTCTTGTTTTTATAGCCTAAAAAGGGGTTTTTTCGTTCTAGAAT
Source organism: Porites lobata (assembly GCA_942486035.1). NCBI lineage: Eukaryota > Metazoa > Cnidaria > Anthozoa > Scleractinia > Poritidae > Porites > Porites lobata. The sequence goes on from CALNXK010000195.1 coordinate 520,590, forward strand.
ATCGTAAAACACATTTTCCTGGCCTATATTACCTTTAAAAAAACATGGAAAAATGGCCAGTTTTTGACCAAAACCATCGACTAACCCCTTTGAAAAAAATGACAATTTTTCGATTTTTTGAACTTCTTGTTTTTATAGCTTAGAAACAAGTTTTTTCGTTCTAGAATATCGTAAAACACATTTTCCTGGCCTGTATTGCCAAAAAAAAAAAGATGGAAAAATGGTCACTTTTTGACCAAAACCATGGACTAACCCCTTTGGAAAAATGGCAATTTTTCCACGTTTTGAAGTTCTTGTTTTTATAGCCTAAAAAAGAGTTTTTTCGTTCTAGAATATCTAAAAACACATTTTCCTCTATTATATTGCCTTAGGAAAAAATTTGGAAAAAAGGCCAATTTTTGACCAAAACCACGGACTAAGCCCTTTGAAAAAAATGACAATTTTTCGACTTTTTAAACTTCTTGTTTTTATAGCTTAGAAAAACGTTTTTTCAATGTAGAATATCCTAAAACACACTTTCCTGCCCTATATTATCTTTAAAAAAAAGATGGAAAAATGGCCAATTTTTGACCAAAACCGAAGACTAACCTCTTTGGAAAAATGGCTATTTTCCCTCTTTTCGAACTTCTTTTTTTTATAGCCTAAAAAGGGGTTTTTTCGTTCTAGAATATCATAGATCACATTTTCCTGGCCTATATTACCTTTAAAAAAAAATTTGGAAAAATGGCCAATTTTTGACCAAAACCATGGACTAACCCCTTTGGAAAGATGGCAATTTTTCCATTTTTTGAACTTCTTGTTTTTATAGCTTAGAAACACGTTTTTTCGTTCTAGAATATCGTAAAACACATTTTCCTGGCCTTTATTGCCAAAAAAAAAAAGAATTGAAAAATGGTAAATTTTTTACCAAAAGAATGGACTAACCCATTTGGAAAAATGACAATTTTTCCACTTTTTGAACTTCTTGTTTTTATAGCTTAAAAACACGTTTTTTCCTTCTAGAATATCGTAAAACACATTTTCCAGGCCTTTATTGCCAAAAAAAAGGATGGAAAAATGGTAAATTTTTTACCAAAAGAATGGACTAACCCCTTTGGAACAATGACAATTTTTCCACTTTTTGAAGTTCTTGATTTTATAGCCTAAAAAGGCGTTTTTACGTTCTAGAATATCGTAAAACAAATTTTCCTGCCCTATATTACCTTTAAAGAAAACATGGAAAAATGGCCAATTTTTGACCAAAACCATGGACTAACCCCTTTGGAAAAATGGCAATTTTTCTATTTTTTGAACTTCTTGTTTTTATAGCTTGGAAACATGGTTTTTCGTTGTAGAATATCGTAAAACACATTTTCCTGGCCTTTACTGCCAAAAAAAAAGGATGGAAAAATGGTAAATTTTTTACCAAAAGATTGGACTAACCCCTTTGGAAAAATGACAATTCTTCCACTTTTTGCAGTTCTTGATTTTATAGCCTAAAAAGGCGTTTTTACGTTCTAAAATATCGTAAAACAGATTTTCCTGGCCTATATTACCTTTAAAAAAAACATGGACAAATGGCCAGTTTTTGACCAAAACCATGGACTAACCCCTTTGAAAAAATGACAATTTTTCGATTTTTTGAACTTCTTGTTTTTATAGCTTAGAAAAACGTTTTTTCGTTGTAGAATATCGTAAAACACATTTTCCTGCCCTATATTATCTTTAAAGAGAAGATGGAAAAATGGCCAATTTTTCACCAAAACCGTAGACTAACCTCTTTGGAAAAATGGCTATTTTCCCTCTTTTCGAAGTTGCTGTTTTTATAGCCTAAAAAGGCGTTTTTACGTTCCAGAATATCGTAAAACACATTTTCCTGACCTATATTACCTTTAAAGAAAACATGGAAAAATGGCCAGTTTTTGACCAAAACCATGGACTAACCCCTTTGGAAAAATGGCAATTTTTCCATTTTTTGAACTTCTTGTTTTTATAGCTTAGAAACACGTTTTTTCGTTCTAGAATATCGTAAAACACATTTTCCAGGCCTTTATTGCCAAAAAAAAAGGATGGAAAAATGGTAAATTTTTTACTTAAAGATTGGACTAACCCCTTTGGAAAATTGACAATTTTTCCATTTTTTGAAGTTCTTGATTTTATAGCCTAAAAAGGCGTTTTTCCGTTCTAAAATATCGTAAAACAGATTTTCCTGGCCTATATTACCTTTAAAAAAAACATGGAAAAATGGCCAGTTTTTGACCAAAACCATGGACTAACCCCTTTGGAAAAATGGCAATTTTTCCATTTTTTTGAACTTCTTGTTTTTATAGCTTAGAAACACGTTTTTTCGTTTTAGAATATCGTAAAACAAATTTTCCTGGCCTATATTACCTTTAAAAAAAAACATGGAAAAATGGCCAATTTTTGACCAAAACCATGGTCTAACCCCTTTGGAAAAATGGCAATTTTTCCACTTTTTGAACTTGTTGTTTTTATAGCTTAGAAACAAGTTTTTTCGTTCTAGAATATCGTAACACACATTTTCCTGGCCTGTATTGCCAAAAAAAAAAGATGGAAAAATAGTCACTTTTTGACGGAAACCATGGACTAACCCCTTTGGAAAAATGACAATTTTTCCACTTTTTAAAGTTTTTGTTTAGTAGCTAAGAAACACGTTTTTTTCGTTTTAGAATATCGAAAAACACATTTTCCTGGGCTGTATCGCCTTAAAAAAAAAGATGGAAAAATGGTCAATTTTTGACCAAAACCATGGACTAACCCCTTTGGAAAAATGGCAATTTTTCCACTTTTTGAAGTTCTTGTTTTTATAGCCTAAAAAAGAGTTTTTTCGTTCTAGAATATCTAAAAACACATTTTCCTCTATTATATTGCCTTAGGAAAAAATTTGGAAAAATGGCAAATTTTTGACCAAAACCACGGACTAACCCCTTTGAAAAAATGACAATTTTTCGATTTTTTAAACTTCTTATTTTTATAGCTTAGAAACACGTTTTTTCGTTCTAGAATATCGTAAAACACATTTTCCTGGCCTGTATTGCCAAAAAAAACAAAGATGGAAAAATGGGCAATTTGTGACCAAAACCATGAACTAACCCGTTTGAAAAAATGGCAATATTTTGACCGTTTGGACTTCTTGTTTAGTAGCTAAGAAACACGTTTTTTCGTTTCAGAATATCGAAAAACACATTTTCCTGGCCTGTATTGCCTTAAAAAAAAAAGATGGAAAAATGGTCAATTTTTGACCAAAACCATGGACTAACCCCTTTGGAAAAATGGCAATTTTTCCACTTTTTGAAGTTCTTGTTTTTATAGCCTAAAAAGGAGTTCTTTAGTTCTAGAATATCTAAAAACACATTTTCCTCTATTATATTGCCTTAGGATAAAATTTGGAAAAATTGCCAATTTTTTACCAAAACCACGGACTAACCCCTTTGAAAAAATGACAATTTTTCGATTTTTTGAACTTCTTGTTTTTATAGCTTAGAAAAACGTTTTTCCGTTGTAGAATATCGTAAAACACATTTTCTTGGCCTATATTACCTTTTAGAAAAAGATGGAAAAATGGCCAATTTGTGACCAAAACCATAGACTAACCTTTTTGGAAAAATGGCAATTTTTCCATTTTTCGAACTTCTTGTTTTTATAGCCTGAAAAGGGTTTTTTTTGGTTCTAGAATATCGTAAAACACATTTTCCTGGCCTATATTACCTTTAAAAAAAAACATGGAAAAATGGCCAATTTTTGACCAAAACCATGGACCTTTGGAAAAATGGCAATTTTTCCAGTTTTTGAAGTTCTTGTTTTTATAGCCTAAAAAGGCACTTTTTCGTTCTAGAATTTCAAAAAACACATTTTCCTCTACTATATTGTCTTAGAAAAAAATTTGGAAATATGGCCAATTTTAGACCAAAACCATGGACTAACCCCTTTGCAAAAATGACAATTTTTCCACTTTTTGAACTGCTTGTTTTTATAGACTAAAAAGGCGTTTTTTCGTTCTAGAATATCGTAAAACACATTTTCCTTCCCTATATTACCTTTAAAAAAAAAAGATGGAAAAATGGCCAATTTTTGACCAAAACCAGGGACTAACCTCTTTGAAAAAATAACAATTTTTCGACTTTTTGAACTTATGGTTTTTATAGGTTAGAAACACGTTTTTTCGCTGTAGAATATCGTAAAACACATTTTCCTGGCCTATGTTGCCGAAAAAAAAAAAGATGGAGAAATGGCCAATTTTTGACCAAAACCAGGGAGTAACCCCTTTGGAAAAATGGCAATTTTTCCACTTTTTGAACTTCTTGTTTAATTGCCTAAAAAAGGATTTTTTCGTTCTAGAATATCGTAAAACACATTTTCCCGGCCTATATTACCTTAAAAATAAAGATGGAAAAATGGCCAATTTTTGACCAAAACAATGGACTAACCCCTTTGGAAAAATGGCAATTTTTCCACTTTTTGAACTTGTTGTTTAATAGCTAAGAAACACGTTTTTTCGTTTTAGAACGTCGAAAAACACATTTTCCCGGCCTGTATTGCCAAAAGAAAAATAAAGATGGAAAAATGGTCACTTTTTGACCAAAACCATGGACTAATCCCTTTGGAAAAATGGCAATTTTTCCACTTTTTGAACTTCTTGTTTTTATAGCCTAAAAAGGCGTTTTTTCGTTCTAGAATATCGTAAAACACATTTTCCTGGCCTATATTACCTTTAAAAAAAAGATGGAAAAATGGCCAATTTTTGACCAAAACCATAGACTAATCCCTTTGGAAAACTGGCAATTTTTCTACTTTTTGAACTTATTTTTTTATAGCGTAAAAAGGCGTTTTTTCGTTCTAGAATATCGTAAAACACATTTTCCTGGCCTATATTACCTTTAAAAATAAAAGATGGAAAAATGGCCAATTTTTTACTAAAACCATGGGCTAACCCCGGAAAAATGGCAATTTTTCCACTTTTTGAACTTCTTGCTTTTATAGCCTGAAATCGCGTTTTTTCGTTCTAGAATATCGTAAATAACATTGCCCTGGCCTTTATTGCCTAAAAATAAAAAAAATGGAAAAGCGGCCAATTTTGAACCAAAACCATAACTAACCCCTTTGCAAAAATGGCAGTTTTTCCACTTTTCGAACTTCTTGTTTTTATAGCCTAAAAAGGTGTTTTTTCGTTCTAGAATATCTAAAAACACATTTTCCTTTACTATATTGCCTTAGGAAAAAATTTGGAAAAATGCCCAATTTTTGACCAAAACCATGGACTAACCCCTTTGAAAAAATGACAATTTTTCCACTTTTTGAACTTTTTCTTTTTATAGCTCGGAAACGCGTTTTTTCGTTCTAGAATATCGTAAAACGCATTTTCCTGGCCTATATTACCTTTAAAAAAAAGATGGAAAAATGGCCAATTTTTGACCAAAACCATGGACTAACCCCTTTGGAAAAATGGCAATTTTTCCACTTTTTGAACTTCTTGTTTTTATAGCTTAGAAACAAGTTTTTTCGTTCTAGAATATCGTAAAACACATTTTCCTGGCCTGTATTGCCAAAAAAAAAAAGATGGAAAAATGGTCACTTTTTGACGAAAAGCATGGACTAACCCCTTTGGAAAAATGGCAATTTTTCCACTTTTTGAAGTTCTTGATTTTATAGCCTAAAAGGGCGTTTTTACGTTCTAGAATATCGTAAAACACATTTTCCTGGCCTATATTACCTTTAAAAAAAACATGGAAAAATGGCCAATTTTTGACCAAAACCATGGACTAACCCCTTTGGAAAAATGGCAATTTTTCCACTTTTTGAACTTCTTGTTTTTATAGCTTAGAAATAAGTTTTTTCGTTCTAGAATATCGTAACACACATTTTCCTGGCCTGTATTGCCAAAAAAAAAAAGATGGAAAAATGGTCACTTTTTGACGAAAAGCATGGACTAACCCCTTTGGAAAAATGACAATTTTTCCACTGTTTGAACTTCTTGTTTTTATAGCTTAGGAACACGTTTTTTTGTTCTAGAATATGGTAAAACACATTTTCCTGGCCTATGTTGCAAAAAAAAAAAGATGGGAAAATGGCCAATTTTTTACCAAAACCATGGACTAAACCATTTGGATTGATGGCAATTTTTCCACTTTTTAAACTTTTTTTTTTATAGCCTATAAAAGGCGTTTTTTCGTCCTAGAATATCGTTAAACTCATTTTCCTGGCCTATACTGCCTAAAAAAGAAAGATGGAAAAATGGCCAATTTTTGACCAAAACCATGGGCTAACTCCTTTCGAAGAATGGCAATTTTTCCACTTTTTGAACTTCTTGTTTTTATAGCCTAAAATAGCGTTTTTTCGGTCTAGAATATGGTAGGACTCATTTTCCTGTGCTATATTGCCTTACGAAAAAATTTGGAAAAATGGCCAATTTTTGACCAAAACCATGGACTAACCCCTTTGGAAAAATGGCACTTTTTCCACTTTTTGACCTTTTTGTTTCTATAGCCTAAAAAGGCGTTTTTGCGTTCTAGAATATCGTAAAATACATTTTCCTCTCGTATATTGCCTTAAGAAAAAATTTGGAAAAATGGCCAATTTTTTAACAAAACCATGGACTAACCGTTTTTGAAAAATCACAATTTTTCGACTTTTTAATTGGTCGTTTTTATAGTCCGGAAGGGCGTTTGTACTTTCTAGAATATCGTGAAACACATTTTCTGGCCTATTTTGCTTCAAATAAAAAGATGGAAATCTTTCTTTATTTAAAAAGAGAGCAACAAGTGGAATGATATAAATTACCGAGCTAAAAATCGTAATGTTTTGATTTGGTTTGCAATCGATCGCGCGCTTCATGAAAACGAACGCGTCCTTCTTTATCACACATAGGTTGGAGAGTGAAGGAAGATTTTCCTGACACTTTTAAATCGCAGTTGGAAAAACACAAGAATGTTATTCACCGGCCTAGGTCAGTCCGTATTGGGAGAAACTGTTCCCTTGGTCTGAGCATAGTTAATTGAGTGGAATGGTTATGAAACCCGTCAGACTCCTTTGTTATATGTTTTTGTGGACCTGAAAGTGCACAACGTTCAAAAGAATTCCTATCATTTTGATTGTATTGACCAATAAAAACGTTGCATTAATTTATTCCGTAACAATTTGCCAACAGAAAACAAAGGATTGTGCACTTTCACGGTGCTTTGAACATAAACTGCAGCACTGTTGTTTTTATCATTGATGTTTGCCGCTTTTCATAACCAGTCTCCCCTAATAACTATGGTCTGAGTACAGGGTACTCAAGACCTTGGGCACAGGTTCTCCCAATACGGACCTCCCAGCCGGTGAATAAGATTTTAGTATATGAAAAAGGCCGAAATTCGCAAATTCGCAAATTGTAGACTATAAAAATAACATCTTTAAAAAAGGCCAAAAATCGCATTTTCCGAAAGGAGTTAAACCATGGTTTTGTTAAAAAAATTTTAAATTATTCTGTATTTGTTTTAGGAAAAAATGAGCCTAGAAATAATGTTTCAAGATGTTTTACATAAAAAAGTAACCTTCGGTAGATTATAAAAATAACACCTTTAAAAGGGCCAAAAATCACATTTTTCCAAAGTGATTTTGGTAAAAAACCTAGCGTTTGAGAACGATTGCAACGTCTTTGAAGATAGCACTCGCTCGAGTATGCGTATATGTGAAGTAAACAACAAATAATATACACCAATGAAAAAAAAATACACACCAATGGAACATTTTTAATTTTAATTCTTTGAACAAATGTAGAAAGTTCCAACTGTTAAATAATGGTTATTTTAAATTTTGACTTTACTGCTCAACAACAATAGACATACCGTCTAAGCATATCCGTTTATTTTTGGAAGGCTTGGCAAGAACCATTCCTGCTATACGATAAAGCCAACTAGTGTACGTGTAATCTACGAAGAAGTCAAGTTTTCTCAGTCTTTCCCAAAGCACTGCTATCACTCACGTACCCAACCAAGAACACAGGCTAATAGCCAAGGGCATATTATACAGTTCACAGCTCTGGCTGGAGGTGTACATTCTAAAGTCAATCTTAATTTATGTCGCCAAAACGTATAACCTATTCTCGGTCAACTGACCTGAGAGTACACTGAAAGGCACAAACGTGGAACAACCATACACATAAAGACATTGCTAAAAAACGAAGCACGACCGAAATTACGCAGAGTTGAGCTACCGCTTACAACTGAAACAAAAGCGGTCAGACGGAGGCCAGAAAAAACCTGCCCCATTGCAGAAAAACCCGAGGGGAAAAAATGCGGGCAGGAAATCTGGGTAGGAACCAAGGCTCAAGCTCCATAGTCCTTCCTACGGGACTTTTACATGGTAAAAAGAAACGGCCGCCTAAAACGAAGGTTAGTTTTGAAGAATCCTCTATTTATCGAAATGTTTTCTGTAAAAGTGACTTAATCTTGATTGCATCTGCTGATATGGTTTTGAAGAGGACATAAATTCCTGCAGCATTTAAAGTTGCATATTCATTCACTGCTCTTTAGGGTCCAATCTTTCTGTTCCACATTCAGTGCCTTGTTCTTACAATCCAGTTTTATTTCACAGAACAACAACTCAGATTTCCGCTTCTCTGTAATATGCGACACTAAATTGGGGCTCAGGGTTCTCTTTCCCTGTTTAGCTGTTAATTATGAGAAAGAAATTTAAAATTGTTCATTAATTATCGGATATTAAGAATGTGAATGGCTGTATATGAGCATCCAGTGTTAACCACATCTATTGGTAGTTGGCATCGGTTTTGTGGTAAACGTTATGTTAACATGAATTCTTAATAACAATACAGTACGATTACCTAGAGCTAATTTGGACCCAAGGGTTGAAATGTGTCCCAGCGTGGGCTGGAATAGGCTTTTTAAAGGGCTGTTTTTGGTTGAAATTGAGTTCAAATGGCTCCATGAAAGGCTGAATCAGACTTTGGGCCGCTAAATTGAAACTTTGGTGTAATCTTTTTACCCCCTTCAAAAAGAATGTATCAAGCAACCCTCTCAAATTCTTGGTTTGCAACCACGTGACAAGGCGGCCATGTTGGAGGTCAATACAACAGAATACTTTCTTGAAGAATTTGCTTGAAAATAGAGTTAAGTTCCCAGAGGAGAGAAATGCTTTCGTTTTGACCTCCAATATGGCCGCCGTGACGTCACGTGCAAACCAGCAATGGCCTCTCTTCTCCATGGTATTTCTCCTTCAACTGTGACTGGAAAAAAGCCTCTCCGGGCCTTTTGACAGACATTTTACTGACTAAGGTTTTTCCGTTATTTTTCTTGGCGAAAGACTTGTAAACTTACTTCGATTCAGTGTGGCGGATGTTTTATCCCTGATGTCCTTGTCCAGTCTTCCACTTTCTTACTCTTGTCCTTTTGCTTTGGCAGATCCTCATAAAACAAGGAAGCATTATAAATTAGCTGTTAACACGCTGTAGACTGCCCCCTTAGTCTCAGATCTAAGATAGCAATTGGACACTAACCACTACAATCGATTTGATTAGCTGCATTGGCAATAATAAAAGTGGCTCAATAGCTCACAAGAAACTCTACTTTAAGTGGTCGTCTAAAACAATATTGCCTTTTGTGTTGAGGGTTAGGGTTATTGTTTGTGTGGTTATCCTATTGCTTTCACAGCTAATTGTGTGAGCTGTTCAGTGAGGTGCTGTTTGACCCAAAGGATCTGCACTGTGCAGTGAGCTAATTTTTAAAAAAGGAGAATTCTAAGGCAAAAATTACAGTTTTTTGTGTCCTGGCTGATATCGCATAATTCTTCCACTAGTACACTGCAAGGGAAAATTATTTAGGCTGTTTACAGATGCCCTCCTCCCCCATTTTTTTCTAAGGGGAGGGGGGCATCTGTACACAGGCTAATGATTGCTTTCTTTAAGAGAAAAAAATGTTCTATCATGGCAGGTTTTTGTTTCAAATCTAATGTTATTTGGTACATTTCACCACCTTGAGGGTCACAGTCTCTTGCAGTAGCTGTTATGGTACACTCGTAGAAGGGTACATTTTTAAGATAAGCAAAGGAACCAGACAGTCATTGAAAGCAAGGCCAGGAAAACAATTTAGTGTAAACATACCTTCTCAGAGCTGCAGCAGTAGCTGATGAGCATCAATTCAAAATGTTCCTTACAAGACCGATCCTTGAGGTACTTTTAAGCGGGTTCTGTGGGCCAGGAGATCTCGACTTGTTTCCACTGTAAACTGTTTTTAAGATAAATTGAAAGAAAAAAAATTAATCAGTTTGATCGATAATCATTGCTTAAACCGAAAACAGTTTAATTTAACTTTTGTAACCCTAAGCTTTGCTTAATGTGCAACTAACGTTTGCTGACGTATATAACATATCTGTTACTGGTCAAAATTAAATTCAGGTTAAATTTTTTTTACCTAGGTTGATACTCAATTTCCGTTGTGCTCCTAGCCCTGATTCATGAATAATTAGGGCTATGAGACAAAGGAAATTGAGAATCAACCTAGGTTAGAAAATTTTAACCTGAATTTAATTTTGACCTGTAACAAATCCACCAAGCCTTTAATCATAAAAAACTTTTGTGTATAGACAAGTTTACAACATAATCTAGGGCCTATCAATGCTAATTCGGTGCACGAGCTTCAAATTAAGATCTTTCTAAATCTAAATCTAACTCTGTGCAAATCTCCCACATGGAATATATGTGCACAGGGAATGGTCAACTGTAAGCAGTTAATTACCATTGACTAGATATTAAAAAGGAGAATTAAAGGAAATTCATCACGTGATATACTCACCAGCCAAACTTTAAAACTCGAAGATACAGAAGTTGAAGCAAAAGCAGCAGTGTGTCTCAATAATTTTAAGCTAGAATTATGCACATCTTTGCTTTGACCCTGAAAGACTGAATAAAACTCAAGCCTACAAAAGTCCAGTGTTGTGGACAATCTAAAGCAACAATACTAGAGATAAAAAAGAACAAAGTTAGAAATCTAGGAAGCAAATGCGCTCAACCATTACCTGTAAAGATAAAGAGTAACTAAAATGTTAGTAGTTGGCCATCTTGAAAAAAAATCTGATCGGTAAAGACGTTAAGGCAGAAAAGAGCAGGAATCTCGAAGGTGATTGCCCCTAATTATTACCTGTAGAGACAAGAAGAAACTCATGAAGAAGTTAGCATAAGTTTCCGTTTTGGTAAATATGTTAATGAAAATGGTATCTTATAGTTTCCCGAATTAAAGTGGTATCCCTACGTTTCTCTGTTCCCTGATTTATTGTGTAAATTCGGTTTGAGTGTCAGCGGTTTACGCAAAATACGTTTCAACGCCTATACACCCCGCCGAATTTGCACAAAAAATCAGTTCCCAAACTAGAAACCAGGATTCCCGTTGTCCACGTTAATAATTTTCTATTGGTATCCCCTCTGTTCCCTGATTTATTGTGTAAATTCAGTTTGAATTTGCAAATAAAACACCTATACACCCCGTTTTCCAAAAAAATCAGTTCCCAAACTAGAAACCAGGATTCCCGTTGTCCACGTTGATAATCTTAGATTGGTATCCCTACGTTTCTCTGTTCCCTGATTTACTGTGTAAATTCGGTTTGAGTGTCAGCGGTTTACGTAAAATACGTTTCAACGCCTATACACCCCGTCGAATTTCCACAAAAAAAACAATTCGCAAAGAAACCAGGCTTCCCATTGTCCGCTCTGATAATTTTAGATCGGAGTAATGTGGACCTCCTTCTGTTTAAAAAAGAAAGCGGAAAAAATAGAATCATGGTCAAAAGAGTTTGCTTGGCAATCCCAAAGCGTGCTACCATCACCTGTAGGGATAGGAAGAAACTAAGATGTTAGCATAAGGTTCCAATTTGAAAAGTACCCAAATTAGCGTTGTGTCCCTACGTTTCTCTGTTCCCTGATTTATTGTGTAAATTCGGTTTGAGTGTCAGCGGTTTACGCAAAATACGTTTCAACACCTACACACCCTGTTGAATTTCCACAAAAAAAAAAACAAACCAGTTCCCCAAATAATTTTGGAACCATTTATTGGATGCCCATTGATTGTCGAATTTCCACAAAAATTTTTCCCAAACAAACCAGGATTCCCATTGTCCATCCCTATCCCTACGTTTCTCTGTTCCCTAATTTATTGTGTAAATTCGGTTTGAGTGTCAGCGGTTTACGCAAAATACGTTTCAACGCCTATACACCCTGCCGAATTTCCACAAAAAATCAGTTCCCAAACTAGAAACCAGGATTCCCGTTGTCTGCATTGATAATTTTAGATTGGAGTAATGTGGACCTTCTCTTTAAAACTGAAAGTGGAAAAATAAAGTTTTCTTGGCTATCCGAAAGCGTGCTACCTTCACCTGTAGAGATAGGAAGAAACTAAGAAGTTAGCATAAGTGTCCGCTTTGGAAAGTATCTTAATGAAAGTGGTAATTTTCCCAATTAAGATCATTTTTCTCTGTTCGCTGATTTAAGGTCATTTGATTTGAGTGTCAGCGGTTTATCCAAAATGTTTCTCTGTTCCCAAAAATCAGTTCCCAAACAAACCAGATTTTGTCCACGTTGATAATTTTGGATTGGTATCCCTACGTTTCTCTGTTCGTTTTAGTGCCACAGCGGTTTACGCAAAATACGTTTCAGCAGCTACATGTATACACGTTGATAATTTTAGATTGGTATCCCTACATTTCTCTGTTCGCTCCACAAAATTCGGTTTGATCAGTTACGCAAAATACGTTTCAATGTTAACAAAGAAACCAGGATTCTCACAGTCCGCATAGATAATTTTAGACTGGGGTAATTAAATTAAATGTTGATGTGCTCGGTTATCGAACAGAAAAGGGGAGGACATTTAAGATGAAAATGGTGGAAATTTAGGAAGCGGAAGACGTGAAAACTCAAAGCACTCACTTGCTTATGCAGAGAATGAAATCCACTGCTGCTAAGACTGTACCCACGAATATGCAGCAGCTTATACATCAATTCCACCATAGTTGGGTAGCGACAGGAACTCTGAAAGAAAGGATAACAAATTGTTGAAATATACATTGTAGTATTGTTTTTTATTACGGTTGAGTACATACATAAAGTAGCGGTAATGCGGTTTCTGGGGTTTATAGGATTTTTCTTAGCTCCAGAGATAATATTATTGTATGTTTCATCATTTGCTACACAGTGCTATGGCAGATAATAGATTATTAGATATGAACGTTTAAACATTCTTCCCCCTAAGTGATCTGCCACACAAATTACCCAAGACTTGCTCTATGCAGGGTTCACAGCATTAATCAGTAGAGCAACAGCAGATCTAACTTGAAGGACGTACGTCGGTGCGAATCATACCGAGGTCAATTGTTCTCTTTGCCTCCTGTGGTCCCCCAATTTTTTTTACTTGGGCTGACGCTTATTGGGGTATTATGAGTTAAACCTACCAGAAGTTGGAAGGTTATTAGTTGCTTCTGTCCCTGTCAAACTATATCATATGGACATGTTGAAATGTGATGCATCTTTCAACTGGACATGTTTTAAAAAAGACTTAGATCTACCAACATTTTATTCCTACAAAAAATAAGAATCTTCCAAATATGTATAAATGATGAATGTTTATTAATGGAGAAATAATTATTTATTATTTAAAAATTGAATTTATTCTGAATACTTTACTTTTTTAGCCAATGAGCACTCCAAATCAGGACTTCAGTCTTTTGTATTCTGTTTGCTATGTATATATGTATGTATGTATGTATGTAATTTGTATTTCTGTCCTGTAAGAAGGTTGTTTTGCTGGAGTATTTTAAAACTCTTTTTTTTTCCTCTATGGCCTCCCTCTGCTAAGTGTAGTGTGTAGTTCCAGAAAATATCCATAATCTTCCACGAAAGAAAACAGAAATTCCGGGGGGGGGGGAGTTCAAAAGGAAGCAATTTCCGAGGGAGTTAAGGGTTGCTTACAGAGAATTTTTCCAGGAGGGAAATAAAAATATCAAAATATAAATATTAAATGTCAGCTTCTCTGTCGAGCAAGCTATCAGTTATTTCAATGTTACCGGTCTTGTTTGCATTGACCATCTTTTATGTACGGTGAACTATATACTTTTTTTAACAGCTTACGTGATAGTTTTCTTTACAGTGTAATACAATAGTAATTGTCATCAGCTCATGACTAAACTTCCGCTTATCTAGCTCTTGCTTTATTACACATTTGATCCACTATATTAAATCTGGTCGCGTTCTAAGCCTTCTTGTCACATTTTCTAACTAAAATGAAGTAATCAAAGTTCACGTGGTGTGTAGTTTGAATGTAGCTGGTTCTGTTGCAGATGACATTGTTCCTGTAGTCAATAGGGTGAGGTATCACCTCCATGCTTAATTATTAGCTGAGGATGTCCTTGAGATTATTAGACGCCGTACAAACATGAACGAAAAGGTTTTTTTTTTCATGAAATTGCCAAAAAATTATCAACAACATTCTTGCTACCAAGTCCAATATTCTTCCCAGAGGGTACACATGGGTGAAACTCAGGCGTCCTGCACGTAAAATTAACATCCGACATGATTCCAACTCTCTTTCAATTAAGAATATGTAGCGGTGTCCAGTTTGGTGCGTGCCTTCTCCATTGTCTTTCACATTGGCATTTATCAATTTTCATTAGCATATAAGAATCGAGTTATACAAATTCTCTCTATTTAAAGAAAATGAGGGGTGCAGTTATGTCTACAGCCATGTAAGATGTGTTACCTACCTTTTCATGATTAATCCACACTTTTAGTTCAAGTTTGCATGCCGCTGGCCTCTGAGGATTACATGCTTCATGGTCAGTTTGCCATGCACAGACATCTTTCTGGAAAATTAAATGTGTTTTTACTATCAGCTTATCACACTTCTATTTAGTATTAGGTTACATTTACTAACTAAGATAAAATATTTAATACATTGTTTTTAAGGCACCTCAGGTTTCTGTATCACATTTGTTCTGTTTATCTAGAGAATTACTGTAGATGACTGATTTGTTGCTAATAATGAGGCTTAACTACAGAGTACAGGGCAAATTTTCTAGGTATATTCGTTGGGGTGGCTCGGTAGTCCCGACTAACAAGCCACCAAGTCGTCGAGCCACTAAACTATATAACCTCAACTGAAGAGCCACCGAGCCGCCGAGCCACTAAAATATAAGTATACCTATAATCTGCTATAATACATACTAAAATATATGCCTTCTATGTCTGTCTTGTACTTATATGTCTTATATCTTTCTCGTTCTTTAAACACTTGTCATGACTAGTGAGCCACCGAGCCACTTCTGTTTAAGACCTTAAAATATGGCCCTGTATTCTGTAGTTGCTCCAATAATGATACAGTATTGTTTAAAAGTTGATTATCCAGGGCAGAACAAAAAATTGAATCCCACCTGTCCAGTGGGCAAGTAAATCTAATAATGTGATTCTAACTAAGCTGTTGTCTACAATAAGTCATGCATGAGGATACTTTGTGGATACTTTGTGCAAAATGTAGGAAATGGCACTTGGGAGAACCTAGGTTTGCAAAATTTTCTGGAGGGATGCTATCAGAACCTCCCTACACCCATAGAGACTCGCACCCTCGTGCCGAAGGCGCTCATGTTAGCTCCTTTCAGGCTAACAAAAACTTCCCAATTTTCCCTCAGAAGGGGTTGGAATATCTCTTACTTTAACTTCACCTGCTCATACGGCCCAGGTAGTTGTCACTCTGCAGCTACACTGGACACAAAACTCGTGTGAAGTATCTAAAAAACAAGTAAAAAATACATTGAAAAACTGTCTTGTTTCTCAACCCCACAAGAAACATCAAAGTTTTAAACCCTTTTTACGGTTCATTAAGCACCTTTTCAATTGTGCCTTTCCCTTTTAACGGATTGACTTGAATCCGTACAAAATCCGAAACCTTTCAGCGAACATCAACTTAGATCCACTCCGCCATGTTTGCTTTTGGTTCCCAGTCCGGCTAGTAAGCCGCCAAAAAACGCCGGTTACACGAGATTTTCCCTACAAAAAGTCATCTTGTCATTTGCAAAAGGCTTTCATGAAGTCCTCCATGGACACAACCGGACTGCAAAGTGAAAACGCAATGAGTACAATTTATTTATAAAATTATGCCTATATTTCAACGTTTCAACTACTACAAAGTCTTTAAATCATTCATAATACTTAACAATATCGAAACTAGCAGTAATTTATGCATCTAGCTTGGGTCGCCTGTGGACTACTAAAATATTATGACATTTTGCAAAGCTGAAAAAAACAAATAAGAAGCTGAATGAGTTAAAGCCATGAATGTTTACATCCTTTGGAAGTTGTTAAGCGAAAAGTGATGTTGGTTACTCAGCTTCACTCTTTGGACTTAACTTGCTATACTAAGCGTCCCCACTTATGGAAATCAACTGTACTTTCATCCAACCTCATTCCCAGGGTCCTTTCTCCTTCTTCACTGAGAAAGGGCTGTGGTATCCAGGTTGAATTTAATCTTTTGTTAGCAGTGCTCACATCAAACCTGAATGCCGTTAAAAAAAACTCAGGCCTTCAGAATGACACTAGAATTGGCAATCATAACAATAAAGTACTACTAAATAGAGAAGTGTGATGTCAAAACAATAAAAATTTGTGAAATTTTGGGATTGGTTAGCATATTCAGATAGATGACGATGAATACAGCCTCCTTGCCAAAAATCAGCCTGTTAGACAGTGCAAATTGGTGGGTAAATAATAAGAACCAGTTTGCTCTAATGATTCAAATTGTAAATTGTAAATTGTAAATATCTTATTATCCACTCCCCTCAGGGCTTTTCAGGGATAATTTACAACACTGGTTGGGGGACTTTGCCAGACTGCTTAAGGCGCAGTTTACAAGTACTGAAGGAATGAGTGATGATGCCCCCATACATGAGTGTGAAATTAAAATCCTTCTAACATTGGCTTGGATCATAACACTAATGAACAAGGCCTATTGTAAAAGTCATGGGAGCATACCATTGCCTTACTAATTTGCACCAACAAGCTGATTTTTGGCAAGTGAACATTTTTCATCTTGTTCTTTCTGGATATGCCAATCTATTCCATAATTTCATAAATTTGTTTTATGTGATGTCATCACTCCTCTTCTCTATGCCACTGTGGTGAAGAACATTCCGTTGGTCGTGGGGAGCTGTTCTTTACAGTAATGTGCCATTACTGATACACAGGATAATCCCGACAACACTCTTCTAATGGCTTGAAAAAGAACTCAGCAAACTGACCCAACTGAATGTTAGTTTCACTGTAATCCTTTTTCTCTTGATAGTTTTTGAAGTGAAATGTAACTCCACCACATTTGACAATGTCAACACCATCCTTTCCATAGCAACAGTCAGGTCCATCTACATCAGCTCTCACAACATATTTGACGTTCTTTTTCAAAACAAAAGGATCAAACAAAACATCAAAGCCGTTAATTTTGTCTGCACTGTATGACAGAGGGACTGAATAACAGATCTTATTTTCCAGAAACAATAACAATATTCCTTTCTTAGCTTGAGCAATTTTCAAAGTGACCTGATAAGGTAAACCTTTGGCGCAACCCAACAATCGGATCCCATAAAGCCAGACATCTCTGTCTACCTGAAGTGCAATGGTGTGAAATGTAGCATTTTTGCCATCATAATCCCGACACCCCATTTCTTTTTCTTCCAAATGATAAGGGTCATGGGCACAGGAATAATATGTTCCAAATCTACAGCAAGATTGATATGTACCAGTCCGCCTGAATTCTGGAAAACCTGGTGTGACCAATTTGCCAGATAAATTCTCATAAAACAATTCATTCTTTTCTTCATCAGTAAGGATCTTGGAATCCAGTACAACACCATGACTCTCCCTCTCCTCCATAACTGGAAACCGTAAGTTCTTTACAATTTCTTCACCAAGAATTCTTCTTTTAATGTCGCCATCTGTAGCTAATCCCTGCATTTCACACTTTTTCACAGCCCACTGGTCAACAGCTTTGAACAGCTGTAACTCTGAGATAGTCAGTGTGTCTCTCTTGACTATGGCTTCAAGTAAGGACTTGTCAATTGTTACAAATTCCTCCGATTTTACAACTGCTTCGGTTTCTCTGTCAATCATTTCCCAGCATCGGTCTACGAGAGGTTTATCTTCATACTGTTTAGCGTGTGACAAAACACAAAGCACGTTAGCTACAGTTAATTGCCTTAAGAGAAAAACGATGCATTCATCAGCAAGAGAGGGCAAGACGTATTTCTTGGCCAAATACAACACGTGTAGAACATTGCCGTCATTCAATTCTACCTCCTCGCTGTATAGGTATCGCAGCATTTCCAACACTCCATCGTACTCACAGTCTGGTAGGTCAATAGTGTCAGATTTTTCGGCCATTTCGCCGCAAAACATGGCAAAAAACACTGGACTTCGAACAGCCAACAAGAACTTGTGCGCTGGAATCACCATCTTGCTTTTCTGGTTCTGAGAGTCGGTTTCGACGTTGGATGCTGAAACAATAAACTTAATGTCGCTTAGTAAATCATTGTTAAGCAAAAAAAGGGTCCTTTCTCGTTCCTTCGCTTTCTTCTCCTGTAAATCGAACCAAGACCTAGGTGTGAGGCTTCCAGGTAAGTGATTAAAACCAGCCATGACCTCGGTTATACTGTTTAAGACTTGTATTTGCGCCGTGCGCGAAATTTAAATATAAAGCTCTCCCTTCTTTGAAAAGACAGCGGATTTTTAAAACTTCATGTATGGCTACATAAAATGGCCTCCTCACTGTGAAATCGTGTAACTGGTGACTATAACTACATGTATATAGCCCTTATCTTCTCAATACAGAGGACACCTGATTGTTGATTGAAAGTTTTGTTCCGGTCTCACCACAAGTGAAGTCTTTCCTTAAGTTGACACTCTGTGACCCTTACACCCACAAGATATTGATACCTAACCAGACCGCGCCACACCGGCTGCAAAAATACAGATCAGGGCAGTCCTAGGGAATTGGCGGAATTCGAAAGCCACGATGAAGGAAAGAAACATCTCTTTATTTAACAACGATCTTCTAACCGAGGTCAGCTTCGTTATTGGAGCGTTGAGCCGCAGACTTGATGTGTCTAGCTCAACAGGCCCAAGGGGGGGCTGCTGCCCCCTTGCCCCCCCCCCCCCCGCTAGATACAGCTCTGTACTTGGTTTTTTTTTTTTCTAGAGCCCAGAGAAAAAAAGTCCTGATGATCGAGAAGTCAAGATGATGTAGGTTCTCCTGTATGTAAAATTTGAAGCTCTTAATATTTTGAAGCATATAAGCTTTACGTAAACGTAGTTTCTCTTTTTCTGTTGGTGTATCGGGCCTTAACTGTTATTGCATATTGATAAGTTGGAATGTTTGATTTCAAGACTTCACAGTACTTCCTGAAGATATTATATTAATCTTAGTAAAGCACTCATTTCCAACAATCTTGTTAATGTTCAGTAATGACAATTTTTATAATATGCGACATCTTTTTGCATAATTCCACCTCTACTCCTTCTATGACATAAATTATTGTCAATGCCCAGTGAAGCAAAAGTATAACAGCTGCAGAAAGCAGCAGTGGTGGAGAGAAAGGAAGGCAGAGGGAAGAAGTTGAAGTCAAAATAACACGTTTGTCCAAACTACCGCGAAATTTTGGCATCTATAAAGCTATAGTTTGGAATCTGGAAAAAAATCCAGCCAAGATCTAAAGCAGCAAACGTTTGGGTGGGTTTGTGCAATTTGGGAAGACGGAGACCAGAAAAAGGCACTACTGAGTTCAAACAGTGCACTTTGTAAGATCTCTAAGGTGAGTGGGTTAATAAGTCAATGAAGTTACGTCTGAAAATTCAAAAACACTTCATCTTGTTTTCCCTTATTAGTCTTAAAATATGTACAAATAAATCTTCTTTTCTGTCGCATAATCTCTGAGACGTAAAATTCAAATAAAATAAATAACCAATTTACAATCTCTTAATCTTCTATATTCTCGTCTTCTTCCAAAATAGTTGCAGGAATTTTCTCCTTCACAGATGAAAGAATATCACGCACAGGAGAACCGGTTCGTGGCGTCAGGTGGTTTAACTCATTCCAAGGAAGAAGATCAAAATACGAAAACGTAAAAGCTCTGGTTAATCTCTGGGATAATGAAAAATAATGGCTTTCTTTTAATATTCCTGCTATAAATAAATGTCTCTGTAGCTGTTTTTGCCGAAGCAAGGCCAGCGCTTCTTCCCTTCGTCTTTTTTCTTCTTCTCGTAATTGCCTCTCCTCTTCTTCTATTCGCTTCTGTTCCTCAAGTCTTCTTCGTAACTCTTCCTCCTCGCGACGCAATTTCTCCAGGAAGGCGATTCTCTCAGACTCTTCCATGGCCTTTATTCTTTCCTCTTCTTCTCTAAGTCTCGCTGCCTCCAGCTCAGCTTCAATCTTCTCTTGCTCTCGCCTTAACTCTTCCTCCAGTTTTCTCTGCGCTAGTACTTGCTGCTGTCGTCTCTTCCACTCCTCGCGTGCGCGCCGTTCCTTCTCAGCTTTAATCTTCGACTGTCGCTCACGCTCCAGTTCTTCCTCGCGTTCACGCTGGTTTGCTTCGTCTTTCTCTTGCCGTCTTAGTCTACACAAGATAAATACAGAGTTAAACACGATCAAGCCGCATTAAGCGCCATTCCCCATTGAGCGGACAGGTACCAATAGCCCGATATTATCAGAATATTACTGAACTGCTAAGAGCGAATTTTTTAAAATGCCAACAACAACCAACTAATATTTTACTATGATCTTAACAAAAAGATCTCAGCATTTTAGCTTTTCCGTTTCAGAGCACTTGTGATTGAGTCTCTTACAATATTCCCAGGCTATTCAAAATTTTTTTCCCGAATTGCATTGAATTTAACGCAGTCCTCACAACAGGCGTTATTTTGACTGATCTTACAGCGGGACGGTCGAACGCGAGGCGGCGCTCGTCTCTCACACTTAGGGCCGACCATTTAACTCTTGACGGGGGGGGGGGGGTGGTTGATTTTGAAAAAAACAGTTTCTGCAAGCGCTTGTCGGAAGAAAAAAAATGCATGCAGCACAAATGTAATAGAAAGCTTATGGAAAAAAATATCCTGCCCACCAGATTGCTGGAAGAAAAAAAATTCTTGATGACCAGAAATCATCCACTCCCCCCCCCCACCCCCCTCAAGAGTTAAATGGTGGGTCCCTTAGCACTTGACACGTTGGCTCATGACGAACGACAAAAGTGACCACGTGATCATTTTCCAATGCCAACTGATAGTAATTATGCTTGCACTTTGTCGTTGGCTGTTTTAAATGCGTAAGGAGAGGAGTTCACCCGGCGTCAAGGAGAACTGTACTTTTCTATAGTTCTCGGATTCGTTTGAGGTAAATGGGTAGTTTCTTGATGTTGTGGATGGGTGGAATCACCAAGTGACGTAATACAATAGATTAACACAGCACAATACCCACACCGCTTTACGGTCAATTCGCACCGGTTACTTAGCCCCCTATTAACTGGGGCGAAATGACCGGCTAACCCAACACCACAACACAACACAGAACAATACCCATACCGCTTTACGGTCAATTCGCCACGGTTACTTAGCCCCCTATTAACCGGGGCGAATTGACCGGCTACCCCAACACCACAACACAACACAGAACAATGCCACACCGCTTTACGGTCATTTCGCCCCGGTTACTTAGCCCCCTATTAACTGGGGCGAAATGACCGGCTGACCCAACATCACCACAACACAGAACAATATCCACACCGCTTTACGGTCAATTCGCCACGGTTACTTAGCCCTCTATTAACCGGGGCGAATTGACCGGCTACCCCATCACCACAACACAAAAGTGAACCAACAAAAGTTTCTGAAACACCAAGAAACACCCCGTAAATGAGATGCGCGCTGTTTCTACCCCTCCTCGCGTAAACAGAGGAGAAGGTTCGAGGTTTGCGTACGTACTATAACCCATCATTACCTAGTAACTTGTGAAGCAAACATGGGTCCAATATAGTGCGCTTTATTGAGCCAATACGTACTATAACCCATCATTACCTAGTAACTTGTGAAGCAAACATGAGTCCACATAGTGCGCGTTATTAAGCTTCCTTACCTTCGTTCTTCCTCTCTCCTCTTCATTTCTTCCTCTGCCTCAAGCCTCAGTTGTTCCAATCTGGCTTCCTCTTCCAGAGCGCGCCTCTTTGCTTCTTCTCTCTCCTTTCTCTTACGCTCTACCTCTTGGCGCCTTCTTTCTGCAGCGGCAGCTCGCTCAGCTGCCCTCCTGGCAGCTCTAGACTCCTGAGCGGGCTTTTGCACCTCTTCTACAGAAGGTTGCTTTTCTTCGGGCTCCGACGGCACAGGCTCCGGCTCGGGTGGTTTCGGAACAATTCGCGGGAGCTCGGGGACTAATGTTTCGCTGGTTTCAGTGGGTTCATCAACCTTGCTATCCTTTAACTCATCAGAGGCTTTTGAAGATATTCTGGCTGAAGTATCTCTTGAAACACCAGAAGACGCAAGAGTTCCGTCTGAAGCTTCAGGCTCACGCTCACCGGTTTCCGAATCGATCCGAATAACTTCGGCTTTTTCCTCCATCGTTAAATCCTCGGCAACCTTCTCACCAACTTCCTCTGTTTTCTCCAGCTCTACCTTCTTCGGTGCTTCTGATTTCCCTTTTGTAGTTTTGGTGGTTTTAGCTTGCTTTGTCCCTTGCTTTGCTGGTTTCTTCCCGCCCTTTTTCTTAGGCGCGGCTGGTTTCTTTGCCGGAGTCGTTTTCGCTTTCCCCTTGGGTTGCCCTGGTGGCTTTTTGTTTTCAAGACCAGCTGGCGGCTTGGAAGCCGCCGGCCGTGGAAATTTAAACGGCTGTTGGTCCTTCTTTGGTGATGAAACCGCCATTCTCGATTTGGCTTCAATCAGCGCATAGTCTGGTTTTACTTCGCTGACAACAGCATTTAAAGCTGTTTTAAAGTTTCCGTCGTCTTCGTCCGATTCCTCGTCCTCGATTTCATCAGCCTGCATTTGTTTAAGACTCGGCTCTTTCAATGCATAACTAAACAATTCAGCTTGTATATCAGCATTAGATATTCTCTCCCAGGGAATGGATTGAGCTGCGCCAGACGAAGCAGAGCCTTTGGTTGAAATGGAACCTTTCCTGGCTGAAAGGAACGGAAAGAGCTACATTAGATCTGGGTCACCACTGGGTCACCTGATAAAGGGTTGTAAAAAAGCGCCGGTAACCGGCAATATCACCGGCTACTTTAAGGTTATTGCTGCCTGCAAACATATCCCTAGCGATATGTGTTCCCCCACCTGGGAAACACATATCCCTAGTGATATGTCTTCCCCTACCTGGGAAACACATATCCCTAGTGATATGTCTTCCCCCACCTGGGAAACACATATCCCTAGAGATATGTGTTCCCCAACCTGAGAAACACATATCCCTAGTGATATGTGTTCCCCCACCTGGGAAACACATATCCCTAGTGCCCCGCCGGGAAACACATGGCAGCTACTTTCTCTCATTCTCCAGCTACTTAAAATCTTTTTGACAACCCTTGTTTAAGCGTGAATTAAATTCATCTCGTGGGCACACTTTCTTAATTCTCGATGACTATTGTGTTTTATATTAAGCACGGGTATTAAAAGGAGAAATTCAATTTTGTTTGCTCTTATGGCTTAAAGAGTTCAGAGCTAAGAGTAAATGACCTGCAAAACGCCCAGGAAGTGTATCAAATAGTACGACTTTAATGCATAGGCCCGAGAAATTTTGATGAAAACGCTGTTTGAATCTACTCGAGCCACTTCCGGTCTTTGTCTGGCCAAAAAAGCAAAAGTCCCCAAAACGTTGTTTACAAGTAGAGGACTATGCTGGCCTTTGTTTTGACGTTTAACTATAGTTCTTGATGTTCTCCAACTATTGAAAGTAGCAAAAAAACTCACGTTGTTCACGGCGTGCATGTCCACTAGATATTCCACTCGGTGGGTGTGCTCGGCCAGGCTTCCTGAATCTTTCTGGAAGAGGCGGCAAGTTTTTCAAGGTCTCAATTTCCGGGACTTCACCTGAATCATTGCAAGAGAGAAACAATTTTCAAAAATCAACCTTTTTAAGTATCAATCACATGGTTTACAGAACTCTGGGATCCTAATGTCATCTGGAATCGTAAGACCATCTCCACAGTTTCCTGAACTCTCTAATAAAGTCATTGTGTCTTTGACTTGAGTATCAGACATTTCTGTGAGGGGCGGGGGGGAAGAAAATGGAAGAGAAAAGCGAAGGTAAAAGAACTTGACTTTCGAAAAAGTCCTTCGTCCTATTTAATATGGCCCACGAGGGCCTCTTGCGATATAGTTACTCGCTCGGCTGTCTCGCGGCCTAAAACGCTCCTCCCACTCGCTCTCTGCAGTGAAAGTGAAACTACAAAGGTTGACTATAACAAGTCTGGGGGAGAGCGAGTGGAGAGAGAGAAACACTCTTTACCCCACCCTCATAATCATCTCTCCCTAGCTAACCCCTGAGGAAGACCTGATGCTCCTGTTCCACTTTCTTATGGAAAACATGACTGATGTCTATTGCTGGCCTGCAAGAAGGCTGCCTGGGGGTTCTAGGAGTGGGAACGTTCCCCTGCCCCAGAGTTCCTTTAGGAGCTTGCTTGCAGGTTATTCTATTGCCTGATCCTTTCACGCTAACATGCTGAAGTCACACTCACCTCCAGAAATCATCAAAGCTTTCCTGAGGGCTGCTACTGAAGGACCCGCAGATCGGCTCACTTTCCTGTGCCTTGTGGGACGGATTGGTACACCTCGAGTTGTCACACCTGGCATGGGAGGTCTTTGTTGGCCGGCGGAGCTGACACGTGCATCTACAAGTACATTACAGAACATAAGTAAGAATTTCGTCTAAGACAATATGGCCATATCATTGCATAGGGGAACACTTATCACTAGGGATACCTGTTCCAGGGTAGGGTTTCGCAGGTAAGGGAACACATATCACCAGTGATATGTGTTCCCTTACCTGCGAAACAAGTTCCACTAGTGATGTGTGTTCCCTTACCTGATATGTGTTCCCCTACCCAGGAAACACACATCCCTAGTGAAATGTGTTTCCCCAAGCCAGGAACACATATCCCTAGTGATATGTGTAACACATATCACGTAGAGGAACACATATCACTAGGAATTGTTACTGGGTACAGAAAACACATTCCACTAAAGAAACACATATCAGGAGTGGCATGTGTTTCCCTGGCACGTAGGGGAACAGATATCACTAGGAATTACACTCCAGTAAACTTCATTGTCCATTTTTCATTGACAGAGGTTAAGCCCCCTCCCAATCACAAGACTGATAAAACTTCTAAAATGTGATAACTTGTTTACATCACTACGACATTTTCACAAAAACCTGTAGTAGATAGAATATTACAACAGTTACCGAAAAATCATACTGGTTCACGCATGCGCACTACTTTGTTCTGAGAAAATCTTCTTCTTGTAGTCGTCCTCATCTTAGAATCTAAAGGTTTCTATTGAGCATAGTCCACAACACAGAGGTTGTTTAAGCCTGTGATAAAGCATACCTGATTTAGGTGGACCCAGGAGGTAGGATAAACGATCAGCCCACATAGCAATTGCGGTCTTGACATCCTCCATGAACACCATGCCAGACTGTGGACGACTGAGGACTTTGTTTGCCACAGTTCGGACTTCACCCTGTAGTTCCTCTAAGCTGATTGGAGGAGGGGGCTCTGCCTCCCCCTCAGGATATTCCGCACCTAAAATACGATGAAAAAAAAATTTCTGGTAAGCGGCCCACATATCCCTCCCGTTATCTAAAGTTAACGCTAGTTTCTCACTTAAGGTGGATTTCAACTGCCGCAAAATTCTCATGTGCATTTTACCTGCGTAAATAAAATTAATAGAGGCATTGTATGGAAGGTGGCATGTAATCATGTAAGTTGAACCTTGTTAAAATTTTTACGTTTACTCGCACCCCTCTATACACCACCTCTTCAGGGCTCGAAAAAAACTTGAATTCCAGTTTGTTCTCTGGGCAAGCAGCTCCCTCATTTTGCTTGCCCTGGGCCACTTACTTGCCCAGCAAGAAAATGTACTTGTTCCGGCCAACCGGATGGTACTTTTTTCGAGCCCAGCTCTCGTATATACTTACGCATGTGTATTTTACATGCGTATGCCCATAAAGATTTTGCGGCATCAATGGAAATCCACTCTTAAGTTAAATGTTGGTTGAGCTTTAGTGATAAAATCATAACACTACAGAATACTTTTAGAGCTATTGTACCTTCCTCCACAGCCACTCTGTCATCAGCTTGAGAAAGTTCCCCTTCATTCTCCTGTTTTTTAGTAGCGTCAAGTTCTTCTCCGTCAAGGCTAATACCCTCATTTTCTTCAGCACGTCCTATGTTCTGAGATGCACCAGTCTCTTCTTTTCCCACCAGCTCAGTGTCACCTAAAGGTGCAACTAAATCTGCGCCATTATCAAGTTCGCCACCTCCTCCTTCGGCAGAAGTTTCCTTCCTTTCTGTCATAGCAATCTCTGCACCAACATCTTCCATATTTTTGTCCTGGTTTCCTTGCTTGTCATCGCTGTGAATGGTGTCATCTGTAAGAACTATATCATCAAGAGCTATGACTGCATCATTCTGTAACACTCCTTGACCAGCTATAGACTCTTCACTCTCAGAATGAGCCTCTCCTTCATTTTTATCACCTTTGACAACGTCTGAAGGTTCGTCGGCTGCAATTACAAACACAAGAAGGTATCATCAGGAAGGGAAAAAGTAAATCACGTCTTGTTTTTTTTATCAGATCTACCCTTGGACTGTGGTGTGGGATTTTCTCAAACACTATTCTGTATCTAAGGCCGAAGAGACATGATATCAGCAGGGCTGTCGCTAAAATTTTTTCAAAGTTAAAAAGTTGCGATGCACATGTAGTTAATATAGTAGGCGAGGATTTAAAAAGCCAGGGAGTTCTGTTGGTTGTATTTTCCTTTTGCCTCCTATAAAAGTAACCAGTGGGATCAGGCTCATAGTTATAAAGCCAGGGGACTTTTTTTGTTAGCGTACATCTAGGGTTTGAATTAATTTTTTTTTCAAGGGTAAAATAAGCTATTTAACAGCATCGTAATTGAAATTGTGTAGTTCCAGGAAATATCCATACTCCCCCCACAGGAGGGATTGGAAATTCCTGGGGGGTGGGGGGGGGTTCTCAAATGCCCAAAAATTTAAGTACATGTATGAAGCTTGACTGGAATTTCCAGAGAGGTGGGGGGGGGTCTAAGGAAAAATCCCTTCTGTGGGGGTGGTGTGGATAATTTTTGGAACAACACATTGCAATTGTAAGTAACAACAGGGCGGTGCCTTGCATGGGGGGAGCGTCATGTTTGCACTTACCCTTTTGGTGATCCGCAATTATTATTATTTTTCAATAATTCTTGTAATAAATTATAATAAATTATTTCTTTATTCATGTCTTTTAAATTTTTTTCATGATTATAGTTTTGCCCTAATAAAGCATAAAAAAACCACAACAATTCCCATCAAGCAGTTCTTAGTGACAGCCCTGATCAGAGGTTAGTAGGGAATACACTGGCACCCAAGAGAACTGCCCTCCCCTCCCCTCCCCCCCCCCAACCCCCTAGATCTCCCTTGACTTTCTGAACCTAACAAGGGAAATGGTACCTTCTTCACTGGAGTCCCTTTTAAGAGACACTCTTTCAGCTGAATCTTCTGATACACTCTCATTAGCAGCTTGGTCAGATGCAGCAACATCGTCATCATCTTTAACATTTGACACACTCTTACTTTCACTGTTAGCAGTTGCTTCAGACCCAGCAATGACGTCCCCACCTTAACGACAAGGTTAAACTGTTATTGTAATAATGTGACAATGATCTACTCTAATGCTCTCAAGGGTAATATAATGGTAAAATAATAAAGATTCCAGGGGCACTTAGCATTTACACACACCATCTTGGTGGAAATGTAATGCGTGTAATTATAAACTTAAAACTAAAATTTGATTTAGTGGGAGAACAACCCACTACAAAGTATATCAGATATGAAGCTTTTCCACAGTAGATCTACAAGTTATATTTCCCTGTGCATATAAATTATAATGTTGTCTATAGTTTATAAGTAATATTGGAATTGTAATAATGATAGCGTATTTTATTTTATTTTAACTTATTTTCTCGAAGGTATTAGCTCTACAGCTACTCTGTAAATTTTGAGTATAAATAAGGTATATGTATGTATGTATGTATATCAACATCAGTTGAACAGACTTAAAAGATTAGAAAAAATGCCTTGCCTCAAATCAAACCCATATTTTCTGAAGCTTCCCAGAGAGAATGGCATGAACCATTAGATTTTCCAACCGAAATTTCTGGTTTTCCCATTTAAATGGTAAGTACTCCAGATGGTTTTAACTTACCCTGTAGGTCTCTTTGGTCTAATGAAGGAATGCTTTGATCCGAGGAACTTAATTCTAAGAGTATAGAACCTAGATCAACAACATCAGGTTCCTGTTTGGTGTCAGGGAAAGTGTCTTTTTGTTCATCACGTGATGCCAGCATCACGGTTCTGCCATCTTGAAGTTCCATAGGTGTTGTCGGTCTTGCCCCTGCAGATTGTATAGGGGGTAGGCGTGGTATGGAAGGAAAAGAGCCCGATTTAAGGCTCCCTCTGTGTTTGGCTTTACTCTTTGGTATGGTAACCATAACAGCAGGTTCCTGTTCTACCCCTCCCCCTTCATCTGGGTAGTTTGTCACCCATCCCTGAAGGTCTGAGAGATCAGATTCTAAAGTTTTCTGAAGTAAAAGATGAGAAATTAGGTCTTCTTTCTGTTTAGCATTTAACAGTCCATACTGGTCTCTTCTTTGCGGCAGGAGTTCCACTTCAGGAAGGCGATTGCTCAATGATTCAGCTGGACTCAAAGCTCTTGAAGATGGAGCGTATTCTTCTGTTTCACTATTTATAGATATCAGTGACGCAGCTCCAGTTGACATTCCATTCTTGTAAAAATGAAATGAGCTGTCAAACATTGAGCTTGATGGGGACACAGGAGGAAGGGACATTGTACTGTATGGCTGTGGTTTATCAGGAAATAAAGAGCCCAAACCAACATCCTGGTGAAATGGTGCTCCTTTCGGATCAAAAGTCAGTAGTGTTGGATCCTTTATAGAACCTGTAGCAGTTAATCGATTCCAAGTGTCTCCCTCCAGTGAATTTCCAAGAGATGCAATGTAGCGTTTTGGTGAAAACCCTGGTCTCACTGAATGGTCTTTGTAGCCACTGAGGCGTTTCTCAAGCAAAGCCAGAAAAAGGGGATCCCCCTGTTGAAAACAAAAGATACTTTACTAAAGAAGGTAATAAAAAAGGCCAAACTCCCCTCTCCACCTGCCCCAATGACAGGATGCTAGAGCTGTAGTTCATCATAGGATTACCCCTCGGCATTACATTCACCAATACCCTTTAATACACCTGGGCCAGGGGCCATGGTGTGAGGCACTGTGAGAGTACGAGAAAGAAGTGTCTCGCCCAAGAACAAAGCACAAGAATCCAGCTCAGGCAAGGGCTTGAACCAAGACCTCTCAATCCTGAGTTCAGCACGCTGAATATTAGATTACTCAATGCCTCCCACAATCTAGTTGAACCCCATCAACACTGCTGCTACTAGGCCATGAGAATTTGGTCACATAAAACCTTTCACTGCCAGAGTATATGACGGGATCTGGTAAGTAAGGTGGTTCTAGCGATCTACAGATATGACCTTCGAGTCTAAGGACAAAATCCTGTTGTGTGACCACTTTCCTGTGGTACTGTTTATTATGCTGTACAAGGTGGTTCTAACTTTTGAGTCTGTGGGTGAAACCCTAAAGTGTGACAATTCAAATGAAAGTTACTGAGCAGTACTTTCCTGTGGTACTGTTTATTATGCTGTACAAGGTGGTTCTAACTTTTGAGTCTGTGGATGAAATCCTAAAGTGTTACCATTCAAATGAAAGCTACTGAGTTGTACTTTCCTGTGGTACTGTTTATTATGCTGTACAAGGTGGTTCTAACTTTTGAGTCTGTGGGTGAAATCCTAAAGTGTGACCATTCAAATGAAGGCTACTGAGTAGTACTTTCCTGTGGTACTGTTTATTATGCTGTACAAGGTGGTTCTAACTTTTGAGTCTGTGGATGAAATCCTAAAGTGTTACCATTCAAATGAAAGCTACTGAGTTGTACTTTCCTGTGGTACTGTTTATTATGCTGTACAAGGTGGTTCTAACTTTTGAGTCTGTGGGTGAAATCCTAAAGTGTGACCATTCAAATGAAAGCTACTGAGCAGTACTTTCCTGTGGTACTGTTTATTACGCTGCACAAGGTGGTTCTAACTTTTGAGTCTGTGGGTGAAATCCTAAAGTGTGACCATTCAAATGAAAGCTACTGAGCAGTACTTTCCCGTGGTACTGTTTATTATGCTGCACAAGGTGGTTCTAACTTTTGAGTCTGTGGGTGAAATCCTAAAGTGTGACCATTCAAATGAAAGCTACTGAGCAATACTTTCCTGTGGTACTATTTATTATGCTGTACAAGGTGGTTCTAACTTTTGAGTCTGTGGATGAAATCCTAAAGTGTGACCATTCAAATGAAAGCTACTGAGCAGTACTTTCCTGTGGTACTGTTTATTATGCTGTACAAAGTGCTTCTTGCACATGGTACTATTTTATTGTGTTGTGTTTTGGTTTGTTTTTAATTTTGCTGAACATCGGCTTTGGCCACTTTCCACAGGGAAAGGAATATTCTGAAGGTAGCATTAAATTATTTTTATAGGATGGCATCATGCTTTTAAGGGTTGATCCATTTGACCATATTATAGAAATACTGGAATAAGTGGAATAAATTTGAGAAACTATTTGTTCAACCATTCATACATAAATTTAGAGGAAACACAGTATTAACTGAAGATGCATGTAGATTGTAGCATACCAGTGGTTCAAAAATCCCAGGAAATAAATTGTATCAAAACATCTGTATATTCTTTTTCCAGAATAAGGTCAAGCAAATGCACCCTAAACCTTTTAATCATTTTAAAGTACTTAAATCCTACACAGCATAATACCATACATACCCCATTCTTATAGTCCAAGATGGAGTTCCTCAAGTCACTGATTGTCTTTAACTTAAGAGACGATTGTTTCTTAATTCTGTGGCGCTTCTTTCTTGGTTTCGGAGAACCAGGCAGGAAAAAGTCCTCTGCATATAAAAGTAATGCTCCTTTCCTTGTTGTGTAGGTCTTCGGTACATTTATACATGATTGCTTAGTGTTATCTACCTTAGGTAATCTAAATAACTTGTTCTCATATCTGGGTCCAGCCTGGTAATCTGACACCTCAATTTGTGGTGGTATTCTGTAATTTGATCCAATGGGGGGCAAATGGAGATCGTCCAAAGAAAAATACTCCTACATGAAAAAAAGATGCACTTTAAATCAGGCTTGCATTATGTGAACTGTTATTGGTGTTGGCTCCTGCTAAATCAGGGTTGACACTACAATTTTAAGTTGCTAGGTATAACAGTTTTGAACGTTGGACGGAGCATTAGGGCTGATCCACACTAGCAAAAAAGCTATTTATTTAGACAAATTTTCTGTCCTCTCCAATGCTTAACAAATTCAGATGGTTTGTCGCACTTATACAACTTTTGTCTGAGACAGGAAAATCTTCAAAGGTGCCGTGGACAAAAGTTATCCCAGGCAAAAACGTGTCAAAATTGACAAACTAAATTATAATGTGTTTTTCTTGTCAATCACTTCTTGTAAAGCCATTATTCTTTCCATACAATTTTTGGTTTAGATATTTCAAAGACAATTCCAAATTTGTCTGCTAGTGCAGATTGCCCTTATATACATATGGCTCCCCAAGTAACCAGTGTTATGTTTTATAGCTTAATTAAAATCCAACATTGCATACCGAGTTCACTATGATATAGTGCCTCATATTAAATTTATTCAAAACTTATTATACCGGCCTGATCAGAAACGGAATTGACACAGTTTTAATAAATCTGTCAAATTAATTTTACTAATGTGTCAAACTTCCAACGATTATTTGGCACGGACATAAAAAGTTGACATTTGCCGGTCAAATCTGAGCTCTGTCAAAGTTATCCACAGGGATTATTAACAGCTGCGATGGTTGAAAAAAGTTTAATCAAAACAACTTATGGAAATAAGCTTCAAAGATGATAAATCGACGAATCCGTCTTGAAGAAAAAAATTTTACCATAGCATTCTAATTATTTTGGAACAAGAGAGTCTTGAACACAAAAATGGAAGAATTATCGCTGGTATTAAAGTCTTAGAGCCTTTCATGTAAAAATAATTATACGTATTGTTTTGAGCTTTATGAAACTTTGCTGTTTGTTTACAATTTGTAAACTAAAGCACATTAGCATGCTTGGACAGTGCCAACTTGATTATTCCGACAAAATTCGCGTCGAGCGAACGAAAATTTCGTGTTGCAATGACAATTATGGGAAGATTTATTATTTTTGTAAGGTATTGTTTCTCCACAATAGAATGCCCGGCTCGACAGGAATCACTGGTTTCAATGACTTTATACGTACCGCGACATCAAAAAGTCAATATAAAACACGCTGACCCCGATATTGAATTCGAACAACACTTTAACAAAACTCCGTGTACTATACTCAATATTGAAGCTCGGAGAAGCTAGTGGCGGGATCTCTTACACGTTCGAACGAAAGAACCGCGATACATTAATGGAGCAAAACCTAAGCACGCGATAGAATGCGGGATTAACTCGGGAAGAATCGAATCCTGCAAATGAGCTCTAAAAAGCCTTCACGCTTCGAGCAACAGCCATACACAAAATCATTCTCAAAAGAAGTGTAAAATCAGACACTTCTTTTTGACCAGAGTTTATACCAAGAAGAACACGAAAAATGACATGATGGATTCGTCTGCTGCAAATTATACGAGTGCAAGACTGATGATCAGTTACGTTCGATACCTTTTGGTCCGCGATTTCTTGATAATCTTTTTTTGCTGTTCCATCGTAAGTCCCATATCCTTGACTAAGTAAGGAGAACATCATTTTAGCAGCTTTCTAACATCACACATCGCCAAGAAAATCGTTAATGGAAAGGAACTAATTGCCCTTCCTGATTACTGATTCTGTTGAGCAAGCGGTTGCCATAGGACGATGCACTACTCTATTTTATAAATAAATGACTTATTAATTTATTCTCCCAGACATCCATTGTTCATTTTAGCTCGTTCCGCCAATCAAAAGGCCGACTTGAGAATGCAGCTGCCTTGTTACAACGAAGGGGAGGGGTGGAGGAAAAATGTTCGCTTTAAAAGATTAAGTCCGTCAGCGCGTTTGAGAAGGCGCAAAAATACGAAGTCTCATACAGTATCTTGCAAATGAGAGAAAGAAGATTTCTGCAACAAGTTCAACTGATAAGAACATTAAACAAAACCCCAGTCGACTTTCCCGATAATTTCATTTTCTTGTCTGAATAGAACAAGACTAATCGCTTGTTTTTGCTGTTTCGGGAAAACCCAAGTCGCTATTTGTTATTGCTGTTTGGCTATCACGTTACACCGTAATACAGTGGCAGGATTTGAATATTCCTCTTTTCCTTCGATCTTTAATCACTGGGTGTTTGTTCACGGATCGCTGATAATGTTCCAGGATTCGGAGCACCAAAGTTAAGCAGCGATTTTAACAAGTTACGGAAACTTCTTAGAGATGAGATGAAAACCTGGGACAGCTCTCGCCATACTTGATTTCCCCTATCCCTTCGCAAATAGTTTTTACCTGAACTTTTCAAATAAAATGAATGAATGAATGAATGCATCCTTCCCGTAAAGTCTTGCACTTGATTTCGATGTCTATAAATCTGAGCAAAGAAAGCCCGGCCGCCCTCTACAAAGTCATTGTTGCTTGCAAAGCGCACTGCAGCTCTGTTTTGCAAACCTGGCGCGAACCACCGAACCACAGGTAACCCAGTATTAAGCGTGAGTTAAATAATGTGGTAACGAAGTTGGACTTTAGGAATCTTAAGCAAGAACGACGGCGACGGCTACGAAAACGTCACTTAAAAGTGAATTCGCGCTACTTCAATCTTGATCGCGCTTATTCCAATTCGAGTTGGCAAATTTTTCTGGAGTTGAATTCTAAAAGATCGGGTCAAACTTAAGGAAAAGCAAAAAAAATTGTGTTTACGTCCTCGGCAAAACGTGAAATTAGGCACTTTCACGTTGTAGTCGTGCAACGACGGCAAAGAAAATGTACCAAAAAGCGTGATGCACGTGCTAAGTTGTTGTTTTGCCAATCTAAACCTATTTCTTTTTTCTGTTCTTGTTGCCGTCGCCGTCGTCGTTGCTTAAGCTCCGTACTACCGTTGTTCAAATATGTTAATCACATTTTCCGGTTTCAAGCGCTTGCAACAGAGGGCAGAAATGCTTGGACCTTTACCATCATATTTGAAAATGGCTGAAGCCCTCCCCACGCTAACCTGAGATCAGGCCCAATTTGAGCGGTTCTCTTACATTCTGCCCACCGGAATGTTATTTACAAAGCGAAACGAAAATAGAGCCTCATCTCAGGTTATCCTCAAGCCTACCGCAAAATGTACATTTATTAACTATTTTGGGCCCAACATTGCCAAGGCAGATTCGGGGGATGAAGAGATGAACCTAAAGCCGACGAAGGATAACAGCCCTGGGTAACAATTACTTGAAACTTTCTAAGTTCTTTTCACCTCGATTGTAGCAGTTTAAACACGTTTTAAACAATTTCTATGGAAACCTTCATAGATGACAAACACACAAAGCAGTGTCTTGGACATTTAATTTTTTCCATGTTTCAAATAAATATCTTCCACGCATTTTTTACTCGAAAAATACAATTACACATCCTATTAAATATACAGAATTATGTAAGGGCTAGTCTCTCATTCAACTGGCGCCCAGTAAATAACTGAGTTGAACAAGAACACACGGAGCAGATATCAGTAAAATATTCTAGTGACCTGATGATTTGGAGGCAAACATATTGACCAGGAACAATCAAAACCCAAAAAAGATCCATCTCCCTCTACAACCAGTATCCTCCTTAGCAGGGGAAGCAGATGACTCAACCAGTAGCACGAAACGAAGTATTTCCGGCGGTAAGCAATCCGTTAGGAAGGCTTTGATCGTCTAAAATTCATCGATAATACCATGAGAACAGGAGAGATTTATCCTTTTTTGATAAAGACTAAAACTAAGACTGTTCTGTCAAGTGAAAAAACAGAATTTCCTGTCGTCCAGTTCCATCTACAAGTATACAACAAACTGAGAACCATGTTGTTTGATCGCTTCCATAATCACAGAACGAACTGACGTCCACTCTGACTCAGTCGTTAATACACTCTCGATTAGCTATGCTAAATGGGTTTGTCAATGCTTGTAATATTGTTCTTTTAAAAACGGAATAAAGTGTTGTTGTTGTTGTTGTTATTAAAAGAAAAAGGGTTTTGATTCACCCGGCTAACTAGACTACTAGAACCAAGCACATTAAGCAAAAACGGAAAAAAGAGAAATGCAAAATTGATAATAGTAATAACAGTAAGCAAACTACAGCACATTGTCACTGACAATATTACAAACTTAATCAGCATAAGTATAAAATAAGAATTAAAAGAAATTCACATTAAGTAGCTAAATATCTCAGGCTTTAAGAAAGCTGATATCAATATTTACCAAAGACCATTTATATCCCCAAAATTTGCCATTTTTAAGATAGAAAACGCATAATTTACTTTCAAATATATTAATATAAATAAATTGGAAGCCATAATTTACAAGGGGAATTTAAAAAATTGCATTTACCGCACTGTAAAAACTATATACATCGTTTAATCCCTGGGATGAACCTTTTGAAGATGCAACCTGTAACTGTAACATTTTTCAGTGATTAGCGAGTATTTTCAAATGAATGTCGCGAGTTGTTCAAAGTAATCACGTGATTGAGTCAACTTTGAATTGCCACGCCTTTGATTTGCTGGACTGAAATCTCGCGGAGTTTTATCCACCAATCAGAAGTAAACGAATCTTGACTTGCTCACATGCGTTTTCCCGCTCTTGGCAAACGTTTAAGCTTTTGTTCGAGCTCTGATTGGTTCAGTTGATTGTCTACGCGTGATGTTCGGAGTTCTGATTGGTTAATAACTTAATATCAAGTAACTAAGTAAATAACTTAGCGACATTCAATTGAACCCGCATTGCAATAAGAACATCAAGAGTTTCCTTCAGTTCAGTTTATTCTGGGTAATATTCGGCATTAACAGGAGCCAATAAGCTGGAGTGAGCAACTTCCATACACTCGTGTCAGGGCGCTAACATTTCACTGACCAGTTTATTTTTAGCACGGTTTTGGCGCAAATCATTAAATTCCCCTATTACTATTCGGCAAAACATACAGGCCTGAAAATGGCTAGTATTTTGGAAATTTTAAAGAAGTTTCATATCTTCTTATACTTCGAATACACTCAGCTCATAGACTGAATGGAGGTGCCCTAATATGCATCTTAAAACAAACCGGTCGATGAAAACACAGTGAAACAAGCCTAGTATGGGAGAGGCTCGCTTCACGTTATGAGCTCCTGAAGTCAATGTTTTAAAATATATTTGGAATTCAGTCACAAAAGGGCGACAATTAATAATTAACTGAATAAAAAAGATAAACTATAGTTCCTCTTGTAAGATACTCCTTGGGAAATCATCTTATATGCAAATCTGAGAGAGTTTGTTGGAGAGGAGAGTCCAGCTTGCGCTATTAACAGCAAAGCAGTGTAGGCGATTAGACTGCAAAACCAAGCCCCCTTTTCCTCATTGCTCGTCCTTGCTTAGCTGAATACCAGCGACTGAAAATATTGACACCACTAAAAACAAGAAAGTAGCGTTAGTGAGCATTTCATATTATTGCTGCGAGCCACTTATCTTTGAGTCTCCTGTGGTTCCTTGGGTGTCCTGTCACTGTTATGGATTCATGTTTGCGGGTTTCAAGTTATTTACTGGCCAATAAGGACCCAAATCACAAAGAACTCGTGACTGTATGACTTACTGGTAGTCCTTTATCCCACGACTATTAATTGACCCAATAAAAGGGACTGTGATTAGCAAAATGTGTACGCGAATGAAATAATTCTTTAAGTCAAACTTATCACAATATTTCTGATATGAAAAAGAAAAACGAGAGAAAACTAGTAAAGACGTATTACCTACCATTTGGTAAAGTGAATAATTCCCTTGGTAAGTCGCTGAAGTATACATGACTCATAGCATCTGAGGCGGATATTCTGTTCTTTGGAACACACTGAAAAACGACAACAAATTGGAGAGTCTTGTGACGCGTTCAATAAACAAGAATCAAAGAATTTTCAACTCCACCCCACTTAACTCCAAATGAACAACCCCAAAAAGTTATGATCTACCCGCACGTCAGCGGCTCAAATACCAATCAAAAGCCAACATTTTGTTTCACAGAACACAATCTACCAATGCACAATTTGGGAAACTTACAGTTCTTCAAAAGGTGCTCAGTTAATGCTGTACTGACATGATTCTCTATATTTCGATACGGTAGATCATACCTGCACCATTTCTGTGGCCAGAGATTCAGCTCCAGTAATAAGCAACAACCTGAAGACATATCATAACAGTGATTTTGTTACAAGAATAGTTAGTATATACACACTCAGTGATCTTGGTGATTTAAGCAATCTGATTGGTTCGCTATCTCGGACTATTCAACAATATTCACCTCCTAGCGAGTGGATAATGTGTGAGCTCAGTGTTTTTCCCATTTTTTAGAGAACGATCTTTTAAAAGTCGACAGAATCCTAGGGCTGACTTTTTTTAAGGCAAGAAAAGACTTGGAAGGATTCAATACGGCGTTTTTCAATTTACTGTAGCACTCAGTAGTAGCAGGAGTTTTGTGCTCGATGGATTGTTTAAACCTCCCGTGTATTCGCGTAGAAGAAGCCGTTTCCGTTTTCTAAGAAGACAATTTTGGCTCAAAAATCGAAGTTTATTTATGACAAACAAATTTAAAAGGAAATGTTTGCAGAAATTCTACGTTTCAAGTAAACAGGAAAAAGAATGATACAGAAAGACGACGTCTTACCTCGAGCAAATGAGCCGCCATTTTTGTCAGCACTTCATGCGAAGAACGACACAACAAACCCTTTTGGCTATAAACGTGGCGAGTCAACAGAAAACAACACAGCTCTACTTTTCTTCTCAGGTAAGAAAACAGTTCAAACTTTTAGCGGTTCCATTTAAGCCATTACGCTTTTGTTTGCGAAATGATAAACTTGTGAATTGCCATGTTTGAAATTTCTGCAAAGATCTATTTTTAAACTTACGCGTGATTTGATCTGTCAATCAAATCGTACTTTTGAATGGTTTCCTCTCTGATTTTGTTGAGATCACTTCATGTGTATATACTAAAACAATTATTCTTTTCAATCTCGGTG
This sequence comes from Porites lobata, assembly GCA_942486035.1. Taxonomy (NCBI): domain Eukaryota; kingdom Metazoa; phylum Cnidaria; class Anthozoa; order Scleractinia; family Poritidae; genus Porites; species Porites lobata. The sequence continues at coordinate 559,179 of CALNXK010000195.1, forward strand.
AATAGTGGCTTTGGGAATATTTACCTCGCCGCTTTCGCGTCTCGGTAAATATTTTGCCACTATTCACCTCGATTTCAAAGAATAATTGTTAATTATGGTGAGTCCTGGGACTCACCTTGTGAAAAATATTGAGTCCCAGTGCAGAAACAACAATTGCAAGTCCCAAGGGCGGATCCAGGATTCTTTTTAGGAGGGGGTGCACTCGTCTCTTGCTCTACTTCAACACCAATAAACCACATAGTTTTTTTTTTTTTTTGGCAGAATACCAGTTGTATTAGAAAACCACAGGTCATCTCGGGGGGGCCCCCCTGCACCCTCCCCCTTGATCTGCCCCTGAGTCCCTGTTCAAAAAACCAATGAGTCCTAAATTGAATATGCTCGGGCCTTTATGTAACCAGAAAGTTACTGAAGACAGACTACAAAACTCTGTAAAAATATATTCCTTCTATTTTAAAGCACAACAAAGGTAAAAGCTAACAACACGAACAGCGTGAGAATATTCTAGAAATACACATCTTCAGATCTATCCGATCTTTACCATGAATTATTTTGCGTCTTTGGAGATTTTTATGCGTCAGGGAACAAAATCACTGGATAATCATAAGTGGGGGATATCACTCGAGGCAATTTCATTCGCTGAGACAAAACATCAATTTTTTTCGACGGATGCGATTAGGAGAACACCCTTGGATACTTTGTCTGGTCCTATATAGGTGTCCGCTACCGAACAGTTTGACTGTTAAATGCATTACACTCACGCCATCTATACCAGTAATCGTATCGTGACAATTAGGTGAAAATCACTTACTTCGGAGCAACAATTCCAAGTCTCTGGGGTGGAAAGTCAACAAAAACATCTGTGGAGTAAAAATGGGGGAACTAAGAGATCGTAACAACGTAGATATACACTAAGCGGTTAAGAGGATGACTGTTTAGTGTGCTTTGTAAACGTATATCAGTGACAAAAGGCCTTGCCTATAATGCATACCTGCGTTATACTCAGGTAATCTGGAAACACCAGGCCATGTCTCTTCTGTTGCTGTTCCTAAAATCTAAAATTGACAAGATAATTAGTTTTTTCAGGTAGACTTCAGTTCATTACAGTCGACTCTCTCTTCAGGAACACCTCTGTAAAACGGACACCCAGAATTGGTCCTTGCCTTTCTTTACACCTTAATTTGACCCTCTACAAGACGGACATCTCTCAAAAACGGACACTTTGCCTACTGCAAAGTGTGATGTTAATTAGCCTGCGAAGCAGATGTTTCCTTACCCACCCTTCTCCCCCCCCCCCCCTCTTCCCCGCAAGTTTGCTCCTTGTTGTCCATTGCCCTTGCGCCTATTTCGTGCTTTCCCCGCTTGGCTTAACCCTTTAAGCCCTAAGAGTGATCAACATCAAATTTCTCTTTGTAATATCAATGCTTTGTAAAACAGAGTGGTCATGAGAATTACAGACATGATCACACAAGATGAATTGGCTTGATATTTTATCAACTTCTCCCCTCTACTTCTGTAGGAAATGAATAGGTGCAGCAAATGAGAACTCGAATTTTGATCTTAGTGTTTAAAGGGTTAAGGGAAACGACTGCTAGGTGATTGACAGGTTAGGTGATAATGAATTTAGACCTCATAACTAACTTACAAGGTGACATACGACATAACCCTCCGTGTCGAGTGTAACCATGGTAACTGAAGTAACTCCTACCTGCCATATCTTGTTGAGTTGATCAACGGAATCTCTCATTCCAGGAAACAGAGCAATTCCTGTTACCATTTCCACAAAAATACAACCGGCACCCCTGAACAATGAAAATAGAGTGATTTAGTGGTGAAAACGAGAGAACCTGGGTACTAACCATTGACATGGTTAAACTGGAAATTCTGGTAAGAAAATCAAGTGTTCACGTCATTCCCTTTGGAATGGCCTGTTCAGAGACCCTCTAATTTCTCTTCAAAGTCCGTCGAGCGGGCGTGATAAAAATAAAAACCGTGGAGGATTTGTTGACCGCCAGCGCAGAGGGTAGAGGTGGGGGAAGAAGAAAATAGACGGAATCAACTGAAACTTTTTTCTTTCTCGCGCGCGCGCCGATATTACCGAAAGGAACGAAAAGAAAAATAAAACAACGTCTATGTACAGGCTGCGTTTGGAAAGCTTCGGAAAATATGGGCTGTGATTTAAGGCGATGCAATTTTTCCGTTCTTTTTAGTCTGTTCAACTGATTTGGACATACTTTGTAGCCCGTTGTAGCGGGTTATTCTCCCATTACGTTAAATTTTACGCGTTTTTTTGTTAATGCACAAGATTTCCACTCGGATGGTTTGTGAAAAAGTAAACACCCCTTGTCTGTGAGCAATTCAAAATTCGTATCGTTTTCACAGAGACTATGGACTAAATTTGATAATTTTGTTGCCTTGTGACTTGGATCCCTTTAGAAAAGGAAATGGTTAACTAAGTCGGTCCAAGGTTAAGTGCATTCATATCTTACCAAATATCTAATGATGTCGTGTAATCTTTTGATCCTAGAAGAACATCTGGAGGTCGATACCTGTCAAGGTTCCCAGCGAATAAAATATGAAGAATTAATTTTATTAAACAATAATTTTAACACCGCAAAAAATAAAATTGTTCAAAATTACAGAAGCTTTTCAAGCTGAAAACATTTTTTTACTTACCAAAGTGTAACGACTTCATGAGAGTACGTATGGCTAGGAACGGATTTAGCACGGGCTAAACCTAGAAACAATCAACCTCGGTTAGACATAGACAAACAAATAGCGAGTTTAAGATGCCCCTACGGCGACGGCAACGAGAACATGAAAAAGCAATTGGTTAAGATTAGCAAAACACGACGTGAATTGCCTAATTTCACGTTTTATCGACCACGTGCACGTGACCATACGACGACGAATCTCTCTTACTCTTTGTATACCCGGATATTTTTCTTAAGAATTCAACTGTGGGAGAGTTCGCTTACATAAAGCATAGTGACCGAGTTGGGATAATCGCGCTAAAGTTTCATAGATGGAGGAGTCACTTTTTAAGCGATGTTTTTGCCGCTGTCGCCGTCGTGGCACAGTATCTTAAACTCCCTAATATCTCTAGAAAACAAGAGAAATGCAAAGTGATCATAATGATGGGGTGGGGTGGGGGAAATCATTGCAAGGGAGGGAAGGGTGCAAAGGGTCATGGGGGCAAAGTGAAATAATGATGTCACTAACCAAAATCAGCCAGTTTTAATTCTCCCACTTCATTTATTAACAAGTTCTGAGGCTTTAAGTCCCTATAAACACAGAAGCACATAATGACGTCTTAAATACAAAAATTGCATGTGTATCAAATACTGTCATGTTTAGTTAATATAGACTGTATGTATATTAACTCTGTCTAGCTTTATACTGGTTTTAATATAGTTACCTTAGTTCTGATAGATTTTGAACCATATATTCTAGAACAGTCTTTTATCACCAGTACTTACCTATGAAGAATTTTCCGTTCATGAATGTAGTCCAGTCCTCTTAAAAGTTGGAACAAAAACAGCTAGAAATACAAATAAAGAATAACCACGCAAATTCTTTGGCTTGCATTGAGTATTTAAGCCATTTTATTTTCATTTGCTCTATTTATGAAAGAGCTGTCATGAACGACTGACACGGTAGATTTTTCTTGCTGTGGGCCAAAGGTACTTTCAATATTAACAAAAACAATTATGACGCATATTAATGTACCCCAAAAAAATCACTGTTTTCCAAGGCAATTATTTTAATTTGTCCTTAGATTATTAAGTTACAAACAGTATCTTAATAGTAACAGCCCTGGCTAAACAAGGCTAATTAATTATTACAGAAAATATACATCAACCAGACATGTATTTTCAAATATACCTTGGACTATGTGCAAAATGGCAAATGGCAGATTACACCATTAGCAACCAAACAGGGGCGGATCTAGGGGGAGGGTGCAGGGGGTGCGCACCCCCCCTGAGATGGCTTGCAGCTTTCTAATTAACACTGTGCAGTCGCTTCACAGCTAATACAAAATTTGCTGTATCGTTTGATATGTATTCTCAGCAGCTCACATTATGTTATTGCCTAGTCAAAAGCCTTCTTCTTCATATTCGCTTTTAAAATTTGTTTACGTCATCGATCAGTTACGCCATCCCTTAGTGCTGCACCCCCTCCTAAGAAAAATCCTGGATCCGCCCCTGCCAAACTTCTTTAAGGCAAAAATCTCTGAACAAACCTTTACATTGTATGACGGAATACCTCTCGGAAACTTTTCAAGGTAGATATTTAGATCTGTGTCCTGCAATGAAATATGTGAGAGAGCTTAGGAAATACAAATATAAATTTACAAAGGACATTGATCTTGCTGATCAGTGCTTTGTTTCAGATGACTAGTTTCCTACCCCATAGTAGCCGGCGAGCAAGCTCTCTGGGGCGCTCTAATGGTGAGGCGGGAAAAGGAAGCAGAGCTTAAAACCTTGCAACTACGTCTCTGGAATTTGAATTCCACCTCCAATTCCCCTGTCCGCTGCGTCAACTGAGCTGTCACATTTCCGCTAATCAGCGTGAAGCGGAAACGAGGGCGAATGTAAACAAACATTGAAAAACATGTGCCAAGGGTAATACAACCATTTCTAATGTCATCTCCACCAATCAGCATTTTGCATCAACTTTTTCAATGCAGATATTCAAATTCCAGAGACGTAGTTGTAAGCTCTCCTTCCTTTTCCCTTCCCACCACCAGAGTGCCCCGGAGAGCTTGCTCGCAGGCTAACCTCTTAGTAGGTATTGACCCCTAGAAACGTGTCCACTTAACACTCTTGACATAAGTTGAGAGTAGTTTTGCAATATTATTGTGTAGTAAGCAGTGGTTTGACACTGTAAACTCAGTCAACCCTCGCTGAGATGGGACACTCTTTTACATTATTTACTCACCACAAACTCAAAGACAAACATGAGTGTATCCTTGGTATGAATGATGTCATGTAGTGTCACAATATTGGCATGCTTCAGCTGTTTGAGCAAAGAGGCTGGAAAAAAAATGAGAGTATATGTGATAATCATGCAACTGGATACAGATGATTGGCTATGTTACAGGTCAAAATTATATCCAGGTTTAATATCTTTTAACCCAGTTGATTCTCAATTTCCTTTGTCTCCTAGCCCTAATTCATGAATAATTAAGGCTACAGAGTACTCTGTAGCTTTCATCTGAATGCTCACATCATAGGATTTCATCCACAGAATCAAAAGTTACAACTACCTTAATGTACAGCATAATAAACAGTACCACAGAAAAACACTGCTCTGTAGCTTTCATCCGAATGCTCACATCATAGGATTTCATCCACAGACTCAAAAGTTACCACCACTTTCACTGCATAGTAAACAGTACCACAGGAAAGTAATGTTGAGTAGCTTTCATTTGAATGGACACACTTTAGGATTCCACCCACAGACTCAAAAAGGAACCAACTTGTCAGCTTTCATCCACATCCAAACTGACAATTCAATAACTATAACTTAAAGCTTACAAGTGCATGGCCAAATAAGTGCAAAAAAATCTTCCATAACTGTTACCTTCTCTGATGGCGGTAAATGGTGCTCCTTCTTCTTCTTGCAACCTGATCTCCTTTAAGGCCACAATCTTATTATTTGCACTAAGGTGAAATAAAAATATACAGTATATTATCTTGTAAATCTTGTCTTCCATAGTATCACGAAACTCAGAAGACCATGAACTTGTAACAGAAATATTTCTGGAATGTTATCAGTGCTTTGCAAGGAAAAGCCAATCAGACATGAGAAAACTAAAGTGCAAGCAACAAGTTCAAAGGCACAACTACCAAATAGTCCTTTGAGTGCCCAGCTCTCTTCAATGGGGCCTAGTCTTTCCCCTCTGAAAGTGACCCCTCCTGAATTTCTTTGAAATAGCTTAATATTACATGAAATCACGACACAGTAATTAAGCAATATTTTGATGGTTCGCATATTAATTTTTGCAACACTTAAATTTTGTGATTTTGCAAAAACTTTGGATTAAGAGTCACTTTCATTTCGTGTTTTTTAGCAAGACACTTTTAATTCAACTTCTTATTTAATAAAATAAAGCAAATTCATCGGCATTATTGTCAAAGCTAACAGATGATGCACCGGCGGTACTGTCCAAGATTTTCCTATAAAAAAGCCTCACAAGTTATTTATGTTATGTCTTGAAAAGGAACAACAGGAAGTAGTACTCTACTCCCAGTTACAACACTAATGTAATTCTCTCTTTCTCTCATCGTTTCACTTAATTTTCGCATTATGCTATGTTCGCATCATTTTAATATTACCATTTAAAAAAAAAAAGTGCAAAATCTGCAAAATTAGATTGTCCCCAAAATTTCATGTACTAATTGAGGTGAGTATTGACAACTGCTTGATGCAGTAGCATTACCTGCAGACTCCTTTGAACACGGTTGCATATGAACCCTCTCCAAGCTGCTCCAGCTTCTGATAAGCATCAAGACAACCAAATGGAGGGGACAGGGGCTGCAAACGATCAATGTCACTTGGTCATTATAGAAACAATTACATTTACATTTGTTAAGCTATGTGCAAGCGGACGCAACAACTTCCAACACTGATCTGTCCATGCTGGTAGTCCTGAGTAACAATGTTAAGAGCTGCAGTGCATCATGGGAAAGACACAACCCATAAGACTTTGAAAACCATTTGTAATGCGCATGTGTGGCAGACACAATGCTGCGAAAGCTGTACAAATGGATACAAGATTGTAGTGCTATGCTTTGGTGATCACGGAACAAAAGAAATGCTGGAAGTTGTTGGCTCAAACGTTTGACCAGTTTCAAACTTTGCATAACAACTCCCAACGACATACAACAACATCCAACAGGATGTGCAAACAGACGCAAAATGTGACATTTAACAATGTTGGTAAATGTTGGCCAACAATGTTGCCTTTGTTTGCACAGGGCTTTACAACTAGGAGGAGATTGGTGGATTAGCTTTTCCTTTGGAAGCACAGTAGACACAAGGGGGTACATGTACTACTCCCTTTAATTTACTCTGGGGGTGTGATTTTGAGTTTCTGCAACTGTTCTGGACAGTGATTTAAAAAATAGGAATCCTGTTGCAGCTGTGGAGGGCTCAGGCATAGATTAAAGAGGGAGTGAAGTTTCGCACCTAAATTTGATCCAGAAAAATCAGGCATCCATGGGGATAAAATCAAAGTGAAGTAAATATACCCCTCTTCCAGAGAAAAGGGGTGCTTTTCATACCTGGGGTGGTAGGAGAGGGATGCAATACATGATGTGTTTGTGCAAGACAGAATGTGTCTTATTCTTGTGTTTTCTAAAAGTGTTTACAATTATTACTGATCATGAGGTTTGCCACATTTTGGGATTGGATATCAAAGATTCCTAAACTTTTCTATACTTTCATGCCTAAGATTCCTAAAAAAATTTGAAAAAAGTTTTTTTTCTAAAAAGTTAGCTAAAGGTGCACACGACCAACACCGGGGGCTCGGCCACACACGCCTCCTAGATTTCTAATACCCCAGATTTTAGTACCCTCCACCACTCTGTTATTCTTAATAAAAGAGCGGCCTGCCTAAACTAGCTACTGAATGATATAAACACTCGATCTACTACCAAGAGCCAGCATTCAGAAATTAAATTATATAGTTATCAGAGTTTTTTTAATCTGGCTCCAGTGTTTCAAAAAATAAAACTACCTGTGAGAAAACCCTCCTAATTTCATACTTCATTTCCGACTCTTTGCTTATTACACATTTCAATAAATATACTGTCTATATAAAAGTTGTTACATGGAGTTCCCACCATAGTTTTGCATGTCAACAAGGAATTTACATAAACGTATAGATTTATCTTTCCAGTAAATTTCACCTACAAGCAAAATTTTAAACTCAAAATCTAAATAAAAAATTGAAAACTAGTAAAAGCTTTCAACCTGACTGAAGCGATTATATAATCACTTAAATAGTACATGCATGTTGTAACATTGCTTCCTAGATATATATGTTATAGTTGTTTTATAAATAAGTACTATGTCTAGTTCTTTCTTTTGTGATTCCGATCCACTGAATTAAAGAAAGAAAAGAAAGACTGGTTTAGTGCCTTATTAGTAAAGCATTCTTCACATATGCATACAAAGTGCTAAACTGAAGCATATAGTCTTGCAGCTGTCTGGCCTGGCGTTGAACTTAAGATAAAGGAAAAGATTCAAGGATAACATCTGGAAATAATCTGGAACTTACCATCTTAGTTACATTTCTTTGACGCATCAGAAACATAGGTATAAATCATGCACAAGAACTAAGTAAGATGAAACACCAAAGCTACATAATATTGACAATATAATTCTCTAGAATTGACATCTTGGTCAATGAAACTGATTGTGAAGAGGGTAAATTTTTTTTTTTTTGCATGGAATATTGTGATAAGAATACCACAATCTTTTAGTGAGAAATAAGTTATATAAATGCAGATATCTCGAAATCAATAGCATCAAAGCAAAGTGACTGTCTTTAGAAATGGCTACAGATCTTGTATTACTGTTATACACACCTAAGAGTACAATAAATCCATTATAAATAAGTGTTAACTTTTCTTACAGTATTGATGATTTTGTGGAGTTCCTGCAATGTGATGGTTTCATCACTCCTTCAACTTTTTTTTCATTTGATTTAATTTGTTATTTACTCATAAATTTAAATTTATCACAAGAGTTTTTTAGTACTGTCGTCCCTCAGAAAAGACGCTAAAAACAGATTTAACCACATGTCCATATAAAAAAGAATTATTCTGTACACAAGAAAAAGAAAAATTCAACATGCACATGGCCCCAAGACTAATGTTTCAAACAGAGCACTACTGAGATCAAACTAGCCTTGTTTTTTACACTTATCAGTTCAAACATAAATAAATATTTAACAAGAAGAAATCCCACACTGACATAACGAATATTAAATAACATTCTAGAATATCATACATTACATAATTAACAGTTGTAACAATTTATTTCACTGAGAATATTAATGACCAATATGTTTATTATTAATTATTGTACCAGTATTAAAGTTAAAAATAGCATTCACACATCATATATTTTCATATAACCCACATAGCCCATTTAGGAAAATAACTTGGAAATTCTTTTCCTTTCAACAACAACTTTATATCTTTAACTGATAACCATCCAGGTACTTGAAAATGTTGACCACAAAAATATCTGATGCCATAAAATGTGATAACACTGGTTTTTAATGCAAATTCTTCCCAAAATATTGCAAAAGGCACTAAAGACAGTGCAGCATGCATACTGTTGTATTGCATGGCTTGGCTCCTTGGCTTTCAAAAGAACTAATGCCTATAAAAGTATATAGACAATGAAAATGAAGCAAAACAAGATAAAACATTTTTTCTACCTCTCTCTCTCTCACGCACAAGAGTTTCCACAAAACTTTTACGACCATTCAGTCTCTATTTCCAACCCTCCAAGTTAAAGTTTTTGCTTGATCGCCATTTGGCGACATATTCTTTTGGTTTAGGGAGACTTTTTTACAAATCAAGTCACCAGCTTCAAAATTTTAGGCGCCGTGGCGACTACAATGCTCGCAACTTGGAGGGTTGATTTAGTGTTTAGAAAACACAGTTTAATATTGTCTAGCTAGCTACATTGATCATAGAAACGACCTCAAACTATTCAAAACTTTGTCAGTAAAACTGCACTTTTGATCTACTGAGAAAAAATCCAAGCTGGCTTTCACAGCAAAGTTTTAACTAAATTTTTATGGAATGCATGGCCAAAGATCAAGGTCCGATGATCCATAGCCTGCGTCACAGATGTATTCTAACCACTGAGTTATAGCAGCAGTATAAAGCAGCGTCAATACCTTTTTTTGTTATGGGTACCTAACAGACCCAACGAAATTACCAGATGTGTGTTTCGAATTTCCTTTCAACCTGATTGGCGCACTGACAATAAGCTTTTTAAACAGGCCAAACATGGCATGTTAACTCAAATCCCGGTTCACAGGAAAGCAGAACAAGGATTTTGGAGCTGTTTTAGAACAAGGATTTTAATGGTAATCACCCAAAGCTGTTTATGTTGTGGGCAGTCAATGGCAGAGTGATTAATTAGGTGCCAGAAGTTGCGTTTACACTTCCATCCATGTGCTTTTATTTCCATTGTCAACTGACTTTCCCATTCTGTTGCTGAATCAGAGTACTCTGACAGTTTTTTGAGAGAACCCTGGGAAGTCAAATGACTAATAAATCTTAAAACAAACCTGAGGAATACTTTTCAGTTCATCGGGTGACAGATCATCTGAATGTCTCCTTCCATTGCCAATCTCAAAGCTGATCTTTCTAAGCCGCGCTCCTATTGAATCAGATGCAGAGCGCCTGACAGCCGGTCTGGCTGCCAGCTTGCTTGATGTCAGAGATGGGTTGGAGTTGCTATCAAAAACATCATTCTGTATGCATGAAAACAAACAACAGTAATGATAAATACCTTTGTTACGTACATGCGCTTCTTATGAGTTTTCTTGTATGAGTGATTTATCATACTGTCCAGCTATGTATGCCAAAAGTTCCAGTTCCAGAGTGGGTGCTTCATGAAAATACACCATAACAAGTGTAATTTTACTTGGGAATCATGTGAGGAAACTTGCACATGCTCAGTTGAAAATGGAAAGATTGTCGGAAGAGGATACTTTTTTCATGCCAGTATAATTAAGTAGAAGTACAGTAAAAGTATAATCTAGGCACTGTTCACAGGGTCAGAGTTCTCAATAGATTTTTAAGTACGAGGTGATCACTGATAAAGTAGGAGGCTCTTCAGCAAAGCCAGAGGTGTCAAAACAAAGCAAAGAAAAGCGACTTAAACACAAAGTAAGCGGCTATAAATCCCAAAGTAAGCGGCGATCAATCGCCGGGTGCCGCCTTCTATTGAGAACCCTGCAGGGTATCCATTTAAGCAAAATAAATTCTTCTTAAAGCACATGAGTCTTGTGTTAAATAACAATAAACTTATTTTAATAACATATAAAGAACCTGGTACTAACCTCGATTTGACTTTCCTCAGAGATATTGGATACATCATTTTCGTCTTTAATAAAAGCTACAAGAATAAGTACAGACCATAAGAGTCCTTCCCAAGCCCAAGGAGAGGGGCGGGATGACTCCATTAATATCCCAGGAGGGGGGCGGGACTGCAGAGGGGTGAAGTTAAGGGGCTTCACCCAAATTCCAGTATTTTTAGGAAGGTCAAAGGTAACTATTTTATCCAGTTTTTCTTAGGTTAACTGTTAATTTCATTAAAAAGGAAAGTTGTTTTGGAATTCCAGTTGTAGTGCAATGTGTCAGGAGAGTGACAAGCTTCTTTTAACATAAAAATGGCTTACCATTTTTAAAGTAGATCAAATTTCAACGTTGTGAAGGAAGAAAATGTGGTTTGCAAGCAGAATTGTTTCTTCCAAGCAAAAGGTCAAATCAATTTGTCCAAGGTCCATTACACACAAGAAAATGATTCTGTGCTTGGTTTTGTTAATTTTAACCAAATAAAATTCCAGTAATGATGCTGGTGAATCATGCACATGCCTTACTTAGTATTGAGAAAATCTTGTCCTCCTGGTCCCGGTTGTCCAAACGTTGGATAGAGCTATCCACCAGATAAAGCTCTATCCAGCAGATAGCGTAATTGATTTCTGTAATACTTATCTGCTGGATAGTGATTTATCTGGCCTCAGTTGTTCAAAAGCTGGATAGCGCTATCCACCGGATAAATTCACTATCCAGCGGATAAGTATTACGGGAACCGATTGCGTTATTCGCTGGATAGTGATTTCCCCGGTGGATAGCGCTATCCAACTTTTGAGCAACCGGGGCCTGGTGGATAGCGCTATCCAACGTTTGAACAACCGGGGCCTGGTCATCCTTGTCTTCTAAACGTCATGAAATCATGATGCTCTAAGAGGTCATGTCTAGTGTTCTGAGATGACAATTTCTGTTTAAAAATTGTTCTCTATCGATTGTCATTTTTTAGCTTACATTGTATTTTCTTATTTGTGTGGCTTTGATTATGAGCACTTGATTTTATTTTATATTTTGTGCAGTTTTTTTAAAGCTTTCTGGAAATCAATTTCAGTTAAATGTACTTTGTTAGGTTTTCTTGTATGAGTGTCATAAGAATTCATTTGAAAATATCAGAACAGATGTCAAAATCAGGATCTTTCCTATGCCCCTTCCCTCCTCCCCCCCCCCCCAACTTTAACCATGTTCTGAAACATGCAATAGAGGACTGGGGACAAAGCAGATCTTTCTTCAATACATCGATAATATCACCGATCACCACAGCTGATATCGCAAGTTTAATCTAAGCATCATATATAATATAACCTTAAAAAAAAAGCTTTAGAACTTGTTTAATAATGGCACTACTATTTCGAGCCAAGCATTAATTGTCACAATTCTAAAGAGAGGATTATTAAAGGCAATTAACAATTAATTCTTCAAGGACTTCTGTGGACTCGAAGCGCGAAGCTGAAATACGAATATTTATTAACCATAATGAACACGACACTGCTATTGCAGCTCAATATTACTCACATAACCTAAGTCCCTGTGATATTTTTCTCCGTAATTTCTTGATTTTCGAATCTGAAGAAGACCTCCTCATTCCTAGTTAAAGCAAGCAATTGCATGTTAAAATCTGCATTGAGAAGATTAAAAATCAAAATTGAAGGTGGTAAAGAAGGCAAAATTATAAAATATAAACAAAACCTGTCGAAGATCGATTGCGTTATAAACACGAACCTTCGTTGTTAGATGATACTTTGGCGGCATTATTAGCTGTGTCTTCGTCTTCCTCGCATATTTCATTATCATCTCCAGCAGACGCCATTTTAGGCTAATTTAACCGTGGCAAGTTCAAATCCAGTCGGACGAAAACAGCGCTCTGTTGATGATCTATTACTCCCAATGTTTACCGATCAAGCAGCGAAAACCCCGGAGATTGTCCTGACGTGTCCCATTCAAGGAGCAGTTTCCATAAGTATTCCTGGCAATTTTGCACGCAATAACTCTCTATTGTTAAATACAAAAAATAACAGAAGATTGAAAGTCAATTCGCACCACCACTTACAAAACAAATTAATTCGCCATTACAATAAAAGCTACCCACAGTGCACCTCCACGGGAATGAGAGACCGATATATCATATACTGTCCACTGTCCACTTCGCGCCAATTTCATGTCCACCCACTCATCTGTTGTCCACCAATCGCTGCCTTTTGTACAGTAAAGCCATTATCATTTCTTTTTTCATTTACCTCATCGGAGGGTAAGGTAAAGCAGAAACACAAATATTGGGGAGGGGGGGAATATCGCCTAAAAGATTACAGCAGAAAATCAGAACGAAACGATTAACCTTTGACTTCCAGTCGTAGAAAAACAGCAGATCAGTGGGTTCGTTGTTCTTGTTTTTATAGCGGTTTTATTATCCTGCGAACAGCAGACGCATTTCCGGTCGTAGACTGTTCACAGTCCCCTATTTTTTCGTGAGATCGTTTAGATATACCACGTCTTACCGTCACGGGTATCTTGATTTTCAAATGTACCGAGAGGGCTGGCGTCGGGGATTATAGATTTGGGAGGTGGGTAGTTTTAACACTTATGCAAGTTGGCAGCCCGTAACAGAAAGCGCTCGATCTCGATGATCTTACGGAAAAATAGAGGACTGTGAACAGTCTATTCCGGTCGTCGCTTCTCTCCCTCCGAAAATAGCTATTTTAGGAAGGGAGAGAAGCGACGACCGGAAATGCGTCTGCTGTTCGCAGGCTACGGTTTGGGTACGCGCATGAGGGACAGGATATTGGCCCTGCTTTCATGCCAAATCAGAAAAAACGAACAACTCCAAGTTGTCATCCCTTACTAGTTTTCACGAAATCGGTATCTATACTTTAAAAACATTTTTAGATCAACTTTTTAGATTCAGTAACAACTATTTTCTATTTTGAGCAAGGGGGTTCCGGTCCTACTTTTCTGCAGTTTACTAAGACCACTAGAACAATCTACATAGGCCTTGGGATCTAGAGGGGGGGGGGGGGAGGCACTTGTCTTAAGGAATCTCTCGCTATTGGTTCCTGCTCACTATAGTTTTTGCTTGTTTGCTTTGATTTTTTGTTTAGTTTTGGATTTTACAGTTAGGTACCTTGACCTTGACCTTAAACCTAACCTTGACCTTGACCTTAGGTACCTTTACCTTGACCGAGCCACCAAGAGCGCCGACTGTGAAAATGGCCTTCGGTTTTGGATGTGGTGATTTCATTTCCTACCGCAGCGCGACTCGCTTGTCATTAAATTGTGTATCTGTGTATCACAAAATTTACTGTTCATTACAGGGAATCTAATGGGTATTCGTTTCTGGGATTCCCTGACTTTCCGTCCCTTACCTGAAAAACTGAAGACAGCAGAATTGTACGCTGTATTGCTCTGACGAGGGCTTTGTAACCATTTACTAAGGCCCAATATCCAAATACAAATTCTCCAACCCAGGAGCCGATTACTTTCCAAACTGATTTCCTTCTATCACCTTAGATATGAAGTTGTGAGAATTTGACGGAAAATCAAACCATTAACCCTTTATTGACCATTTGCTTACACAGTTCTTAGAACATTTATTATTGATTGTGTATTGACACTGAATGTTAGGAGAAAATTCATTTTAGTCACTCAATCTCACTCCCAGTTAAGGCAACTGGAGGAAGAGAGAATCTGGGAACGAGAGTGGTCTCTAGGGAGTTAAACGTTTTCTTTATAAGGTGAAAAACCCTTTTCAAAGTATACTTTTTCTACGAAATTGTTTTGCACAGTAACTGATAGTGTCCATTTTGTTGGGACTAAGGAATTTGAGGACCCCTTGGGCAAATGTCTCAGCGACTGTATGTCAAAGAAACACCATGGAAACAGTACTCACTAGAAAAAATGATCACCGCGGCCTTTAATTATACATTGCAGGTTTGTCTTTAAAATGTCTTTCTGGCTAAATTGATCAGGGGTTTCATGGCCCCCAGTGTGGTGGTGTGCCCCACTGTTCTTGTATTCGTGGCCGCTAGAAGTCCCTTCTTTAATTAAAGAAACGCCGCGAAACTTCCACCTGTTCGGTGCCGTACCTATTTTACAGGTGGAACGCGACGAAATCTAAATCTTTATCAAGAGTCTGTTTCAAAAAAGGGAGTATTTGGTTAATAGATATTATTCATTAGTGCAGGAGACAAATTTTAGAAATCCAATGTCAAAGAACGGTTTTCACAAAAGATTTATCGCAAATTACTTTCTCGAGAAAATAGTATTTATTGTTATTTTATTACTCGGCGTTTGCAGAATCCCGCCTAATAACCACTCCAGGAGCCACATCCGTTGTATCTACACACAACAAAACGCCAGTCTGAGTAGCCTGTACACAGACGTTGTATTATTTTTCTTTTCGTTCTTTTCCAAAACATTCCCCCACCACAACCCCTTTGTGCTGGCGGTCAATAAACTCCCCCGCGGTTTTTGTTTTTCATCACGCGCGCTCGACGGACTTTGAAGAGAAAATAGAGGGTCTGTGAACAGGCTACAGTTTTAGAGGCGATATACTCTAAAATGACTCATCCAGAGAGGATCAAATGAAATACCGTAAAATTCCGAAAATACGGCCCCGGGGCTTATATTTTTCAAAGGCCCTTTTTGAGGAGCTTATTTTTGGAGGGGCTTGTATTCGGAGGGGCTTATATCTATGGAGGGAAATTTGAGTTTCAAAATCGATTGGGCTAGCCTTATAGCTGGAAGTAGATTTACCGTTTTTGCTTTGTTTTACTTTGTGTTTGAGGGCAATTTTCCAAGGATAAGCCCCCGGGGGCTTATATTTGGAGGGGCGATTTAACGGAGGGTTTTTTGCGTTACCGGTTTGGGGGGCTTATATTTGGAGGGGCTTATACATGGAGGGGCTTATTTTCGGAATTTTACGGTATGTCATCGAATTTGATGCCATGACACAAAACTAATTCATAAAGAGCAAAAGTGGTGCACGTTTATCGCTTTTTCAAGGCAGCGCCGCTTTTTATCAGCCCCTAGGCTAGGCTCTATTACTGTTTTCTCTGTTTGTCTCTGTCGACTAGCAGCTGGCTTTTCAGAAGATGATAAACAAATCAGAAAAGCTGATTGGCCACATAGTAATTCAGACTTTGCCGCAAGACATGTACCCGCTGTCTCGGACAGAACTTCAGCAGAGCGATGACACATCCCATTCTCTCGACAGTCACTTAATTACGGATGATAAAAATATCGTTAATTTCTCGGCAGCCAGACTGTTAAACTCAGGCCTTAACCTTGTCCCATACCCACTGATTTACAAGATACCCCCCCCCCCCCCACCCCACACACATCGATCGACAAGACAGCTCGACGCCTTACTCGGCTCAGGTGACGTCACATCCGAAATCGCCGAGGACGACCGGGAACGAGGCTGGAATAAAACTAGGTCTATCGCATCGTGATCGCGTACAACTTCGCTGGACGTAAATTTAAACTCCATCAAGACTGCGACTTTCCACAAAGAAATCAAAACCGCCAAAGAAGCACGCGTGGGGTAGCGATACTTGAGCGGATGAAAATGATTATCCATTTATTTAATTCTATTACAACAGCAAAATCTCTCTTAATTCCTTCCCTACAACTCAAGCAAATAAGCTGCTGTTAAACTGCTCTAAGACTCTTCTTTATCAAGAAGTTGCTGAAACAATTAGCCCATAGGGAGCTGATAAAGTATCTGATCACTTCACCGAGTCCAACACAACTCGGTAGCGGCGGCACTTTGGCTTTTCACTAACAGAAAGAGTAAAAATGCTTTTAAAAGGTACCGAAATCCGTTTAGTTAATTTTATTATTTTAATTCCAGGCCTTTGACCGAAGCCAATCAACTTATATCATTAAGTAAGCAGGTATATTGTGCTTCAGTTTGAACCGGCGAACAGCGTAGCCTCGGGCTAGGCACGCGACATTACAAATTACTTTTTGTATTAAACTGCTCTTTTTAATTTTGATAACAAAGAAGAAATAAGCTAAATCCTCAACCTTAAGAATTTAGGCTTTTTAAGCTGAGGATTGAAGGAGTCATAAAATCTAAAACTGCTGAAATCATATTTTGACTGATTGATTCCTTGTGAGGGACTAGAACGAAAATGGGATTTAAAGAAGGGAAATAGAGCAGTTATGACTGATTCAGTATAATCTCCCCTGACTGAGTCAGGAGTTTTATCCTCTCTTGACTGAGTTCAGTCGATTTATGAGATGAAAGCTTTCCAGTTAATTATTGCTTATTTTGTTCGTCCCTGTGAGAGTTTGTGCGTGCGGAGTTTAAGAGGGCAACCGGCAGAGTTCGATTAACTTGAAGCTACTGTGCATAAAAATTGAGAATCCTCTAAAGGAATCTTGTTCCATATGTGTTGTGTTTTTTTTAAATGATTTATTAACCACACAAAATATACAAGAGATAATGAAATAAAATAACTAATTTATAATTTTACTGTTTTTGGAGTTTCTAGCCTGCCAAACTGAAAAAAAAAGCATCTAGCATCGTCCATAGGTACTTCAGTTATATTTTTAGCCTCATTGCTCATTATTTTATATAACTACATTACGTTTTACAGCTTTCTATTTTTATTTTTAACTTTTTTGAATTTAGCTTATATTACTTATTTTTTACTGCCTCTACTATAAGGAGCTTCAAAAGACAACAGTTATATTTCCGATGGTTATTGAAAATGAGTACCGCGAGAAACCTGCAGAACAGATTGAAAAATTTGCTCCAGGCTTTTCCGCTTTGCTTTTTTTCAGTCTGTTGAACTCAAAATTATCGCCACCCTTAAGCTACAAAGAGAGGAGATCGAAATTAAAGCAGATTCATTGTCGGTCCCTCGCATTGCTGGCAATTTGTGACTGCCCCTTGGGGACATTTCCTTTTCTTATAGCTTGTCAATTTGTATTTGTGCGAGCGAGTGGAGTGGTAGTGGAAGTAGTTATAACTCTGACTATGAAGATGAAGATGAGGATGATGTTGAGATGGATGATGACGAAAAACCGACAAAGGGTAATTGCTTGAGTCATTCGCCATTATTTAATGTACGTTGTACTTAAGTCGGATGGTCAATCTATTAGAAGCAAGCCTCGCGAGAACGCGCGAGCGAGGGGCCGAGGCCCAAATAGGAAGAGCTTGCTCGCAGGCTATAAAACTCGTTACACGGCCGACCAAAAGTCCTATTTTCAGCTAATCAGTCTCAAGAATTCCGTCTCCCTTCTTCCGAGTTACTGTTGTGCTGGGCCCAAGTACCATTGCAAGATTAATGAATATAAGAAAACGCCAGTGCCCAAAGTACAGTTTTGAAAGGTCAATCTCTAACTATAAATTAAAGTCGTGCTGTAAACTTTAATTTGTGACGCCATGAGAAGAAAATTCAGTTTTTAAATAAAGTTATATTTACTGGCGGGTAGCTCTTTCATTTTTTCGTAGGTTGTTGCCGCTTTGTCTGAGCTCTGAATTGGGAATAAACTTAGAATTATTTCACAACAGAATACAAATGTTTTTCTGACCCAAAGTATTAAAAAAATTATCATTCAAATGTACCTATCAAATATCGCGGTTGTTCGACACACGTTCTGTTAAGGTTTGATTCTCCTTTTAACACGTAATGACATAGGCAAGCCAATAAAAAGGATATTTGGCAAACACCTCGTTAATCACGAGAATAAACAAATAAAATGTAAGAACAAAGAAAGCAAAAGAAAGCGGTGCGTTAAAGAATTTCAAGAACGCCCATACCTCGGAAAACCTCATATCCCGCAACAAAAAGCTTTTTCACGAAACTATCAAATAGACCGGTTATCTCCCGTCTGGTTTATCTTACAACAAAAGATCCTCTATCAAGGTTTTAGAAGGTTTGTTTATCATACACTTGGAATTTATCAAAAGTAAGCCCCCAGAACTACTACTTTGATGCTCGACTCCCCGCTGAGAACAATATGAAAAATTCTATTTTCTTGGCCGAAAAACGTCAACATGCCTCGCATTTGTGCAGATGCTCTTCTCTTCGTTGATAATAAGAGAACAGCAAGGGGGAGGCTTTGTTGATTTTTGGCGAAGAGTGGTTTTGAAAGGTCGAAAACACAAGATCTTTATCATGCACTGTTTGGTGTAAAGTGCGCATTAGTGAATATTCAAAAGCTAACTATAATAAAGCCGCTTTACCGAGTAAATTCCAATTGTGAAAAGTACACCCGCAACCGTTTCAAAGGAAGTGATCGAATATCCGGTGGCCTTAACATCGAGACGATGTTTGACTCTTAATTAGAAATGTCATGATATTGTGGCCAATCACAGCTCGATTTACTTTTCAATTATTATCTTCTATCACCAGTAGCCAATCACAGTGCGCGTTCTAAACTATGCTAATTTCGTTGACACTTCATTTCATTCTAACATTTGCAGACTGTGACCGATCAGAGCTGAATGGTTTTGTGTTTCCCTCGAAAGAAAAGGAGAGTTGAATTCTTACAGCCGCTCTGAACGCAGCGAGATGATTACAGAAGCTTGGGGTAGATGTTTCTCGGGATTACTGCTTCCCGCGGTGATCTTGAGCGTTTGTTTGTTGCCTTGCTTGTGTCAAAAGAAGTGCGAACCAGTTTCAATCCCTCTCTGCACAGGTCTACAGTACAACGAAACAATATTCCCAAACATGCTGAGGCACAGAACCCAGGAGGAAGCTGCCCTTGAAGTTCATCAGTTTTTCCCTCTTGTAAAAGTGGGATGTTCCAAGTACTTAGCGTTTTTCTTGTGTTCGGTATACGCTCCGATTTGTACGATTATGGAAACGCCAGTACCCCCTTGTCGTGGGCTTTGTGAGAGCGCCCGCAACGGCTGTGAAGGTCTCATGGAACAATTCGGCTTCACGTGGCCAGAGTCCCTTAGCTGCGAAAAGTATCCCAAAATGACACAGACATCTATGTGCGTTGGCGAGAATACAACGGGTCGAAGTGATGGCAAAGGGCCTGTGCCTCCTAACGAGACAACACCGCCGCAAAATGAGTCGGTGCCGACTGAACCATACACATTCGACGTTAGTGCGGTGAAGTTTCAATGTCCCGGCAATCAAAAAATCGAGACTGATCATTATACGTTCTTTGGAGCGAAAAAATGTGGAGCTATGTGCGAAAACATTTATTTCGACGAGAGGGAACGAAAAATTGCCCGCCTCTGGACTGGATTATGGGCGATCTTTTGCTGCATTTCAACACTGTTTACAGTTCTAACATTTCTTATCGACATGAGGAGATTTCGATACCCAGAGAGGCCTATCATTTTTCTGTCAGGGTGTTACTTTATGGTTTCTGTTGCCTTTGTCATCGGTTTTGCCGCTGGCGACAGTCTCTCGTGTACAAAATCATCAACAGGCTCTAAAGTCATCGTGCAAGGAACAAAACACGAAGGATGCACTGTGGTTTTTATGTTGCTTTATTTCTTTATCATGGCTTCGTCAATTTGGTGGGTAATTTTAACACTCACTTGGTTCCTAGCAGCAGGACTGAAGTGGGGCCATGAAGCGATCGAGGCAAATGCACAATTCTTTCATCTCGCAGCCTGGGCGATTCCTGCGGTTAAAACAATCGCGATCTTACTGATGACAAAAGTTGATGGAGACGAACTTAGCGGTGTTTGCTTTGTTGGGCTTTCAGATCTGAACGCGCTTCGAGGTTATGTTCTCGCTCCCCTGTTTGTATACTTTTTCGTCGGCGCTACGTTCCTCATAGCGGGATTTGTGTCATTATTTCGAGTGCGATCGGTTTTAAAAGATGATTACTCTAAGAGGGAAAAAATCGAGAAGTTAATGATTCGAATCGGCGTGTTTTCCATACTGTACACCGTACCAGCCGTTTCCGTGCTAGGATGTTTATTTTACGAGCAATCAAATCGTGAAGAATGGCAAGAGTCTTGGAGAGTGGGCTGGGTTTATCAGCAAAGGTGCATTGAAAGTCACGGGCAAAACTGTCCTGATTACCCAATAGCTCAAGTCAAACCCGATTTCACTGTATTTATGGTCAAATACTTGATGTTCTTAATCGTGGGGATTACATCTGGATTTTGGATTTGGTCGAGCAAAACCATATATGCATGGCAGAAGTTTTATTTCAGAGTGAAACAAAGATTTTACGGCCCCAGAGGTAACATTCGAGTATGACTGTACTGAAATAGCCCTCGATTCATGGAAAAATCGCTCGATATTACGCCCTGCATAAGTTATACACGGAGGGCGAGCGCATTTGATGTAAGAAACAGCATCACTAAATATATCACACGACAAAGACCCGAATGAAATATTTTTCATCTCGGCATGGTGCATGAAATAGACTTGATTTTGTCAAGCTTCATCAAACGGCTTTAATATGAAGAGACAAATTATTCAAGAATCGCGTGATCGAAGAAATCAGTGTTCGAAAACAACTTGGCCATTCGCCCAGTCGTCATTTTCAAGACAGCATTAGACTGGTTTCCTTGCATGGCTGAATATGGGCCTTGTTTACTGACTTTCCTTTAGGAAATATTTTTCATATTTTGTTTGACAATGAAATCTACGTATGTTTATTACGCTATTTGCTTATTTTTCACTAGAAACTGTATAAAGTGTAAAAAGAATGCTTGATAATATAACTTAAGCGCTTCCACTTATGACAAAGTTTATTTTGGACAGAAATTCATCGTTATCGAATGAGCAATATATTGCCTGCGTTAAGGTTAGAGGCCGTAAATAGATTAATCATTTATTTCATCATTTTTGTGACCACGCACACAAGTCTAGAGACTTAACATACATAAATCATTTATTTTCGTTTATTTTGTTGACATCTGCTTGAAATTATGCTGTTGAGAAAAAATAATGTTGCCTTTATGTGTTTTAGCTTGTAAGTGATCATAAGTGCATTCAAACTGGATTGCAATATATTATTTTGCATTTTGTTATAAGTTCTTAACTTAGATTACATTTACATCTGCTAACTTAATTTGCTAGATGCTAAATATGATTAGTGTTCTTGAATGAGATTTTGCATAACTCTGTGTTTTATTTCTTTTTTCAGAAGATTTATAATTGGGTTTGTTTGGAATTTTCTTTGATGATTTATACGAGTTTTGTATTCCACATAATACGTTGCGTACATTACTGGCAAAAACTTTTGGACGTTTTATTTCGAGCAAGTGAAACTGATAGTTACAACTACATCCCCAAGGTTTAACAGATACACGGATGCGAAAACAACACAAAATCATCAAGTTTATCTGTCTCAAGGATTTTTTTTCAACTTCTGTTTCAGTCCTATTAATGCAAAATAGAAATTTTTAGCTATGTCTTTCCTTAAGTAAAGAAAATCCTTCTCAGTGATAAAAAGAACAGGAACAAAGTCTAATCAGTAAGCTCTCTCCATGAAAGTTAACTGTTAAAGTTGTTTTTATGGTACAGTTTAGCCGAAAATTGAAATTATCTGAAATTTTTGCAAATAATGTACGTTCACCTTCATTGATTTTGTGTTCGGTTATTGACAACGGACACCATGTTTTGACTACAGATATACTACTGTCTGTGTCTGGGTAGGAAGGGTGTAAACATCTCCTTCAGATTTCAAGTTCCAATTTTTTTTTATCAGGTTTTCCTTGTGCTACTGCAGAAGTTGTATCTATGACTGCAATGATCTTCTTTCATATATACAAAACTCATTCATAGGAGAGATATGTGTCAACACTAAACAGCTGTGTAGCAGACTAAGATATTTTCAGCATGCTGATCAAAAACATTACAACCTCATACAATTAAAGGGGCAGGGTCCTTATTATGTCATTTTCTGCCTGAATTGCTGTTAGATCACAGACAGGATGACCTCTAATGAATGTTTTTTCAATTAAGCCTATGTTCTGTCAACATTATTTTTTCCCTTAATTGTGTGAGTAACCCCTAAGAACGTCTGCATGGGAAGGCACATCTTACACTGTCTCTCCTGTTGGGCAACAAATACAATTTTGGTCACCCTAGATTCCACAGCTTGAAAATTTTTCTTCCTGGATTGTTTTTGTTAGAGCACAGCCTTGCATGCATCAAGTTAGTACAAAATTACTCAAACATTAGGACTTGAAAGTGTCAGTTTGCCTTTCTCAAGATTGTACGTACCTATATTGATAGCATTACATACCTGAAAATATGTACTAGCTTGTAGGAATGGCTTCGCTGGACTAGAAATGCTAATTAACTAAAATTTTTGCTCTTACTTCATTTGTTTTTCTAGAGAATGACACTGCCCCTTTGAGGGAATGGGAAAATCAAGTTTATTGAAACCAGGTTTAAATAGCTGCTTAGTATTCAGTTAATGTTAGTGCAGAAAGTGCCCAGCTCCTTAATTCATAGGGGTGTAATCAGTATGTTATTGTAGTTCTATTCAATGTTTGATTAAACGAACCAGCCTTTTTATGCTGTCACCATTTAAAGCGGCAGTGTTATGAAGATTCTTCCAAGTTTTTGTTGAGCATCTGTTAGAATGATATTCTAATATTATTGTCCACTTGGTAGTCTGCAAGAATTTTCCCCTCAGTTATAGGCAAAGTACGTGTTAAATGAACTCAACATGTTGTTTTTTTGGCAGTTGTTTAGTGATCATTACTCATTTTAGCATATTGGAACCAGGGTCCGATTCCTGAAAGGCCGATTAGCATTAATCCAGGATTAAAATTTTGTTCCATGTTTATATTTTATATTCCTATGTACTGCTTATGGCAACATTTTGTGTTTTCCGGTAGTATTTAAAAGGCTCAAGAGTATTTTGTAATCTCTAGTTGCATGCATGTTCTTAGATGAGAAAACCGTGCTTGAATTTGGCTTTCCTGGATTAAACTTAACCAACTTTCGAGGAACCGGGCCCAAGTTTCTTATAGAGGGGACAAAAGGGCGAATAATGGGCTTTCGCAGAGTAGCACAAAGAAAGAGGCGAACCAGTGTTTTAGGCGGGGGAGGTATGACCTTTTAATTGGAGGCTTAACACTTTCATCTAAAGCCAGTGGGCTTATACTATCGAGCCTATAACCAATTTAATTTTACAGTATTGTATCTCGAGGAGGGCTCTATCTCGTACGCTGAGATTGGCAGTGGGTTGAACCAGGGTTCTTCTAGGATTTATCGTTTAGCGGAGAAGTCCTGAGTGGCCAAAAGGCCACGAAGGGGGTCGAGAGGCATGTCCCCCCGGAAACTTTTTGAAAAGAATATGCGCTGAGATAAAATCTAGTGCATTTTGAGACACAATTTTGAGAAATGTTACAGTGTGTTCACTGACCTCGTCGCGTCTGGACGATTTTCGGATATACTGTAATGATAACTATTTTTTGTTGGGAAGCTGGGCATTTTGGGGAGGGAAGCTTCTACCCCTCAAATACCCTTGAAAGAACCCTAGATTGAATGAATAAGATGCACCATGATTTTCTTCTCTTTAACGGCACTTCAACATGTCTCAGCGAGGTCACATAAAATGCTCCTTCAGTTGCTCTCACCAAAAACCCTTCCTTAATAGGGAAAAACAAAGGAAAGTCCTCCGATTCAGTCAACTGTTTTATGACTAAAGGTAACAAACTAAAGGGAAATGAACTTTGAAAGTACAGTCACAGTCAAACCTTCATGTGCGACCACCTCTCGTAACTGGCAACCACTTTTCCAAACACCAAAAGTTTTCTCGCGGCTTGTGCGACACTTTTAAGCCGGACCATCTGATACAATGGTCCAATCTTTAAATTCGTTGAATATTTACCACGCTACTCAGAGT
Source organism: Porites lobata (assembly GCA_942486035.1). Classification (NCBI taxonomy): domain Eukaryota; kingdom Metazoa; phylum Cnidaria; class Anthozoa; order Scleractinia; family Poritidae; genus Porites; species Porites lobata. The sequence continues at coordinate 584,096 of CALNXK010000195.1, forward strand.
ATAAAGAAGAACTTTAAGAAACAAAACGGATTTACAGTAAATATATCATATCCTAGAAAATGCACCCAACTCATTCTCTCCTAAAAGTAGATGTGTCCGGACTTCTCCTTGTGAAAGATCTCCTGCAGTTTGACTCTCGTAAGCGACCTCCTTCCATAAGAGACTAAGTTTAATATGGGTGGTTGCCTACGGGAGGTTCTACTGTATTTTTTTCTCTTTTTTATCGAGGTCTTTACACCACACGAGGTGAGTGAAGTTTCGTCAGCAAAGAGGCGTGTAGGAGCACTATTAAGACTAATAATATAGATCAGACAAAGAACTGCGCCAAGGACAAATCACACTCATAGCGCCACTCCAAAATTGATAGCTTGAATATCTGAAAAAACACCGTTCACGTATTAAATATTTGCCTTCTATGCTTAAGAAACTACAAAGTTTCAAGGCCCTCGATGCCGTAGTTGGACAATTCAGATAAGAGAATGGAATGGTTCACAGTGTCAAGAGCCATTATGGGGTGGTCGAGGGGTTCGAACGAACCCCCTTTGCAGGTCAATGATGGAGGACTAAAAACACAAGCTGTTAATTTTCATCCCAAAGCAAACAGTAGCTCAGTTTAAATTACCCTGCAAGAAAACGCTAACAGTATCGGGAAAGTCTTATGGGCACAAGTGAAAATTATCCCGCCATTGAAGATATTTCCTTAACAGCGTTCCGGATTTGACAAATAGAGACTCGAAAGACAAAAGAGGGGGAATACGATTTGGGAGGACCAAGGTGATACGTGTTTAATACATATTGACGTTTGACGCTGCTTTTAGTACAAAGACAGCGCAGCCGGGGAACTGGAGGGCTTAAACTTTTGCTCCGAGATACCTTGCAGCACACGCCGAGTTTTGTAAAACGTTTCGTCAGGGGCACCCAACGAGGATATAGTTCAAAACCACTTAACACAGCATTGTTGAACGTAGTTTAGTATTTAAACGGTAGATATAGGCATATTTTTATCCTCTAAAAACTTTTCATCTGTTCGGATTTCCTAGCTGAAAGTCTATATTGATCCGAAAATTATAGGGATCAAAACTTAGCTTCTCGAAAATTTCAGCCAGGAAAAGGATCCCGAAAATTCTAGGTGGCCTTTTTAGGGTCAAAATCCGTTAAAAATGGGCAATTATACCATTTTGTAGATGTTCGAAAATCCTAGGGAAGGCAGGCAAGCAAGAAATTTTACAACAACTGTTCCGAACATTCTAGATCTCAAATCGTCTTCCGAACAGATATTTTCCGAAAATTGCCGTTGGTTGCCCCTGGTTTCGTGTACTTAGCCGGTATGTATTATATCACTATATATGGATGTTCCAATTCAAGAGGAAATATAGTTGTTATGACTAAAAATACCTGTTATTTTAGCCTTGATCGAGTTTGAAATATTCACGTGGAGACTACTGAAAATAGCATTTCCAGGTTTCTAGATTTCAACATTTTCTCGGGGAGCAATTTGCCCCAAGAAACCCCCTGGAGGCTCGCAGTATTTCCCGCTGTGGGCCTTCCGCTGTTAAGAAATATTCGTATCAGTACGAACACCCCTTCTCAACCCCAGCTACGCGCCTGTTAAAGAAGAGCAACATTATCAAGAAGGCTTTTAGTAATTTGTTCAATTAACTGAACTAAACATTCAGGGGTGATTAAAAAAATAATTAAAAAACTGGATTGATTGGGCGCAAATACATCATGGAAAGAATATGAAACATCAATTCGACAAGTACATATTTTTCAAATACTTTACTCGATGCAGCGGGTACCGAGATTGGACGATAATTAGTGCAAAGCACGTGAATTAATGATAGGTTTATGATATCCGTTATTTCTGTCAAGGTTTTCTGCTTAATAATAGAAACACCTGAACTTCACTAATTAATTGACTGAAACTAAACTCCTTCTTATACTCAGGGTCACTTTGAGAGTTGGGTCGTTTCTTGTTTATAGTGTAGTTATTGTTATCCCACATTTTTTTAACATGTATAGATGAAGTTTGTTAAAACTGTATTAATAAAGTTCATGATAGTGCTTATTAATGGCAATATTTTGTTCCGATCTCCCAGTCTGTTTGTTGAACACTGATGTCATATATTGTTGTTACATGGCCATGATCCTCACCGAAAATTTTTTTCCTAATCTAAGGTGCTTTTTCGTAAACTTACTTGTATTTGGCTTGTGTATACTCCCCTTCTTTCGTACACTGATGCCAAGGCGGTTATAACTTATTGCTACAGCGGTATTATCTTCAACGAAAATCTTTTTGCACTGCTTACCAACCAGAATTAAGAATTCAGTTTAAAATTGTTTTGATTACTCATATCACATCTTCATGGTTCAGCTCCGTCTTATTTATCATCAATTATTTATCTTAGGTGTCCATGGAGATATAGTCTTAGGAATTCAAACGTTAATATAAGTCTTAGTTATCCCAGTTTCATATCCAAAGCAACACTCGGTGATAGGTCCTACACTTGCACCGCTCCAATGGTCTGGAATGCTTTGTTCAAAGTCAAATGCGCCAAGTCTGTTGATGTTTTTAAAGTAAAGCTTAAACACTCTTATTTAGTTCAGCATTTTTACTACCATAACTTAGTGTCTACCTTGTTTTGTATTTTAGTCTGTAACATTTTATCATTGTAACATTTTATCTACGCAAACCCTTTTAAATTTAAACTACTATTTTTATCTATTTAAATTTTGCAAGAAGTTCTTTGGCAGGATTCTATTCTCCCATTCTGTAACACACTGATGCCAAGTGTAAACCGATATTTTTGGGTATAAGTTAATACCAAAATGAAAATACATTTATCGAATAATGAACGTTAATGAATCATCAACCATTGCTATTTTAATATATTTTAATTATTATTATCACTGAGTAGAGTGTTTTGAATTGTTATAGAAATACGTTCTACTAGAATGCACTGGGCTTACAAAAGCTATTTGTTTTTCGTTAACAAGGTTTGGCCTTCCTTTGTAAAGATGCTCTTTTGGACGTCGGCTTCTCTGTGCACACGTGCCGCTATTCAATTAAGAAATGATGCTTTTTGATTTAAACTGAACCCACACAGATATCTAATTAGTTCTGGTAAATTTAACGAAATTTGTTTGTTATCTTACATCAATTGGCTTAATTGGTTTTTCCTAAAATCTTCAGAAGCTTGACCTTGCCAAGTTGTCTTTTCCTGGACATTCCTATTTTTACTATCTTTCGCGTTTTAAGTGGTTTATTCGAAACTTTTAGTGTGCTTCCAAAGAAACCTTATCCAACAGACTATCTTATTTAACTCGTTGTGATAAACAAACTTTTGTTACTGACTGCCTAGTTAAAGTTACTAGTTAAAAGTTGTAATGAGTGATATCTTTGTTTAAAGGCTTTCGCAATGTAAATATCTTGCTAAATGATATTTGACTAGAGATTTGTAAACAATCTTTTAGTTAATATATGGAAAAAGGCGGGACTAACTACCATTGTACGATATTCCGACAAGAGGCTTTTAAACGACAATTTTAGCACTGTACGCGAATTGACAAGTTGTACATTTTAGAGTGACGATATTGTACATATGTGATTTTCATTCATGTAAATATTCCTTGTAATTTTTGTGTCTCTCTGCCTGTTTTCACTGATTTTCACGACACAACCTCGAAAGAAAATATGTTAATAATTCTTATAGCCAATCGAATTTTTACTGATGTAAGATTATTTTAAGTTTGAGTAAGACTGGCAGCCGGCTTCAGATTCAGTTAGGATAAAAGGAGCTGTAACTAGGTCTTGTCAGAGAGATACTGCTAGCCTTGATTGTGAAAAGATGAGCAACAAATGATCTACATTAAAAAGAAAAAATTGGAGTTCATAGTAGAGGATTACTGTTCCCCCAAGTTACCTACTACACAAGTTGTTATAACCTGTTGCTACATAGGCATGATCTTCACCAAAAATCTTTTAATTTTGCCAATCATAAGTGTTTTTCCTGAAGTTTTTTGGCTTGATTGTATTCTCCCAGGCTGTTGTACACTGAGGCCAAGTTGTTATAACTTGTTGCTACACAGGCGTTCCCTAATCATCAGTGCTTTTTCGTGAAGTTCTTTGGCTTGATTCTATTCTCCCAGGCTGTTGTACACTAAGGCCAAGCCGTTATAACTTGTTGCTACATCGGCATGATTTTCACCGAAAATATTTTTCCTAATCATCAGTGCTTTTTCGTGAAGTTCTTTGGCTTGATTGCATTCTCCCCCGGGGGCCCCCGGCATTCTCCCAGGCTGGTGTACACTAAGGCCAAGTCGTTATAACATGTTGCTACATTGGCATGATTTTCACCGAAAATCTTTTTCCTAATCATCAGTGCTTTTTCGTGAAGTTCTTTGGCTTGATTGTATTCTCCTAGGCTGTTGTACACTGAGGCCAAGTTGCTACAACATGTTGCTACATCGGCATGATTTTCACCAAAGATCTTTTTCCTAATCATCAGTGCTTTTTCGTGAAGTTCTTTGGCTTGATTGTATTCTCCCAGGCTGTTGTACACTGAGGCCAAGTTGTTACAACATGTTGCTACATTAGCATGATTTTTACCGAAAATCTTTTTCGTAATCATCAGTGCTGTTTCGTGAAGTTCTTTGGCTTGATTGTTTTCTCCCAGGCAGTTGTACACTAAGGCCAAGTTGTTACAACATGTTGCTACATCGGCATTATTCTTACCGAAAATCTTTTTGAAGAACCCCAAGTGCTTGTTCGTGAAGTTCTTTGGCTTGATTGTATTCTCCCAGGCGGGTGTACACTAAGGCCAAGTTGTTACAACATGTTGCTACATTGGCATGACTTTCACCGAAAATCTTTTTCGTAATCATCAGTGCTTTTTCGTGAAGTTCTTTGGCTTGATTGTATTCTCCCAGGCGAGTGTACACTAACGCCAAGTTGTTACAACATGTTGCTACATTGTCATGATTTTCACCGAAAATCTTTTTCGTAATCATCAGTGCTGTTTCGTGAAGTTCTTTGGCTTGATTGTATTCTCCCAGGCAGTTGTACACTAAGGCCAAGTTGTTACAACATGTTGCTACATCGGCATTATTCTTACCGAAAATCTTTTTGAAGAACCCCAAGTGCTTGTTCGTCAAGTTCTTTGGCTTGATTGTATTCTCCCAGGCGGGTGTACACTAAGGCCAAGTTGTTACAACATGTTGCTACATTGGCATGACTTTCACCGAAAATCTTTTTCGTAATCATCAGTGCTTTTTCGTGAAGTTCTTTGGCTTGATTGTATTCTCCCAGGCGAGTGTACACTAACGCCAAGTTGTTACAACATGTTGCTACATTGTCATGATTTTCACCGAAAATCTTTTTCGTAATCATCAGTGCTGTTTCGTGAAGTTCTTTGGCTTGATTGTATTCTCCCAGGCAGTTGTACACTAAGGCCAAGTTGTTACAACATGTTGCTACATCGGCATTATTCTTACCGAAAATCTTTTTGAAGAACCCCAAGTGCTTGTTCGTCAAGTTCTTTGGCTTGATTGTAAAACACTAAGGCCAAGTTGTTACAACATGTTGCTACATTGGCATGACTTTCACCGAAAATCTTTTTCCTAATCATCAGTGCTTTTTCGTGAAGTTCTTTGGCTTGATTGTATTCTCCCAGGCGGGTGTACACTAAGGCCAAGTTGTTACAACATGTTGCTACATTAGCATGATTTTCACCGAAAGTCTTTTTGAGAATCACAAGTGCTTTTTCGTGAAGTTCTTTGGCTTGATTGTATTCTCCCAGGCGGGTGTACACTAAGGCCAAGTTGTTACAACATGTTGCTACATTAGCATGATTTTCACCGAAAGTCTTTTTGAGAATCACAAGTGCTTTTTCGTGAAGTTCTTTGGCTTGATTGTATTCTCCCAGGCAGTTGTACACTAAGGCCAAGTTGTTACAACATGTTGCTACATTGGCATGACTTTCACCGAGAATCTTTTTCGTAATCATCAGTGCTTTTTCGTGAAGTTCTTTGGCTTGGTTGTATTCTCCCAGGCGGGTGTACACTAAGGCCAAGTTGTTACAACATGTTGCTACATTGGCATGATTTTCACCGAAAATCTTTTTCTTAATCATCAGTGCTTTTTCGTGAAGTTCTTTCGCTTGATTGTATTCTCCCAGGCTGTCGTACACTAAGGCCAAGCCGTTATAACTTGTTGCTACATCGGCATGATTTTCACCAAAAATCTTTTTCCTAATCATCAGTGCTTTTTCGTGAAGTTCTTTGGCTTGATTGTATTCTCCCAGGTGGGTGTACACTGAGGCCAAGTTGTTACAACTTGTTGCTACATCGTCATGATTTTCACCAAAAATCTTTTTCTTAATCATCAGTGCTTTTTCGTGAAGTTCTTTGGCTTGATTGTATTCTCCCAGGTGGGTGTACACTGAGGCCAAGTTGTTACAAGTTGTTGCTACAGCGACATGATTTTCACCAAAAATCTTTTTCTTAATCATCAGTGCTTTTTCGTGAAGTTCTTTGGCTTGATTGCATTCTCCCAGGCGGGTGTACACTGAAGCCAAGTTGTTATAAGTTTCTGCTACATAGGCATGATTTTCAACGAAAATCTTTTTCCTAATCATCAGTGCTTTTTCTTGAAGTTCTTTGGCTTGATTGTATTCTCCCAGGTGGGTGTACACTGAGGCCAAGTTGTTACAACTTGTTGCTACATAGTCATGATTTTCACCAAAAATCTTTTTCCTAATCATCAGTGCTGTTTCGTGAAGTTCTTTGGCTTGATTGTATTCTCCCAGGTGGGTGTACACTAAAGCCAAGTCGTTATAAGTTTCTGCTACATAGGCATGATCTTCACCGAAAATGTTTTTTAGAATCCACAGTGCTCTTTGGTGAAGTTCTGTGGCTTGATTGTATCTTCCAATGTCTCTGTAAACTTCACCACTCAAGTTGAAAATCCTCGCTTTACGAGTTAACGCACCTGAAATAGTTTCGTCTGTATTCTCCAATAGGTTGCATGCTAAATCGACCAAATCTTTCGCAAAGAAGAAATAGCAATTTTTTCGACAGTCACAGGCGACAGTACATAGCCAATCAATAAATCTATCCAAATCTAAAAAGGGCGTAAACCTTTTTTTAAAAGAGCTTGGATCCGAACTGAACTCTGACTTCATGAACTTAAGTAAAGTTTCACAGTGGGGTATCATTTTTTTACAAAACGCATTATTCCTATTATTTTCTTTAAGTTGGGACTGGAAAATCTTAACTGCGTTTGCAATGTTGTGGTCGTTTTCCCTTGATTTTAGATTAAACATTTCTTTTCGTTTCAATGCTTCATGAACAATTTTATGCAGTCGCAAATAGGTTTTTTGTTTATTGCCTTCCTCGGAATAAACAAGAAGTAAAGAGCACCTTACAATCTTTGCTTTCAGTAACTCCTCTGGTTGGTCCTTCACTTGGACTTTGACGAACTGCAAAACAGCTTCGAGTGGGAGATCATCGTTAGCGCAGAGCGAAAGAAAGGAGAATGTCTCGCGAAGAACATCGTCAGTGACGACAGCTCTCTGGAGGGCCATTTCAACAGCGGCCATTGTTGTTTTAGCATAGGCGGAACTTTCAGTCGCAAGGACAGTTTCAATCTCATTTCGTAGGTCGTATGTTGATATGTCTTGAAGGTATGCTTTCCAATCATAATTTGAAGACCCACTGTTCACAACAGTTTTCACGTAATAAGCAGCAGCAGCTAAGGCAAGTGGTTGAAAATCAAGACGTTCAGCGACGTGTTCAGCTTGTTCTCGATCTGAAATTTGCGATATTTTTTCCAGTAAGTCCACTGCCTCATCACGCATCATTCCTTTACTTAACGATTCATGATGCGTGTGAGGAGCGTTTTGGGGAATTGTTCCGCTATCTTGAGTAGTAATCAGCACCTGACCATTGCCCCATTCCTCGCTACCAGTTTGAGGCAGTAAGGCGCGGGCTAAGCGTAAGTCAATCACATTGTCCACAATAATTAGCCACTTGGTAAACTTACTAGTCTTCGGCAGAATCAGCGGATGGAGCCTTTGAATTGCTTCAAAAGGCTTCTCATTTTTTAAAGATTCTAAGCTTGTCAAGGCGTATTCTGTTAGCCCTAAGTGTCGTCCAAGGGCCATGTAAGATTCAGCAAGTGTCTCAACACTTTCTGCATTCAGTGTTGCAACAAAGTTTAGATCTTCAATATCATCGGTTCGTTTAGGAAAGAACTGTTTTCCGATTTCTCGGGCAAGTTGACTCTTGCCACATCCTGGATTTCCTGACAAATACACCGTACTAACACTTCCATTGGCACCACTGTAAAGTTCCTCCATTTTGTTTGTGATTCTTTCAATGTCATGCGAACGCCTGATGATATCGTGGGGTGGGCGCGATGTGAGAAAGCAAAATGGCTGAAGTTTGGCATTTATTTCCTGTGTGAGAGCCTTGTTTTCTTCTTTTGCAGAAATCAGATCAAACTCTGTACTCTGAAGTGTCTTTTTTATTTCCTTCAAGTCACATTTTGTTTGGTCCAACTCAGCTTGGAGATCACGAGCTTGCTTCTTAATTTGTTCCACTTCATTTGTTGGAAAGCTTTTCTGGCTCTTTATTTCTTGGATCGTAGTTATGAGAAGACCAAGGGATGTAAAAGCGTTCAACACTCGATCTACTGAAGTTTGGAAGTCGGCATCTGTCAGGCTAGCTTCCGTGATATGGGCGATCCCGTTTCGCACTTGACGAATATCATCGACATCTTTATAGACAGCTGGACTTAAGGTTTTACCGATACTGTCTGAGTACAAAATGGCAAAAAACAAACAGGTGCAGTCCCACTCTGCCGTGTCACCATTCTGGATTGTTGTCAGGCACCGAGCGTTTCTCTTCCGACTTGCTTTAGTTTCCCTGTTGTAGAAATCACGGCCATTTTGTGGCGAGTCTTTCCATTCTCCGCGTAAAGTTGTTCTGTAAAGGAAATCCCATTCCTGTTTGAAAATCTGCCGCAGTCCTACTGGGACCAGATTGAATACGATGTAGCAGAGTCTGAAGTAATTCAGCTGCTCCTGCGAGTATTCCATAACCAACCTACAATACTGTAAGAGACATTTCCATTTAGCTTGTTTTAACTAAATCATCAGGAGCCTTGATCAAACAATAAATTTCTTTTTCAGACAAAAAAAATAGCTTGTTTACTTGATTATGTTGAAATCCTCGAGAATCGCCGTCGATGAGCAAAAGAAACCAACAAAAGTTGTAAGATTATTTAAAGATGATATAAACTATTTTATTAATTTCCTTTATTATTAAAAAAAGGGGGAAAGAAAGAACTATGTATAATTTCAAGAGAGAATGATCTAGCTCATTTTCTCTTGATATTTTTTTATGCTAATCGCCTAGCGCTTTGTTTTTATTAGCAACTTGCTAACTTGATTTTGTCGAAGTAAACAGTACTAGAGTACAAGAAGAATAAAAAGGGCGACTGAGGGGGTGAAAATAAATTTAGGTCTCTAATTTTGGTGCAAGCAAACAGGGTGGTTTTGTCGATTCCAGAGCTCTCTTCTCTGCGCGGCCAAAAATTCCCGATGGCTCTGGAGTCGAGAATGACAGGGAGGGGGTGGGGTCATGTAGCAGCTGACACTTAAGCTTGTCACGAAACTGCGCATGCTAGTCGTCAGCGAGGACTCAAATTGAGAAGAAGTTTCTCGGGACAAACCCTGTAGCGATTTCATCGCCGTAAATCTTGGTCATACGTGACTAGATGGAACTATATAAGATGTGAAAGATAGCAATGAACATGCAAAACACCCTTGAGCACGCTGCAAATGGATATTCCTAAAAATGATTCCTGTTGTTGTTAAGAACGTCAGGGCTCCTGAGAACATTGAGAACATTTGATACTGGCTCTATAAAGTGTTTTTTTTTCTGCTGCAGCCTCGTTTTGTGATGTATGGCGAACATCGCGCTCGCTTAGGGACTGAAAACGTTATACGGTTGCATTTTTCATTCTCTACCCCAATACAGGAGCCATCTTGCCCAATGCACACGCTTATGACTCAGCGCGTATGCGCAGAGGAGCTCTTCTACTATAAATTTTGCCTGGTCCCTGAACGGCGTCTTCCCAGGCCTTCTCGGTCAATGAATTCAAAAACTCCCTCGGACCACGTGACCCGAAACGCATCGGCCGCGCGCAATAATGAGGCCTGGGGACTAGGAAACTACAAATAACCTTTGTTGGCTACAGTTGCTACACCTACTACAACTACTACAGATACTAAAGATACTACACTTACTACACCTACTACAGATACTACACTTACTACAGACACTACAGATACTACAACTACTACAGATACTACAGCTACTACAGATACTAAAGATACTACACTTGCTACACCTACTACAGATACTACACTTACTACAGACACTACAGATACACAATCTACTACGGTTACTGTTCAGTCACAGTAGCGTTCATATATAGCAGTGGGCAGTGACTCGGACATTTTGGGAAGTCTTACACCAATTAGTCCCTGGCAGGAGCCCATCAAATGGAGCCTCCATCTACCATACAAGCCCTTGGAGCCCGGGGGGGGTACTCCCTAATATGGGCTATATAGGTATGTGCGGCCCCAAAGGGTAGGGTTTTTCAGCCGTTTTGGTCATAAATTGGGTATCGATTTTGGCTATTTTGCCGCCATTTTGGTCATAAATAGGGTAACGATTTTTGCACTGTAGTCTTGAATGCACTTTTTTAGAAGAAGCTATCTTATCATGTCCCCCTAACCTAATAAAAGCAGATAAACATTGCCTTTAACATTGGTCTGAACTAGGGAAATAATTATAAGGCAGGTCTGAAACAGGGTATTGATTTAAGGGTCAGGTCAT
>CALNXK010000195.1:602500-635000 GCA_942486035.1 Porites lobata
CATTCGCTGTTACTGACTGGGCCGAATAGACACGTTAATCAAGACTATGTTATGTTATGTTGTTATGTTACCCTCTGACGGCATAGATTTTGCAATGTTGCCCGTTCAGAGATTTTGGCGGGAAGCAGCTTCACTGATAGTTGTCATGTGACCTCGAAGTAACCAATGAGAGCGTGCGCTGAAGGGAACAAATTTCCAGCTATATATCAATTCATATTAGTTATGATAGTCTTTCCTTTATTAGTTTGATTAAAAAGTAACAAGTACGCTTAGATTGCGGGGGAGGGAGAGGGAGCTTAAACAAGGGGAGCTTAGTGCGAATTGGGCGTCAACTGACGGATGTGGTTTTTTCGGATATGTTGGTTTTGGCGTTCTCAAACTTCGGTAAAGGATAGACATTCAACCAACGAGAATATTCGATGGAAAACTCGTTTACTGATTATGAACCCGGTTAAGAGGAGTTTTCCTGTTTGAGTTAAAGGAATTAGGAAATTCAATGCATGAACAGACGCTTTTCCGTCTCCAATTATTGGCTAAAAGGAATGGAAAATAAAAAAATCGGCGGAAAAAGGACTCGCGTCAAAAATTAATTTAAAGAGGACTTTTCCGGTTTCATATTTATCTGTTCAATTTCTCGTGAAACTACCAGGAAAGGTATGTCGTCCTAAAAACGTCGCATTCTTACGGACAAATTTCCTGATTAATATTGTAAGTGAAAAAAACTGATTCCTATATTTCCCCTGGAATTATGCTGTCAGCTCTCTTCCTCGAATTAAAAGGTTTTTGGAATGGTAAAAAGTTTAAGACGGAATCCATCAGGAAATTGAATAATTTTAATTTTCAGCGGACAAAATAATTTAAACAATATCGCGTTCTTTTTACATTTTTCAAGGCCTATAGACGTGATTAGTCAGGGGCACCCAACGACAATTTTCGGAAAATATCTGTTCGAAAGACGATTTAAGATCTAGCATTTTCGGAACATTTGTTGTAAAATTTCTTGCTTGCCTGCCTCTCCTAGGATTTTCGAACATCTAAAAACTGGTATAATTACCCATTTTTAAAGGATTTTTACCCTAAAAAGGTCACCTAGAATTTTCGGGAGCCTTTTTCTGGCTGAAATTTTTGAAAAGCTAAGTTTTGATCCCTATAATTTTCGGATCACTAGACTTTCAGCTAGGAAATCCGAACAGATAAAACATTTTTAGGGGATAAAAATATGCCTTTATCTACCGTTTAGATACTAAAATAGTTTAACAATGCTATGTTTAAGTGGTTTTGAACTTTATTCTCGTTGGGTGCCCCCGATTAGTTATCTGTAATAACACCAAAGAAAATTTTTAATGAGAGCCCGAGAAAATAAATGTCAAATTTCAAAAAACTGTCATCTTTCACAAGTAATTTTTATAATTTTACCTGTGTTTTCACACTTCTTGTTAAATTTGATATTTAATTTCTCGGGATTCCATGAGAAATAGTCTTTGGTGTTATTACAGATAACTTATTATTTCTATAGCCCTTGAGAAAATGTATAAAAAGAATTTGATATTGTTTAAATTATTCTGGTACAAGGTTTTTGTCCACTGAAAATTAAAACTACTCAATTTCCTGATGAATTCTGTCTCAACATTTGAAACTGAAAAGCAAACGCTTTTAAACAATGACAGGAGCCTACCAGGCCTACTGTCAATGAGTATAAACAAAGGAGCAAAGAGAAGTAGACTGTGAAACTAACTCAGGAATAGCAGTTTTGTGTCCCAAAATTCAAAACGTACAGAATAAAAATTAAATTAAATTAAATTCACTGAATGTAGATCAGACTTCAGAAGATATTCATTATTATATATTTGATATTTTTTTTGCTGTTTTTTTTTTTTTGTCCCTTGCTTCTCACTTCTGATTTCTGCCTGTTTTAACAGTTTTAAAAAGGCGTGCGAAGGTCGCTAAAATGGCTATTCACTTCTCCTAAAGATCAAAATTCAACTAATTCAAATACTTTCCTTTTCTCGTTCTTAAGATTTCCTTTATCAAGAAACAGCGGGGAAGAAGTCCTTATAACGGATGTCAGACATTCCGACTTATCAATATCATTTCCTATCATTTCCTCATGACCTTTCTGATTTAATATTTATAAGATAATATGACGAAATTTAATGCCCGCTTCACAGATAAAAAGGCTTTTATATAGAGTCTTTAATAGATGTCTGCTTTCTTCAATGCGAAAAGCACACCCACAAATTGTTCATTATCATGCATTAGAGTGATTATTGTTTGTCCTTGTAACGGTGTTTTTACAAGGGTTCGTTATTTGTTTTACCTCGCTCGGCAGACGTACAGAATTTACTCCTCCACATAGGATTTCCTCCACTAAGAAAAAATTCAGCCGCGACTGGGTGGCAAGAGTTGCCCGTTTTTCCTATACAAATCCTTCTAATTTTCGGCGGTCATTGCCACCACTACTTTTGAGGTATATATACGACTGAACATTTTCAGATTACCTTATTTTAATATGCTCTTTCAGTTCCTGTCGACAGTATTTCTCCAAAGCGAATCGTTTTCATGTTTCCAGAAAGGCCTATATTTGGATATTCCACTGACTCCCCGGACGAACGGTCTTAAACTGATATACTGAGAGGTGAATCGTCTAAGGTTTTTACCAAGAGCCATAATAGGCTCTTGGTTTTTACTCATTAAGTTACAAAGAACAATTCTCTGCTATGTCACTGCGTTCCGCCGCAGAGAAAACGTTTAAGAGGGTCGTGAAGGGGGGGTACCAAATCCCAGTTTCCAGCCTAAATTTGGCCCAAATCCCAGTTCCCAGGCTAATTTTTGCCAAAATCCCAGTTACCAAATTTTCGGTGTGTATAACGGCATTATTTGCATTGACGTACTTGATTTCTAGCACCATTTTGCGAGAAACCTTTTCCGAAGCCATTTTTATCTTCCCTTCTCAATATCTTCCCGCCATATACAAACTTGCAGAACTTGTCCGCTGACCGGGAAAACTGACAGAACGTAACTATGCAACCGTGTAAGCCTGGTAGCTAGACCGCGGGCGCGAAGGAGAAAAATACTGATTTCACGGTCTCTATTGAGGAGTGCAAGGTCTATTGCTACGAAATTTTATTTTTCTATTTCAAAATATTGGAGCAAGGACCCCTGAAGAAAAGAAATCCCATTCCCATTTTATAATTGTTCATCCCATTCCCAGTGGCTAAATCCCAGTCCCAGTGAGTAAATCCCATTTTCCCAGTCCACAATAAAGCTAATCCCAGTTCCCATTTTACCCCTTCACGACCCTCGTTTAAGTTCTGATCAGCAGAAAGGCAACAACACGTTGAAATAGGAAGGACACGACCAGTTGTGTTTATTGGGGACGAGAAAAAGCTAACGTACAAGAAATAAAGTAGTGGCGGAGAAAAACGAATTACATCACTGTAAACCACGAGACTAAACGTAAACAGCATACTAGAAAATTATGCTCGGCAAGGTGCGAGCGGTAAAACTGGCTGTGTCGAGTGTCTAACGCGAGAGGCGACAAGGCTTAAATACCGAGATGTGACGTAAAATCCCTAGGGGATCAAACTGCGGCCATTAATGCAAATTCCGAACATAAACACATTGACAATCTTATTCAAACCTCGGAGCCTATAGTTATCACAGACTCTAAAGCGGTAATCGGTTAAAAAATACTCGGACATTTCCACCCCCCCCCCCCCCGCTACCTAATAAATTCAAACCATTGTTTATAGCTGTTACCCTAAAGTGCTTAGGCTGGTCATATTCTAGAACACTGATTTAAATCTTTGCTGTCTTCCAGGCATACGCTATTTGTTATATAGCTGGAATTTTTTCACCATCTCGTTGGTTAAATCAAGGTCACATGACTTCTAACTATTCCCGCCGAATTTTTAGCTGAACAGGTAACATTCCAAAATCTATAATGTCAGAGGGTAACATTGCACTGTTACTCACAAATTTTGACCGCTTTTTGAGATTGCTTTAATAGATTTGTACGCGTTGAATTTTTTTTCGCTTAATCATTAATTTCTCGGGAAACAAAGTGAATTTTTTTTGCCTCGTGACCAGTCTTATAACACAACAATTTCCTGTTGAAACAATGCTGCAATTTCTCATCTTACAAAGAAAAGGCATGCAACTCTTGGTGACCTGTTGGAGGCGATAGTTGGTGTTCTTTTTAGTTGTGACGTGCGCGTCAATCTTACCACACCGTACTGTGCTTTTAGTACCTGTGTTACACACATTGAGGCAGGAACACCTTTATCAGTTGGAGAAAAAGAAGATTATATAATATTATCGCGAGTGTTTGCACTACGAGTGAAATCTTAATTTGCGTTCCGGGCGTGGGCGAGCACGTGGCGCGGGCGATTTTAGGGGAACAAGTGTCATTTTTTGCTAGGACTTGTGGCGTCGCCAGTACACGCTCTGAAAAACACATCTGTCAAATCCACTGAAAACGTGACGCGACTGTTAATGCTGGCAGTTCTGAGTGTCTTTGTGTGTTTTGCTTTGTGATGTCTTTCTTAACTTGGGAAAATCACCGCAATTTTCCGTATTTGTTGTTTCTAACCATCTTGATACCCACCCAAATGTCTTTACCGTGTTTCATCAGGTTGCTCGTTAAAATTCGTCACTGCGTAACCACGGCCACCCAGCTCTGCACGCACGTGCAAAGTCAGCCAGTCACCAGTAAACTCACGCAGGTTTGAGAGTAATGTCACCAAAACACGTGACGTACCTGAAAGAGGCCATCCTTGTTTCAGCCTAAAATTCCTCTACTGCAAGACTTATAAATTTGATAGCTACCATTTAGCGGCACTCTGTGCTACTGGGAACAACACTTGCTGACTGGAAGTCGGGTCTAAACATTTCAGTTTTCTTTATTAAAATATGCAGCTTGGAGGAAGGATAGTATTGTTTGTTGATTGTTGGCTCTTTGAGGAGACCACTGGTCGCCTTGTAAAATATTAGTAAACGTGGCATGATATTCTGCAAGATTCATGGCAATAAAGCAAATTTCTGTATAACTAGGTATTTTTTACGACTTTACTTGTAAACGAATTATGTGCCATAACATATAATGAGTACTTTACGGCAAATTTTACTCATTCACAATGAGAATTGTAATCAACGTTTTTTAGTCACCTTGGAAAAATACACGAAACGGATTTCAAAACATCTGAAAGTCCGAAGTTCTCATGTTTAAAATAAACTATAGGAGTAAAAATAACATTTTTCTAGCTGATGGATAAACATAGGTGACCTTTATTCTGAGCCGAAATACGTTGAATATCCATTGCCAAAAAGTCCGACAAAATTAAGCTGGCATTAGTTTGACAACTGGCAAATCCCTTCTCAAAGTTTTTATCTATTTTTGATTACCGTAAGATTGTTTTACGGCGTCACGACTCATTTTATAAGCCATTTATTTCGTTCTTCTAACGTGATTATACCAATGAGTTAAATGACCACAATGATATACCTAATTCAAGTTAAAGTCTAGAAAAGGACACTTAAAGTTTGAGCAAGAATTACTGCATAAGCTTCGTTGCGTGAATTCTATTCTCCCAGTCTGTAGCACACTGATGCCAAGTGTCAAACGATATTTTTGGGTATAAGTTAATACCAAAATGAAAATACTTTTATCGAATAATGAACGTTAATAAATCATCAAGCATTGCTTTGTGGACGTCGGCTTCTCTTTGCACACGTGCAGCTATTCAATTAAAAACTGAACCCACACATAAGTTCTTAATCTAATTAGTTCTGGTAAATTTAACGACATTTGTTTGTTATCTTACTCTAATTGGCTTAACTGGTTTTTCCTAAAATCTTCAGAAGCTTGACCTTGCCAAGTTGTCTTTTCCTGGACATTCCTATTTTTACTACCTTTCGCATTTTTAGTGGTTTAATCGAAACTTTAGTGTGCTTGTAAAGAAAACGTTGTCCAACAGACTATCTTAGTTAACTCGTTGTGATAAACAAACTTTTGTTACTGCCTAGTTCAAGTACCTAGTTAAAAGTTGTAATGAGCGATATCTTTGTTTAAAGGCTTTCGCAATGTAAATATCTTGCTCATTGATTTTTGACTAGAAATTTGTAAACAATAAAAAAGTACGATATTCCAACAAGAGGCTTTTAAACGACGATTTAGCACTGTACGCGAATTGACAAGTTGTACATTTTAGAGTAACGATATTGTACATATGTAATTTTCATTCATGTAAATATTCCTTGTAATTTTTGTGTCTTTCTGACTGTTTTGTTTTGACTGGACATTCGTTGGACAAAAGTAAATTTTGGAGTTTTAACTGAGTTTCCTATTACGACAAAACCCGAAGGAAAATACGTTAATAATTCTTATAGCCAATCGAATTTTTACTGATGTAAGATTATTTTAAGTTTGAGTAAGATTGGTAGCCTTCATATTCAGTCAGAATAAAAGGAGCTGCAACTACATTGTAGGTCTTGTCAGAGAGATACTGCTAGCCTTGTTGTGAAAAGTTGAGCAACAAGTGATCTACATCAAAACAGTTTAAAAAGAGAAAAAGTTTGAGTTCATTGTAGAGGATTACTGTTCCCTCAAGTTTCCTTCTACACAAGTTGTTATAACCTGTTGCTACACAGGCATGATCTTCACCAAAAATCTTTTAATTTTCCCAATCATAAGAGTTTTTCCTGACGTTTTTGGCTTGATTGTATTCTCCCAGGCTGTTGTACACTGAGGCCAAGTTGTTATAACTTGTTGCTACATAGGCATCATTTTCAACAAAAATATTTTTCGAAAAGTTCTGGCTTGATTATATCCCAGGCAATGAGGCCAAATGGTTATCACTTGTTGCTGCATAGGCATGATTTTCACCGAAACTCTTTTTCGTAATCGTCAGTGCGTTTTCGAGAAGATCTTTGGCTTGATTGTATTCTCCCAGGCTGTTGTAAACGAACGCCAAGTTGTCATAACTTGTTGCTACATAGGCAGGATTTTAATCGAAAATCTTTTTCCTAATCATCAGTGCTTTTTCGAGAAGTTCTTTGGCTTGATTGTATTCTCCCAGGTTGCTGTAAACGAACGCCAGGTTTTCATAACTTGTTGCTACATCGGCATGATTTTCACCAAAAATCTTTTTCATTATAATCAGTGCTTTTTCGTGAAGTTCTTTGGCTTGATTGTATTCTCCCAGGCTGTTGTACACTAAGGCCAAGTTATTACAACATGTTGCTACATAGGCATGGTTTTCACCGAAAATCTTTTTCATTATCATCAGTGCTTTTTCGTGAAGTGCTTTGGCTTGATTGTATTCTCCCTGCCTGTTGTACACTAAGGCCAGGTCGTTATAGCGTTTTGCTACATTGGCATGATTTTCACCGAAACTCTTTTTCTTAATCATCAGTGCTTTTTCGAGAAGATCTTTGGCTTGATTGTATTCTCCCAGGCTGTTGTCGGCACTGAGGCCAACTTGTTGTAACTTGCTGCAACATTGGCATGATTTTCACCAAAAATCTTTTTCATTATCATCAGTGCTTTTTCGTGAAGTTCTTTGGCTTGATTGTATTCTCCCAGGCGGGTGTACACTGAGGCCAAGTTGTTACAACATGTTGCTACATTGGCATGATTTTCACCAAAAATCTTTTTCATTATCATCAGTGCTTTTTCGTGAAGTTCTTTGGCTTCATTGTATTCTCCCACGTTCTTGTACACTGAGGCCAAGTTGTTACAACATGTTGCTACATTGGCATGATTTTCACCAAAAATCTTTTTCATTATCATCAGTGCTTTTTCGTGAAGTTCTTTTGCTTGATTGTATTCTCCCAGGCGGCTGTACACTAAGGCCAAGTTGTCACAACATGTTGCTACATTGGCGTGATTTTCACCGAAAATCTTTTTCATTATCATCAGTGCTTTTTCGTGAAGTTCTTTGGCTTGATTGTAATCTCCCAGGCGGGTGTACACTGAGGCCAAGTTGTTACAACATGTTGCTACATTGGCACGATTTTCACCGAAAATCTTTTTCATTATCATCAGTGCGTTTTCGTGAAGTTCTTTGGCTTGATTGTATTCTCCCAGGCGGGTGTACACTGAGGCCAAGTTGTTACAACATGTTGCTACATTGGCATGATTTTCACCAAAAATCTTTTTCATTATCATCAGTGCTTTTTTTCGTGAAGTTCTTTGGCTTCATTGTATTCTCCCAGGCTCTTGTACACTGAGGCCAAGTTGTTACAACATGTTGCTACATTGGCATGATTTTCACCGAAAATCTTTTTCATTATCATCAGTGCTTTTTCGTGAAGTTCTTTGGCTTGATTGTATTCTCCCAGGCGGGTGTACACTGAGGCCCAGTTGTTACAACATGTTGCTACATTGGCATGATTTTCACCAAAAATCTTTTTCATTATCATGAGTGCTTTTTCGTGAAGTTCTTTGGCTTGATTGTATTCTCCCAGGTTCTTGTACACTGAGGCCAAGATGTTACAACATGTTGCTACATTGGCATGATTTTCACCAAAAATCTTTTTCATTATCATCAGTGCTTTTTCGTGAAGTTCTTTTGCTTGATTGTATTCTCCCAGGCGGCTGTACACTAAGGCCAAGTTGTCACAACATGTTGCTACATTGGCGTGATTTTCACCGAAAATCTTTTTCATTATCATCAGTGCTTTTTCGTGAAGTTCTTTGGCTTGATTGTAATCTCCCAGGCGGGTGTACACTGAGGCCAAGTTGTTACAACATGTTGCTACATTGGCACGATTTTCACCGAAAATCTTTTTCATTATCATCAGTGCGTTTTCGTGAAGTTCTTTGGCTTGATTGTATTCTCCCAGGCGGGTGTACACTGAGGCCAAGTTGTTACAACATGTTGCTACATTGGCATGATTTTCACCAAAAATCTTTTTCATTATCATCAGTGCTTTTTCGTGAAGTTCTTTGGCTTCATTGTATTCTCCCAGGTTCTTGTACACTGAGGCCAAGTTGTTACAACATGTTGCTACATTGGCATGATTTTCACCGAAAATCTTTTTCATTATCATCAGTGCTTTTTCGTGAAGTTCTTTGGCTTGATTGTATTCTCCCAGGCGGGTGTACACTGAGGCCCAGTTGTTACAACATGTTGCTACATTGGCATGATTTTCACCAAAAATCTTTTTCATTATCATGAGTGCTTTTTCGTGAAGTTCTTTGGCTTGATTGTATTCTCCCAGGTTCTTGTACACTGAGGCCAAGATGTTACAACATGTTGCTACATTGGCATGATTTTCACCAAAAATCTTTTTCATTATCATCAGTGCTTTTTCGTTAAGTTCTTTGGCTTGATTGCATTCTCCCAGGTTCTTGTACACTGAGGCCAAGTTGTTACAACATGTTGCTACACTGGCATGATTTTCACCGAAAATCTTTTTCATTATCATCAGTGCTTTTTCGTGAAGTTCAGCTGCTTGATTGTATTCTCCCATGTTATTGTACACTGAGGCCAAGTTGTTACAACATGTTGCTACATCGGCATGGTTTTCACCGAAAATCTTTTTCCTAATCATCAGTGCTTTTTCGTGAAGTTTTTTGGCTTGATTGTATTCTCCCAGGTTATTGTACACTGAGGCCAAGTTGTTACAACATGTTGCTACATCGGCATGGTTTTCACCGAAAATCTTTTTCCTAATCATCAGTGCTTTTTGGAGAAGTTCTTTGGCTTGATTGTATTCTCCCTGGCTGTTGTACACTAAGGCCAAGTCGTTATAACTTTTTGCTACATCGGCATGATTTTCACCGAAAATCTTTTGTTTAATCATCAGGGCTTTTTCGTGAAGTTCTTTGGCTTGATTGTATTCTCCCAGGCGGGTGTACACTGAGGCCAAGTTGTTACAACATGTTGCTACATTGGCATGATTTTCACCAAAAATCTTTTTCATTATCATCAGTGCTTTTTCGTGAAGTTCTTTGGCTTGATTGTATTCTCCCAGGCGGGTGTATACTGAGGCCAAGTTGTTACAACATGTTGCTACATTGGCATGATTTTCACCTAAAATCTTTTTCATTATCATCAGTGCTTTTTCGTAAAGGTCTTTGGCTTGATTGTATTCTCCCAGGCGGGTGTACACTGAGGCCAAGTTGTTACAACATGTTGCTACATTGGCATGATTTTCACCAAAAATCTTTTTCATTATCATGAGTGCTTTTTCGTGAAGTTCTTTGGCTTGATTGTATTGTCCCAGGCGGGTGTACACTGTGGCCAAGTTGTTACAACATGTTGCTACATTGGCATGATTTTCACCAAAAATCTTTTTCCTAATCATCAGTGCTTTTTCGTGAAGTTCAGCTGCTTGATTGTATTTTCCCAGGCTGTTGTACACAAAGGCCAAGTTGTTGCAACATGCTGCTACATCGGCATGATTTTCACCGAAAATCTTTTTCCTAATCATCAGTGCTTTTTCCAAAAGTTCTTTGGCTTGATTGTATTCTCCCAGGTGGGTGTACACTGAGGCCAAGTTGTTACAACTTGTTGCTACATGGGCATGATTTTCACCAAAAATCTTTTTCCTAATCATGAGTGCTTTTTCGTGAAGTTCTTTGGCTTGATTGTATTCTCCCAGGCGGGTGTACACTGAGGCCAAGTTGTCACAATATGTTGCTACATCGTCATGATTTTCACCGAAAATCTTTTTCCTAATCATCAGTGCTTTTTCGTGAAGTTCAGCTGCTTGATTGTATTTTCCCAGGCTGTTGTACACAAAGGCCAAGTTGTTGCAACATGCTGCTACATCGGCATGATTTTCACCGAAAATCTTTTTCCTAATCATCAGTGCTTTTTCCAAAAGTTCTTTGGCTTGATTGTATTCTCCCAGGTGGGTGTACACTGAGGCCAAGTTGTTACAACTTGTTGCTACATGGGCATGATTTTCACCAAAAATCTTTTTCCTAATCATGAGTGCTTTTTCGTGAAGTTCTTTGGCTTGATTGTATTCTCCCAGGCGGGTGTACACTGAGGCCAAGTTGTCACAATATGTTGCTACAACGTCATGATTTTCACCGAAAATCTTTTTCCTAATCATCAGTGCTTTTTCGAGAAGTTCTTTGGCTTGATTGTATTCTCCCTGGCTGTTGTACACTACGGCCAAGTCGTTATAACTTCTTGCTACATCGGCATGATTTTCACCGAAAATCTTTTTCCTAATCATCAGTGCTTTTTCGAGAAGTTCTTTGGCTTGATTGTATTTTCCCAGGCTGTTGTACACAATGGCCAAGTTGTTGCAACATGCTGCTACATCGGCATGATTTTCACCGAAAATCTTTTTCCTAATCATCAGTGCTTTTTCCAAAAGTTCTTTGGCTTGATTGTATTCTCCCAGGTGGGTGTACACTGAGGCCAAGTTGTTACAACATGTTGCTACATGGGCATGATTTTCACCAAAAATCTTTTTCCTAATCATGAGTGCTTTTTCGTGAAGTTCTTTGGCTTGATTGTATTCTCCCAGGCGGGTGTACACTGAGGCCAAGTTGTCACAATATGTTGCTACATCGTCATGATTTTCACCGAAAATCTTTTTCCTAATCATCAGTGCTTTTTCGAGAAGTTCTTTGGCTTGATTTTATTCTCCCTGGCTGTTGTACACTACGGCCAAGTCGTTATAACTTCTTGCTACATCGGCATGATTTTCACCGAAAATATTTTTTTTGATCATCAGTGCTTTTTCGTGAAGTTCTGTGGCTTGATTGTATCTTCCAATGCTTCTGTATACTTTACCACTCATGTTGAAAATCCTCGCTTTACGAGTTAACGCACCTGAAATAGTTTCGTCTATATTCTCCAATAGGTTGCATGCTAAGTCGACCAAATCTTTTGCAAAGAAGAAATAGGAATTTTTTCGAAAGTCATAGGCGAGAGTACAAAGCCAATCAATAAATATATCCAAATCTAAAAAGGGCGTAAACCTTTCTTTAAAAGAGTTTTGATCCGAACTGAACTCTGACGTCATGAACTTAAGTAAAGTTTCACAGTGGGGTATCATTTTTCTAAAAAACGCATTATACTTGTTATTTCCTTTAAGCTGGGACTGGAAAATCTTAACTGCTTTTGCAATGTTGTGGTCGGTCTCCCTTGATTTTAGATTAAACATTTCGTTTCGTTTCAATGCTTCATGAACAATTTTATGCAAGCGCAAATAGGTTTTTTGTTTATTGCCTTCCTCGGAATAAACAAGAAGTAAAGAACACCTTACAATCTTTGACTTCAGTAACTCCTCTGGTTGGTCCTTCACTTGGAATTTGACGAACTTCAAAACAGCTTCGAGTGGGAGATCGTCGTTAGCGCAGAGCGAAAGAAAGGAGAATGCCTCGCGAAGAACCTTGTCAACGTCAACAGCTCTCTGGAGGGCCATTTCAACAGCAGTCGTTGTTGTTTTAGCATAGGCCGAACTTTCAGTCGCAAGGACGGTTTCAATCTGATTTCTTTGGTCGTATGTTGATATGTCGTTGAGGTACGCTTTCCAGTTATAATGCAAAGACCCACAGTTCACAACAGTTTGCACGTAATAAGCAGCAGCAGCTAAGGCCAGTGGTTGACAATCAAGACGTTCAGCGACGTTTTCGGCTAGTTCTCGATCTGAAATTTGCGATACTGTTTCCAGCAATTCCACTGCCTCATCACGCATCATTCCTTTACTTAACGATTCATGATACGTGTGAGGAGCGTTTTGGGGAATTGTACCGCTATCTTGAGTAGTAATCAGCACTTGACCATTTCCCCATTCCTTGCTACCA
Organism: Porites lobata; assembly: GCA_942486035.1. Lineage (NCBI taxonomy): Eukaryota > Metazoa > Cnidaria > Anthozoa > Scleractinia > Poritidae > Porites > Porites lobata. Next base: position 615,276 of record CALNXK010000195.1, read on the forward strand.
GTTTGAGACAGTAAGCCGCGGACTAAGCGCAAGTCAATCACATTGTCCACAATAATTAGCCACTTGGTAAACTTACTAGTCTTCGGCATAATCAGCAGCTGGAGCTGTTGAATTGCATTAAGAGGCTTCTCATTTTTTAAAGATTCTAAGCTTGTCAAGGCGTATTCTGTCAGCCCTAAGTGTCTTCCAAGGACCATGTAAGATTCAGCAAGCGCCTCAACACTTTCTGCATTCAGTGTTGCAACAAAGCGGTTTAGATCTTCAATATCATCGGTTCTTTTAGGAAAGAATTGTTTTCCGATTTCCCTGGCAAGTTGACTCTTGCCACATCCTGGATTTCCTGACAAATACACCGTACTAACAGTTCCATTGGCACCACTGTAAAGTTCTTCCATTTTGTTTGTGATTCTTTCAATGTCATACGTACGCCTGATGACATCGTGTGGTGGGCGCGATGCGAGAAAGCAAAATGGCTGAAGTTTCGCATTTATTTCCTGTGTGAGAGCCTTGTTTTCGTCTTTTGCAGAAATCAGAGCAACCTCTGTACTCTGAAGTGTGCTTTTTGTTTCCTTCAAGTCAGATTTTGTCTGATCTAACTCGGCTTGCAGATCACGAACTTGCTTCTTAATTTGTTCCACTTCATTTGTTGGAAAACTCTTCTGGTTCTTTATTTCTTGGATCTCAGTTATAGGAAGACCAAGGGATGTAAAAGCGTTCAACACTCGATCTACTGAAGTTTGGAAGTCGGCATCTGTCAGGTTAGCCTCCGTCATATGAGCGATCCCGTTTCGCACTTGACGAATTTCATCGACATCTTTATTGACAGCTGGACTTAAGGTTTTACCGATACTGTCTGAGTACAAAATGGCAAAAAACAAACAGGTGCAGTCCCACTCTGCCGTGTCACCATTCTGGATTGTTGCCAGGCACCGAGCGTTTCTCTTCCGACTTGCTTTAGTTTCCCTGTTGTAGAAATCACGGCCATTTTGTGGCGAGTCTTTCCATTCTCCGCGTAGAGTTGTTCTGTAAAGGAAATCCCATTCCTGTTTGAAAATCTGCCTCAGTCCTACTGGGACCAGATTAAATGCGATGTAGCAGAGTCTGAAGTAATTCAGCTGCTCCTGCGAGTATTCCATAACCAACCTACAATACTGTAAGAGATATTTCCATTCAGCTTGTTATCATGCTAAATCACCAGGAGCCACGATCAAACAACAAATTTCTTTTTCAGACAAAAAAATAACTTGTTTACTTGATTATATTGAAATCTCGCCGATGAACAAAAGAAACCAACAAAAGTTGTAAGATCACTTAAAGATGATATAAACTATTTTATTAATTTCCTTTATTATTGAAAAAAGGGGAAACCAAAAACTATGTATATTTTTTATGCTAATCGCCTAGCGCTTTGTTTTTATTAGCAACTTGAAGGAAATATAGATTTTGTAGAAGTAAACAGTACTAGAGTACAAGAAGAATAAAAAAGGCGAAGGGGGTAAAAATAAATTTCGGTCTTTAATTTTGATGCAAGCAAATAGGGCGGTTTTATCGATTCCAGAGCTCTGTTCTCTGCGCGGCCAAACATTCCCGATGGCTCTGGAGTCGAGAATGACAGGGAGGGGGTGGGGTCATGTAGCAGCTGACACTTAACCTTGTCACGAAACTGCGCATGCTTGTCGTCAGCGAGAACTCAAATTGAGAAGAAGTTTCTCGGGACAAACTCTGTTGCCATTCCATCGCCGTGAATCTTGGTCATACGTGACAAGAGATGTACGTGACTAGATGGAACTATATAAGATGTGAAAGATAACAATGAACATGCAAAACACCCGTGAGCACGCTGCAAATGAATATTCCTAAAAATAATTCCTGTTGTTGTTAAGAACGTCAGGGCTCCTGAGAACGTCAAGAACATTTGATACCTGCTATATAAAGTGTTTTGTTTTTGTTTTTGTTTTTTTTTTTTTGCTGCAGCCTCGTGTTGTGATATATTGCGAACATCGCGCTCGGTTAGGGCCTGAAGACGTTATCATTCTCTACTCCGTTACAAGAGCCATCTTGCCCAATGCACACGCACCTGACTTAGCGCGTATGCGCAGAGGAGCTCTTCTACTATAAATATTAAACTATAAATATTGCCTGGTGCCTGAACGGCGTCTTCCCAGGCCTTCTCGGTCAATGAATTTTCGGTGACGTGCATCAAAAACTCCCTCGGACCACGTGACCCGAAACGCATCGGCCGCGCGAAATATAATGAGGCCTGGGGACTAGGAAACTGCAAATAGATTTTGTTGTTAGTTTTAAGTCTTCGCAACTACTTGCTTTTACTCAAGACATTAAACCTGTTTAGATTTTCTGTGATTTATTTAATTGGTATGTGCGTGCCTGTTAAAAACATGAAGCAGTCGTTCGTTTTGACTTGTTTTGATCTTGCACAATGACTGAACCCCAAGGAGAGAAGTGTATATTTGTAAGAGACGGTAATGGTCACGTATTTTTGATTAGCGAAAAAAAGACCGTGAAAGGCAAGACATAAAAGCTCACAATTCGCATAGAGTTCAGTTTTAATGATTCAGCAGACGAGCAAGTAAATATACGACGCAAATGTTGCTTGATTCAAAGATTTATGTGAAAATTTAATTGGTTTCGAAGAACCAGCCAGTCGAAACAAAAAAAATCTTTTCTCCATCATAAAGTCTATACGGTGCAACAAACAGAAACCAAGACAGGTAGTGATAACGATGTAAACCGCTGAGGCCATCATATAATGCGGTGCCCAAATGCAAAGAGTGAATTTTTTAAGCAACATACACTGTATCAGGACACCACAAAAGATCCCGCTATCTAAAACTACGAGAAATGCTGAAGCATGAATTTCACTGAACGTTCAACGCAGATCACTTACCTTGCCCAGATTAATCCACGGAAAACCAGAGAAAGCATCAAGAACGAAGGTGCTCGAAGCTGATGGAAAGCGAAAGTAATATTTAAACATTACCTTCCGCATGATCGACGTTATTGACGTCAGACATCAAACGTCACGCATGGTCTCCATTTTACAATCATGCTATTTTTGATAGTCACGCTCATTGTAGAAAAAGACGTAAAATTTAGAAACCAAGGGGCATTATGGCTTTGATGAAACAGATTATAAAATTTCATAATCTGACCTTGTGAGACTGATGACAACAATGAATGGTACATTTTTTGGTATTACCTATGCAACCTTGAAAAGACACTGAGAGGAAAGAAAAACTCGAACGTGGTGGTTCGATCGGTGCATGTTGTTCAAAAGTCAGTGCCGGATCCATACCTTGAGATAAGGGGCAAGGGGTTGGGGGGCGGGCGGTCATCCAGACCCTTAGATAAGCGAGGGAGCCCGGTCTCCAAAAAGATTTTTTTCGGCCCTTCGGGCTTCAGTTTGGTCTAAAAATAAGGGCCCGGGCCCCTCCCCTAGATCCGCCACTAAAAAGTGTCCCCCTAATCTTACTAAACTCAACTAACTAGGCTGGAAATGGATTGCAAGTTGAAAAATTAATAGGCCTATTTATTCAAACACAAACCTTGAGCTGCTAAAAATTATCAAACGCTGTTTTCTCGGCTTACGAAAATTTAGCTCAGTTTTGCACCCAAATTTTGTGACTCACAAGGACCTAACCTCTCTCCTAATATGGACGTATATTAGACAAATTAACCGGCCACCTGCATGTCAGGCTTAAACTCTTTTTAATGATTATAAGACGATCACCCTGTTAAGCTTGGCTTGGCTTCTTTGTTTTCCCGTATGGAAGTCACGTGACGTTCTAAGGCGATCTCATTTGTTATCATTTATCTTATTTCTACCTGGAGTTTTCAAAACCGGGTTGCCTGAAATCTTAAGTTAAGTCCAGTACATTGCAAGCAATCTTTCAAAACTTAATTTGCTTAAGGCCCTGATACTTTTAGTGTAAAAATAACAATCTCGCTCTTCAGGACTAACCACCCTCACCTCTTAACCATGGGCTCCAAATAACTTCCTGGAATTGACAGAAATCAGTGGAAATTCCAGAAAATATGCACGAGGGGGGCTAGGGGCCCTACGGGCCGGTCTGTTGCCCCCGTTGGGTCAGCTAATATTTTTTGAGGGGGGCTTATGACTTATGACAAAGTTTATTTTGAACAGAAATTCATCGTTATCGAATGAGCAATATATTGCCTGCGTTAAGGTTAGAGGCCGTAAATAGATTAATCATTTATTTCATCATTTTTGTGACCACGCATACAAGTCTAGAGACTTAACATACATAAGTCATTTATTTTCGTTTATTTTGTTGACATCTGCTTGAAATTATGCTGTTGAGAAAAAATAATGTTGCCTTTATGTGTTTTAGCTTGTAAGTGATGATAAGTGCATTCAAACTGGATTGCAATATATTATTTTGCATTTTGTTATAAGTTCTTAACTTAGATTACATTTACATCTGCTAACTTAATTTGCTGGATGCTAAATATGATTATTGTTCTTGAATGAGATTTTGCATAACTCTGGGTTTTATTTCTTTTTTGAGAAGATTTATAGTTGGGTTTGTTTGGAATTTTCTTTGATGATTTATATGAGTGTTGTATTCCACATAATACGTTGCGTACATTACTGGCAAAAACTTTAGACGTTTTATTTCAAGCATGTGAAAGTGATAGTTACAACTACATCCCCAAGGTTTTACAGATACACGGATGCGAAAACAACACAAACTCATCAAGTTTATCTGTGTCAAGGATTTTTTTTCAACTTCTGTTTCAGTCCTATTAATGCAAAATAGAAATTTTTAGCTATGTCTTTCCTTAAGTAAAGAAAATCCTTTTCAGTGGTAAAAAGAACAGGAACAAAGTCTAATCAGTAAGCTTTCTCCACGAAAGTTAACTGTTAAAGTTGTTTTTATGGCACTGTTTAGCCAAAAATTAAAATTATCTGAAATTTTTGCAAATAATGTACGTTCACCTTCATTGATTTTGTGTTCGGTTATTGATAGCGGACACCATGTTTTGACTACAGATATGCTATTGTCTGTGTCTGGGTTATAGGAAGGGTGTAAACATCTCCTTCAGATTTCAAATTCCAATTTTTTTTTATCAGGTTTTCCTTGTGCTACTGCAGAAGTTGTATCTATGACTGCGATGATCTTCTTTCATATATACAAAACTCATTCATAGGAGAGATATGTGTCAACACTAAACAGCTGTGTAGCAGACTAAGATATTTTCAGCATGCTTATCAAAAACATTACAACCTCATACAATTAAAGGGGCAGTGTCCTTATTATGTCATTTTCTGCCTGAATTGCTGTTAGATCACAGACAGGATGACCTCTAATGAATGTTTCTTCAATTAAGCCTATGTTCTGTCAACATCGTTTTTCCCTTACTTGTGTGACTAACCCCTAAGAACGTCTGCAGGGGAGGCTACATCTTACACTGTCTCTCCTGTTGAGCAACAAATACAATTTTGGTCACACTAGATTCCAGAGCTTGAAAATTTTTTCTCCCTGGATTGTTTTTGTTAGAGCACAGCCTTGCATGCATCAAGTTAGTACAAAATTACTCAAACATTTAAAGGACTTGAAAGTGTCAGTTTGCCTTTCTCAAGATGATATGTACCTATATTGACAGCATTACATGCCTGAAAATATGTACTGACTTGTAGGAATGGCTTCCCCGGACTAGAAACACTAATTAACTAAAAATTTTTGCTCTAATTTTAATTTGTTTTTCTAGAGAATGACACTGCCCCTTTGAGGGAATGGGAAAATCAAGTTTATTGAAACCAGGTTTAAATATATAGCTGCTTAGTATTCAGTTAATGTTAGTGCAGAAAGTGCCCAACTCCTTAATTCATAGGGGGGCATCAGTATGTTATTGTAGTTCTATTTAATGTTTGATTAAACAAACCAACCTTTTTATGCTGTCACCATTTAAAGCGGCAGTGTTATGAAGATTCTTCCAAGTTTTTGTAGAGCATCTGTTAGAATGATATTCTAATATTATTGTCCTCTTGGTAGTCTGCAAGAATTTTCCCCTCAATTATAGGCAAAGTACGTGACAAATGATATCAACATTTTGGTTTTTTGGCAATTGTTTACTTGAGTTACTCGTTTTAGCATATTGGGACCAGGGCCCGATTCCTGAAAGGCTGATTAGCATTAATCCAGGATTAAACTTTTGTTCCGTTTTTGTATTTTATATTCCTATGTATTGCTTATGGCAACATTTTGTGTTTTCTGGTAGTATTATATTAAAAGGCTCAACAGTATTTTGTAATCTCTAGTTGCATGTTCTTAGACGAGAAAACCATGCTTGAATTTGGCTTTCCTGGATTAAACTTAACCAACTTTCGAGGAGCTGGGCCCACGTTTCCTTTAGAGGGGACAAAAGGGCGAGTAACTGGCCTTCACAGAGTAGCACAAAGAGGCGAACCAGTGTTGTAGACAGGGGAGGTAAGGCCTTTTAATTGGAGGCTTAACAGTTTCGTCTAAAGCCAGTGGGCTTATACTATCGAGCCTATAACCAATTTAATTTAATTTTACAGTATTCTATCTCGAGGAGGGCTCTGCTCTATCTCGTACGCTGAGATTGGCAGTGGGTTGAACCAGGGTTCTTCTAGGATTTATCGTTTAGGGGAGAAGTCCTGAGTGGCCAAAGGCCACGAAGGGGATCGGGAGGCATCCCCCCTGGAAATTTTGTTGAAAAGAATATGCGCGGAGATAAAATCTAGTGCATTTTGAGACACAATTTTGAGAAATGTTACGGTGTGTGCACTGACCTCGTCGCGTCTGGACGATTTTCCGATATACTGTAATGATAAAAATATTTTTTATGGGAAGCTGGGCATTTTGGGGAGGGAAGCTTCTACCCTTCAAATACCCTTGAAAGAACCCTGGATTGAATGAATAAGATACACCATGATTTTCTTCTCTTTAACGGCACTTCAACATGTCTCAGCGAGGTCACATAATATGCTCCTTCAGTTGCTCTCACCAAAAACCCTTCCTTAATAGGGAAAAACAAAGGAAAGTCCTCCGATTCAGTCAACTGTTTTATGACTAAAGGTAACAAACTAAAGGGAAATGAACTTTGAAAGTACAGTCACAGTCAAACCTTCATGTGCGACCACCTCTCGTAACTGGCAACCACTTTTCCAAACACCAAAAGTTTTCTCGCTGCTTCTGCGACACTTTTAAGCCGGACCATCTGATACAAAGGTCCAATCTTTAAATTCGTTGAATATTTACCACGCTACTCAGAGTATAAAGAAGAACTTTAAGAAACAAAACGGATTTACAGTAAATATATCATATCCTAGAAAATGCATCCAACTCATTCTCTTCTAAAAGTAGATGTGTCCGGACTTCTCCTTGTGAAAGATCTCCTGCAGTTTGACTCTCGTAAGCGACCTCCTTCCATAAGAGACTAAGTTTAATATGGGTGGTTGCCTACGGGAGGTTCTACCGTATTTTTTTCTCTTTTTTATCGAGGTCTTTACACCACACGCGGTGAGTGAAGTTTCGTCAGCAAAGAGGCGTGTAGGAGCACTATTAAGACTAATAATATAGATCAGACAAAGAACTGCGCCAAGGACAAATCACGCTCATAGCGCCACTCCAAAATTGATAGCTTGAATATCTGAAAAAACACCGTTCACGTATTAAATATTTGCCTTCTATGCTTAAGAAACTACAAAGTTTCAAGGCCCTCGATGCCGTAGTTGGACAATTCAGATAAGAGAATGGAATGGTTTACAGTGTCAAGAGCCATTATGGCTCTTGACAGTGTCAAAGGCCGCTTTGCTAAGGTCTAGTAAGAGTGGTGGGGGGGGGGGTGGTCGAGGGGTTAGAACGAACCCCCTTTGCAGGTCAATGATGGAGGACTAAAAACACAAGTTGTTAATTTTCATCCCAAAGCAAACAGTGGAGGAATGGAAAACAAACTTTGAGTATTTTAGCTCAGTTTAAATTACCCTACAAGAAAACGCTAACAGTATCGGGAAAGTCTTATGGGCACAAATGAAAATTATCCCACCATTGAAGATATTTCCTTAACAGGCGTTCCGGATTTGACAAATAGAGTCTCGAAAGACAAAAGGAGGGGGAATACGATTTGGGAGGACCTAGGTGATACGTGTTTAATACATATTGACGTTTGACGCTGCTTTTAGTACAAAGACAGCGGAGCCGGGGAACTGGAGGGCTTAAACTTTTGCTCCGAGATACCTTGCAGCACACGTCGAGTTTTGTAAAACGTTTCATGTACTTAGCCGGTATGTATTATATCACTATGTATGGATCTTCCAATTCAAGAGTAAATATAGTTGTTATGACTAAAAATACCTGTTATTTTAGCCTTGATTGAGTTTGAAATATTCACGCGGAGACTACTGAAAATAGCATTTCCAGGTTTCTAGATTTCAACATTTTCTCGGGGAGCAAGAAACCCCTGGAGGCTCGCAGTATTTCCCGCTGTGGGCCTTCCGCTGTTAAGAAATATTCGTATCAGTACCAACACCCCTTCTCAAACCCCAGCTAAGCGCCTGTTAAAGAAGAGCAACATTATCAAGAAGGCTTTTGGTAATTTGTTCAATTAACTGAACTAAACATTCAGGGGTGATTAAAAAAATAATTAAAAAATTGGATTGATTGAGCGCAAATACATCATGTAAAGAATATGAAACATCAATTCGACAAGTACATATTTTCCAAATATTTTACTCGATGCAGCGGGTACCGAGATTGGACGATAATTAGTGCAGAGCAAGTGAATTAATGATAGGTTTATGATATCCGTTATTTCTGTCAAGGTTTTCTGCTTAATAATAGAAACACCTGAACTTCACTAATTAATTGACTGAAACTAAACTCCTTCTTATACTCAGGGTCACTTTGAGAGTTGGGTCGTTTCTTGTTTATAGTGTAGTTATTGTTATCCCACATTTTTTTACAACATGTATAGATGAAGTTTGTTAAAACTGTATTAATAAAGTTCATGATAGTGCTTATTAATGGCAATATTTTGTTCCGATCTCCCAGTCTGTTTGTTGAACACTGATGTCATATATTGTTGTTACATGGCCATGATCCTCACCGAAAATTTTTTTCCTAATCTAAGGTGCTTTTTCGTAAACTTACTAGTATTTGGCTTGTGTATACTCCCCTTCTATCGTACACTGATGCCAAGGCGGTTATAACTTATTGCTACAGCGATATTATCTTCAACGAAAATCTTTTTGCACTGCTTACCAACCAGAATTAAGAATTCAGTTTAAAATTGTTTTGATTACTCATATCACATCTTCATGGTTCAGCTCCGTCTTATTTATCATCAATTATTTATCTTAGGTGTCCATGGAGATATAGTCTTAGGAATTCAAACGTTAATATAAGTCTTAGTTATCCCAGTTTCATATCCAAAGCAACACTCGGTGATAGGTCCTACACTTGCACCGCTCCAATGGTCTGGAATGCTTTGTTCAAAGTCAAATGCGCCAAGTCTGTTGATGTTTTTAAAGTAAAGCTTAAACACTCTTATTTAGTTCAGCATTTTTATTACCATAACTTAGTATCTACGGAAGCCGAGAAGGGACAATCCAAAAATATTTTGCAAATCCAAAAAAATATTTTAAATCGCAATATTTTTCTCAAATCACTGTCGAAAAGTTTGACAAATCTAAAAAACTATTGCAAATCCTAAGAAAGTTTGTGGATCCGCAAATAACGTTCTCAATAATCGGAAAATATTTTGTAAATCCATAAAATTATTTCAAATCGCGATTTTTGTACAAATCATTCTTGAAGAGTCTGGTAAATCTAAAAAAGTATCGCAAATCCAAAGAAACTTATTGGATCCGCAAATAACTTTTTAGAAAACTCTAACATAGTTTAAAGTCCAAGAATCGTCTTCAAATCCAAAAAAATATTTTGGAAATCGTAAAAAAAGTGTTGTCACATGCTTCTAAAATTTAAACTACAAAACTATCGATCCTACCGAGATTTTACTTTCACGATGTATTAGAGCAGCTGAAAACTAATTTTCATACAAATTTTCGCTTCAAAAGGGTTCTTGGTTTTGTGATAGAGTATGCTTGAATTTCTAAGGTTTTGCGTGACGCGGCATTTACATGACGGCCAAGAGAGTTGACATCTCGATTTAAAAAATACGTTATTTCAAGGAATTTTGCTATCCAAACAGTTCATGTTTTATAAAAAGTATTCCTTTAATTTTTATGAGTTCCTCGAAGAAGAAATTCACGCTTTTGTAGCAAAACTCAGTAACAGATGTTTCTGTTGGTTTCCGTCCGCAATGTTGGAGCCCATCCAGGTGGGCACCAGCATGGCGTCTCCATACAAATCTCTATAAATTTGGGTAAAACATTTCTTCGGATATCTCGTATACGAAATATTCCTCTGACCTGAATCTTGGCGAGGGTCTTTGCATATTTACCTCCTTTCATTTCCCAGATTCTGGACTTTATCTATTGATGGGTTTTGCTTTTTATTTTGATCTATTTTGAATGGCGTGACACTGAAAACCAACAATACTGGCTGTTTCACGCCATTTCCCCCATACAAAATGGCGAAGGAAGGAGGTTAGAACATCGAGAGCGATGTTCTGTCATAAATGTAGGGGAGAATTTGGGAGCAATGAAATATTCTGCCCTTGGTGTGGAACACTGAAAAGACGTAAACAGGGAAGTGTGTTGTCCAGCTCGGGTTAAAGGGGGATTTTGTTGTGAGACCATTGTTCACTTTCTGGCAGAATACCATGGGATTTCAATGAACGTGAGGACTTTGAAGAGAAGGCTACATCATTATGGGTTACGAAGAAGTAACCACCTTCATTCAGAACACCCGATTTCCGAAATATTTTTTTGGATTTGAATTGATTCTTGGACTGTAAACTATTTTGGAGTTTTCTGAAAAGTTATTTGCGGATCCAATAAGTTTCTTTGGATTTGCAATGTGTTTTTAGATTTACCCGACTCTTCAATAATGATTTGTACAAAAATTGCGATTTGAAATAATTTTATGGATTTGCAAAATATTTTCGGATTATTGAGAAAGTTATTTGCGGATCCACAAATTTTCTTAGGATTTGCAATAGTTTTTTAGATTTGTCAAACTTTTCGACAGTGATTTGAGAAAAACATTGCGATTTAAAATATTTTTTTGGAGTTGCAAAATATTTTTGGATTGTCTCTCCTCGGCTTCCGTAAGTATCTACCTTGTTTTGTATTTTAGTCTGTAACATTTTATCATTGTAACATTTTATCTACGCAAACCCTTTTAAATTTAAACTACTATTCAGTTTATCTATTTAAATTTTGCAAGAATTTCTTTCGCAGGATTCTATTCTCCCAGTCTGTAGCACACTGATGCCAAGTGTAAAACGATATTTTTGGGTATAAGTTAATACCAAAATGAAAATACCTTTATCGAATAATGAACGTTAATGAATCATCAACCATTGCTATTTTAATATATTTTAATTATTATTATCACTGAGTAGAGTGTTCTGAATTGTTATAGAAATACGCTCTACTAGAATGTACTGGGCTTACAAAAGCTATTTGTTTTTCGTTAACAAGGTTTGGCCTTCCTTTGTAAAGATGCTCTTTTGGACGTCGGCTTCTCTGTGCACGCGTGCCGCTATTCAATTAAGAAACGATGCTTTTTGTTTAAACTGAACCCATACAGAGATCTAATTAGTTCTGGTAAATTTAACGAAATTTGTTTGTTATCTTACATCAATTGGCTTAGTTGGTTTTTCCTAAAATCTTCAGAAGCTTGACCTTGCCAAGTTGTCTTTTCCTGGACATTCCTATTTTTACTATCTTTCGCGTTTTAAGTGGTTTATTCGAAACTTTTAGTGTGCTTCCAAAGAAACCTTGTCCAACAGACTATCTTATTTAACTCGTTGTGATAAACAAACTTTTGTTACTGACTGCCTAGTTAAAGTTACTAGTTAAAAGTTGTAATGAGTGATATCTTTGTTTAAATATCTTGCTAAATGATATTTGACTAGAGATTTGTAAACAATCTAAAAGGCGGGACTAACTACCATTGTACGATATTCCAACAAGAGGCTTTTAAACGACAATTTTAGCACTGTACGCGAATTGACAAGTTGTACATTTTAGAGTGACGATATTGTACATATGTGATTTTCATTCATGTAAATATTCCTTGTAATTTTTGTGTCTCTCTGCCTGTTTTCACTGATTTTCACGACACAACCTCGAAAGAAAATATGTTAATAATTCTTATAGCCAATCGAATTTTTACTGATGTAAGATTATTTTAAGTTTGAGTAAGACTGGCAGCCGGCTTCAGATTCAGTTAGGATAAAAGGAGCTGTAACTAGGTCTTGTCAGAGAGATACTGCTAGCTTTGATTGTGAAAAGATGAGCAACAAACGATCTACATTAAAAAGAAAAAGTTTGAGTTCATAGTAGAGGATTACTGTTCCCCCAAGTTACCTACTACACAAGTTGTTATAACCTGTTGCTACATAGGCATGATCTTCACCAAAAATCTTTTAATTTTGCCAATCATAAGTGTTTTTCCTGAAGTTTTTTGGCTTGATTGTATTCTCCCAGGCTGTTGTACACTGAGGCCAAGTTGTTATAACTTGTTGCTACATAGGCGTTCCCTAATCATCAGTGCTTTTTCGTGAAGTTCTTTGGCTTGATTGTATTCTCCAAGGCTGTTGTACACTAAGACCAAGCCGTTATAACTTGTTGCTACATCGGCATGATTTTCACCGAAAATCTTTTTCCTAATCATCAGTGCTTTTTCGTGAAGTTCTTTGGCTTGATTGCATTCTCCCAGGCTGGTGTACACTAAGGCCAAGTCGTTATAACATGTTGCTACATTGGCATGATTTTCACCGAAAATCTTTTTCGTAATCATCAGTGCTTTTTCGTGAAGTTCTTTGGCTTGATTGTATTCTCCCAGGCTGTTGTACACTGAGGCCAAGTTGTTACAACATGTTGTTACATTAGCATGATTTTTACCGAAAATCTTTTTCGTAATCATCAGTGCTTTTTCGTGAAGTTCTTTGGCTTGATTGTATTCTCCCAGGCGGGTGTACACTAAGGCCAAGTTGTTACAACATGTTGCTACATTGGCATGACTTTCACAGAAAATCTTTTTCGTAATCATCAGTGCTTTTTCGTGAAGTTCTTTGGCTTCATTGTATTTTTCCAGGCGGGTGTACACTAAGGCCAAGCCGTTATAACTTGTTGCTACATCGGCATGATTTTCACCGAAAATCTTTTTCGTAATCATCAGTGCTTTTTCGTGAAGTTCTTTCGCTTGATTGTATTCTCCCAGGCTGTTGTACACTAAGGCCAAGTTGTTACAACATGTTGCTACATTAGCATGATTTTCACCGAAAGTCTTTTTGAGAATCACAAGTGCTTTTTCGTGAAGTTCTTTCGCTTGATTGTATTCTCCCAGGCTGTTGTACACTAAGGCCAAGTTGTTACAACATGTTGCTACATTGGCATGACTTTCACCGAAAATCTTTTTCCTAATCATCAGTGCTTTTTCGTGAAGTTCTTTGGCTTGATTGTATTCTCCTAGGCTGTTGTACACTGAGGCCAAGTTGTTACAACTTGTTGCTACATGGGCATGATTTTCACCAAAAATCTTTTTCGTAATCATCAGTGCTTTTTCGTGAAGTTCTTTCGCTTGATTGTATTCTCCCAGGTGGGTGTACACTAAGGCCAAGCCGTTATAACTTGCTGCTACATGGGCATTATTTTCACCAAAAATCTTTTTCCTAATCATCAGTGCTGTTTCGTGAAGTTCTTTGGCTTGATTGTATTCTCCCAGGCGGGTGTACACTGAAGCCAAGTTGTTACAACATGTTGCTACATCGGCATGATTTTCACCCAAAATCTTTTTCTTAATCATCAGTGCTTTTTCGTGAAGTTCTTTGGCTTGATTGTATTCTCCCAGGTGGGTGTACACTTCAGCCAAGTTGTTACAACATGTTGCTACAGCGACTTGATTTTCACCAAAAATCTTTTTCGTCATCATCAGTGCTTTTTCGTGAAGTTCTTTGGCTTGATTGTATTCTCCCAGGCGGGTGTACACTGAAGCCAAGTTGTTATAAGTTTGTGCTACATAGGCATGATTTTCACCGAAAATCTTTTTCCTAATCATCAGTGCTTTTTCGTGAAGTTCTTTGGCTTGATTGTATTCTCCCAGGTGGGTGTACACTTCAGCCAAGTTGTTACAACATGTTGCTACAGCGACTTGATTTTCACCAAAAATCTTTTTCGTCATCATCAGTGCTTTTTCGTGAAGTTCTTTGGCTTGATTGTATTCTCCCAGGCGGGTGTACACTGAAGCCAAGTTGTTATAAGTTTGTGCTACATAGGCATGATTTTCACCGAAAATCTTTTTCCTAATCATCAGTGCTTTTTCGTGAAGTTCTTTGGCTTGATTGTATTCTCCCAGGTGGGTGTACACTAAAGCCAAGTCGTTATAAGTTTCTGCTACATAGGCATGATCTTCACCGAAAATGTTTTTTAGAATCAACAGTGCTCTTTGGTGAAGTTCTGTGGCTTGATTGTATCTTCCAATGTCTCCGTAAACTTCACCACTCACGTTGAAAATCCTCGCTTTACGAGTTAACGCACCTGAAATAGTTTCGTCTGTATTCTCCAATAGGTTGCATGCTAAATCGACCAAATCTTTCGCAAAGAAGAAATAGAAATTTTTTCGACAGTCACAGGCGACAGTACATAGCCAATCAATAAATCTATCCAAATCTAAAAAGGGCGTAAACCTTTTTTTAAAAGAGCTTGGATCCGAACTGAACTCTGACTTCATGAACTTAAGTAAAGTTTCACAGTGGGGTATCATTTTTTTAAAAAACGCATTATTCTTGTTATTTTCTTCAAGTTGGGACTGGAAAATCTTAACTGCTTTTGCAATGTTGTGGTCGGTCTCCCTTGATTTTAGATTAAACATTTCGTTTCGTTTCAATGCTTCATGAACAATTTTATGCAGTCGCAAATAGGTTTTTTGTTTATTGACTTCCTCGGAATAAACAAGAAGTAAAGAGCACCTTACAATCTTTGCCTTCAGTAACTCCTCTGGTTGGTCCTTCACTTGAACTTTGACGAACTGCAAAACAGCTTCGAGTGGGAGATCCTCGTTAGCGCAGAGCGAAAGAAAGGAGAATGTCTCGCGAAGAACATCGTCAGCGACGACAGCTCTCTGGATGGCCATTTCAACAGCGGCCATTGTTGTTTTAGCATAGGCGGAACTTTCAGTCGCAAGGACAGTTTCAATCTCATTTCGTAGGTCGTATGTTGATATGTCTTGAAGGTATACTTTCCAATCATAATTTGAAGACCCACTGTTCACAACAGTTTTCACGTAATAAGCAGCAGCAGCTAAGGCAAGTGGTTGAAAATCAAGACGTTCAGCGACGTGTTCAGCTTGTTCTCGATCTGAAATTTGCGATATTTTTTCCAGTAATTCCACTGCCTCATCACGCATCATTCCTTTACTTAACGATTCATGATGCGTGTGAGGAGCGTTTTGGGGAATTGTTCCGCTATCTTGAGTAGTAATCAGCACCTGACCATTGCCCCATTCCTCGCTACCAGTTTGAGGCAGTAAGCCGCGGACTAAGCGTAAGTCAATCACATTGTCCACAATAATTAGCCACTTGGTAAACTTACTAGTCTTCGGCATAATCAGCGGATGGAGCCTTTGAATTGCTTCAAAAGGCTTCTCATTTTTTAAAGATTCTAAGCTTGTCAAGGCGTATTCTGTTAGCCCTAAGTGTCGTCCAAGGGCCATGTAAGATTCAGCAATTGTCTCAACACTTTCTGCATTCAGTGTTGCAACAAAGTTTAGATCTTCAACATCATCGGTTCGTTTAGGAAAGAACCGTTTTCCGATTTCTCGGGCAAGTTGGCTCTTGCCGCATCCTGGATTTCCTGACAAATACACCGTACTAACAGTTCCATTGGCACCACTGTAAAGTTCTTCCATTTTGTTTGTGATTCTTTCAATGTCATACGTACGCCTGATGACATCGTGTGGTGGGCGCGATGCGAGAAAGCAAAATGGCTGAAGTTTCGCATTTATTTCCTGTGTGAGAGCCTTGTTTTCGTCTTTTGCAGAAATCAGAGCAAGCTCTGTACTCTGAAGTGTGCTTTTTGTTTCCTTCAAGTCAGATTTTGTCTGATCTAACTCGGCTTGCAGATCACGAACTTGCTTCTTAATTTGTTCCACTTCATTTGTTGGAAAACTCTTCTGGTTCTTTATTTCTTGGATCTCAGTTATAGGAAGACCGAGGGATGTAAAAGCGTTCAACACTCGATCTACTGAAGTTTGGAAGTCGGCATCTGTCAGGTTAGCTTCCGTCATATGAGCGATCCCGTTTCGCACTTGACGAATTTCATCGACATCTTTATTGACAGCTGGACTTAAGGTTTTACCGATACTGTCTGAGTACAAAATGGCAAAAAACAAACAGGTGCAGTCCCACTCTGCCGTGTCACCATTCTGGATTGTTGCCAGGCACCGAGCGTTTCTCTTCCGACTTGCTTTAGTTTCCCTGTTGTAGAAATCACGGCCATTTTGTGGCGAGTCTTTCCATTCTCCGCGTAGAGTTGTTCTGTAAAGGAAATCCCATTCCTGTTTGAAAATCTGCCTCAGTCCTACTGGGACCAGATTAAATGCGATGTAGCAGAGTCTGAAGTAATTCAGCTGCTCCTGCGAGTATTCCATAACCAACCTACAATACTGTAAGAGATATTTCCATTCAGCTTGTTATCTTGCTAAATCACCAGGAGCCACGATCAAACAACAAATTTCTTTTTCAGACAAAAAAATAACTTGTTTACTTGATTATATTGAAATCTCGCCGATGAACAAAAGAAACCAACAAAAGTTGTAAGATTATTTAAAGATGATATAAACTATTTTATTAATTTCCTTTATTATTAAAAAAAGGGGGAAAGAAAAAACTATGTATAATTTCAAGAGAGAATGATCTGGCTCATTTTCTCTTGATATTTTTTATGCTAATCGCCTAGCGCTTTGTTTTTATTGGCAACTTGCTAACTTGATTTTGTCGAAGTAAACAGTACTAGAGTACAAGAAGAATAAAAAAGGCGAAGGGGGTAAAAATAAATTTCGGTCTTTAATTTTGATGCAAGCAAATAGGGCGGTTTTATCGATTCCAGAGCTCTCTTCTCTGCGCGACCAAAAATTCCCGATGGCTCTGTAGTCGAGAATGACAGGGAGGGGGTGGGGTCATATAGCAGCTGACACTTAACCTTGTCACGAAACTGCGCATGCTTGTAGTCAGCGAGGACTCAAATTGAGAAGAAGTTTCTCGGGACAAACTCGGTAGCGATTCCATCGCGGGGAATCTTGGTCATACGTGACTAGATGGAACTATATAAGATGTGAAAGAAAATAATGAACATGCAAAACACCCTTGAGCACACTGCAAATGAATATTCCTGAAAATGATTTCTGTTGTTGTTGAGAACGTCAGGGCTCCTGAGAACGTTGAGAACATTTGATACCGGCTATATAAACTGTTTTTTTTTTTTTTTTTGGGCTGCAGCCTCGTTTTGTGATGTATTGGGAACATCGCGCTCGGTCAGGGACTGAAAACGTTATACGGTTACATTTTTCATTCTCTGCCCAGTACAAGAGCCATCTTGCCCAATGCACACGCTTCTGACTTAGCGCGTATGCGCAGAGGAGCTCTTCTACTATAAATATTGCCTGGTCCCTGAACGGCGTCTTCTCAGGAGTTCTCGGTCAATGAATTTTCGGTGACGTGCATCAAAAACTCCCTCGGACCACGTGACCCGAAACGCATCGGCCGCGCGAAATAATGAGGCCTGGGGACTAGGAAACTGCAAATAGATTTTGTTGTTAGTTATAGGTCTTCGCAACTACTTGCTTTTACTCAAGACATTAAACCTGTTAAGATTTTCTGTGATTTATTTAATTGGTACGTGCGTGCCTGTTAAAAACACGAAGCAGTCGTTCGTTTTGACTTGTTTTGATCTTGCACGATGACTAGAGTGTATTTCTAAGAGACGGTAATGGTCACGTATTTTTGATTAGCGAAAAAAAGACCGTGAAGGGCAAGACATAAAAGTTCACAATTCGCATAGAGTTCAGTTTTAATGATTCAGCAGACGAGCCAGGAAATATACGACGCAAATGTTGCTTGATTCAGAGATTTATGTGAAAATTTAATTGGTTTCGAAGAACCAGCCAGTCGAAACAAACAAAATCTTTTCTCCATCATAAAGTCTATACGGTGCAACAAACAGAAACCAAGACAGGTAGTGATAACGATGTAAACCGCTGAGGCCATCATATAATACGGTGCGCAAAGAGTGAATTTTTTAATCAACATACACTGTATACACACTGTACACATACAAAAGATCCCGCTATCTAAAACTACGAGAAATACTGAAGCATGAATTTCACTGAACGTTCAACGCAGATCACTTACCTTGCCCAGATTAATCCACGGAAAACCAGAGAAAGCATCAAAAACGAAGCTGCTCGAAGCTGATGAAAAGCGAAAGTAATATTTAAACATTACCTTCCGCATGATCGACGTTATTGACGTCAGACATCAAAAGTTACGCATGGTCTCCCTATTTTACAATCATGCTATTTTTGATAGTCACGCTCATTGTAGAAAAAGACGTAAAATTTAGAAACCAAGGGGCATCATGGCTTTGATGAAACAGATTATAAAATCTCATAATCTGACCTTGTGAGACTGATGACAACAATGAATGGTACATTTTTTGGTATTACCTATGGAACCTTGAAAACACACTGAGACGAAAGAAAAACTCGAACGTGGTGGTTCGATCGGTGCATGTTGTTCAACAGTCAGTGCCGGATCCAGACGTTGAGGTGAGGGGCGAGGGGTGGGGGGGGGGAGGGAAAGAAGCCCGGTCATCCAGACCCTTTTTTCTCCAAAAAGATTTTTTCCGCCCTTCGAGCCTCAGTTTGGTCTAAAAATAAGGGCCCTGGCCCCTCCCCTGGATTCGCCACTGAAAAGTATCCCCCTAAACTTACTAAACTTAACTAACTAGGATGAAAATGGATTGCAAGTTGAAAAATTAATAGGCCTATTTATTCAAACACAAACCTTGAGCTGCTAAAACTTATCAACGTTGTTTTCTTGGCTTACGAAAATTAAGCTCAGTTTTGCCACCAAATTTTGTGACTCACAAGGACCTAACCTTCAAACTCTTTTCTTTATTACTTTTTGCACACTATCATTAATTGTTATGTTTATTTTGCTTTATATGTAGTAATAATTCTTTATATGTTGTAATAGTTTGCCTTTTCTCTGTAAATCTTGTACTTATTTATTTTTATTCTCATTGTAACTTAGCAGCACATTACAACTCTCTGACCTACGCCATATAAGCCTCTGGCTTTGGCATCTTATTATCGTTAACTTGTGCTTTGTGTACTTATTTTTATTTATCAATAAAGAATTAAAAAATTAAATTAAAGACGTATATTAGACATATTAACCGGCCACATGCATGTCAGACTCAAACTGTTCTTAATGATTATAAGACGATAACCCTGTTAAGCTTGGCTTGGCTTCTTTGTTTTCCCGTATGGAAGTCACGTGACGTTCTTAGGCAATCTCATTTGTTATCAT
>CALNXK010000195.1:640000-742500 GCA_942486035.1 Porites lobata
TTATAAGATAATATGACGAAATTTAATGCCCGCTTCACAGATAAAAAGGCTTTTATATAGAGGCTTTAATAAATGTCTGCTTTCTTCAATGCGAAAAGCACACCCACAAATTGTTCATTATCAAGCATTAGATCGATTATTGTTTGTCCTTGTAACGACGTTTTTTACAAGGGTTCATTATTTGTTTTAACGCGGCACCCGAGTTCCTCTTGCCTTAAGTTACAGAAAATTACTACTCCACATAGGATTTCCTCCCTAAGAAGAAAGTCAACCGTGACTGGGTGGCAATAGTTGCCCGTTTTTCCTATACAAATCCTTCTAATTTTCGGCGGTCATTGCCACCACTACTTTTGAGGTTACCTTATTTTAATATGCTCTTTCAGTTCCTGTCTACAGTATTTCTCCAAAGCGAATCGTTTTCATGTTTCCAGAAAGGCCTATATTTGGATATTCCACTGACTTCCCGGATGAACGGTCTTAAACTGATTACTGAGAGGTGAATCGTCTAAGGTTTTAACTCATTACTTTACAAAGAACAATGGCAATCTTATTCAAACCTTGGAGTCTATAGTTATCACAGACTCGAAAGCGGTAATCGGTGAAAAAATACGCAGACATTTCCACCCCCCTCCCCCCCCTGCTACCTAATAAATTCAAACCATTGTTTATAGCTGTTACCCTAAAGTGCTTAGGCTGATCATACTCTAGAACACTGATTTAAATCTTTGCTGTCTTCCCGGCATACGTCTTTCTCATGTCTATTTGTTATATAGCTGGAATTTTTTCACCATCTCATTGGTTATTTCAAGGTCACATGACTTCTAACAGGAGCCCATCAATTTGATGGGCTCCTGCTTCTAACCATTCCCGCCGAAATTCTCTTTTTAGCTGAACAGGTAACATTCCAAAATCTATGATGTTAGAGGGTAACAGAGCACTGTTTCTCACAAATTATGACCGCTTTTTGAGATTACTTTAATAGATTTGTACGAGTTGTATTTTTTTTTTTTCGCTCAATCATTGATTTCTCGCGAAACAAAGTTAATTTTTTTTGCCTCGAGACCAGTTTTATAACGCAACAATTTCCTGTTGGAAAAATGCTGCAGTTTCTCATCTTACAAAGAAAAGGCATGGAACACTTGGTGACCTGTTGGAGGCGATAGTTGGTGTTCTTTTTAGTTGTGACGTGCGCGTCAATCTTACCACACCGTACTGTGCTTTTAGTACCTGTGTTATACATTGAGGCAGGAACACCTTTATCAGCTGGAGAAAGAGAAGATTATATAATATTATCGCGAGTGTTTGCACTACGAGTGAAATCTTAATTTGAGTTCCGGGCGTGGGCGAGCACGTGGCGCGGGCGATTTTAGGGGAACAAGTGTCATTTTTTGCTAGGACTTGTGGCGTCGCCAGTACACGCTCTGAAAAACACATCTGTCAAATCCACTGAAAACGTGACGCGACTGTTAATGCTGGCAGTTCTGAGGGTCTTTGTGTGCTTTGCTTTGTGATGTCTTTCTTAGCTTGGGCAAATCACGGCAATTTTCCTTCTTGTCGTTTCTAACCATCTTGATACCCACCCAAATGTCTTTACCGTGTTTCATCAGGTTGCCCGTTAAAATTCGTCGCTCGCAACCACGGCCACCCGGCTCTGCACGCACGTGCAAAGTCAGCCACTCACCAGTAAACTCACGCAGGTTTGAGAGTAATGTCACCAAAACACGTGACGTACCTGAAAGAGGCCATCCTTGTTTCAGCCTAAAATTCCTCTACTGCAAGACTTATAAATTTGATAGCTACCATTTAGCTGCACTCTGTGCTACTGGGAACAACACTTGCTGACTAGAAGTCGGGTCTAAACAATTCAGTTTTCTTTATTAAAATATGCAGCTTGGAGGAGGGATAGTATTGTTTGTTGATTGTTGGCTCGTTGAGGAGACCACTGGTCGCCTTGTAAAATATTAGTAAACGTGGCATGATATTCTGCAAGATTCATGGCAATAAAGCAAATTTCTGTATAACTAGGTATTTTTTACGACTTTACTTGTAAACGAATTATGTGCCATAACATATAATGAGTACTTTACGGCAAATTTTACTCATTCACAATGAGAATTGTAATCAACGTTTTTTAGTCACCTTGGAAAAATACACGAAACGGATTTCAAAACATCTGAAAGTCCGAAGTTCTCATGTTTAAAATAAACTATAGGAGTAAAAATAACATTTTTCTAGCTGATGGATAAACATGGGTGACCTTTATTCTGAGCCAAAATACGTTTAATATCCATTGCCAAAAAGTCCGACAAAATTAAGCTGGCATTAGTTTGACAACTGGCAAATCCCTTCTCAAAGTTTTTATCTATTTTTGATTACCGTAAGATTGTTTTACGGCGTCACGACTCATTTTATAAGCCATTTATTTCGTTCTTCTAACGTGATTAAGCCAATGAGTTAAATGATCACAAGGATATACCTAATTCAAGTTAAAGTCTAGAAAAGGACACTTAAAGTTTGAGCAAGAATTACTGTATTAGCGTCGTTGCGTGAATTTCCACCGCAATACGGTCTTAAAGTTACAAGCTTCTTAGCGCAGGTCGGCACGATAATGCGATTTAAGTTAGCTTGGGGTAGATGCTGTCCACAAATAATCTTTGAATAGTACCTCAAATGTAGCGTATATTGAGCTCGAAATATTGTCTGTCTACGAAACAGTGATCCCTTTCATTGGAAGTTTCGCGAAATTCTAGTTTTCCCAGCCAATCCTTCCGATCCGATCCGGCGAAAAAATCGCGGCTAATGATAATCTTCCTAAAGGTCGCAAGAATTCAAAACAAGGAAAATACGCGAGATGTCTGGCGATCACATGTAGCGGAATCAGTAGACCCGCCATGTAAGAAATAGCCACCCTGAAACAGTGAATTCTTACATGAAATATCCAGCTTTTATCACCAATCACCTCAACACGGTTACTTGATTCATTTTACAGTGCAGTGCACCTGGCTCTCAAGACAGGAATTTGCCTGATAGCTGATGTGTTTATCGCGAGAAGAATTAAACCCATTAAAGCCAGTATTCAAGTGCCTGTTCTTTCATTCTAGTCACGTACAATTACTCAGTGCTTCAAAACACGAATACAAGTTACTTTATCCTAAAACAAGGCATCAGACATTCAAAAAATATATCACTGTTATTCACAAGAAGCCATATTTCTTTTGTTTGTTCTTTGGAAGGGACACTAAAGTTTTAGTGAGCTACTTTGTTACTTTGGCGAGCGAATATCTCGTCAGAAGACCGGATGAGGCAATGCCAGGAATGGCTTTTATTAGTAAATGGCAGTATTGTTTAACTTAGCCTCAATGACGGCCTTCGAATAAACAAGTTGCAAGTTTGGACGGTTTAAAAAGGAAGAGTTTTAAAGAAAGCATTATCAGAAGCTTGTTATCAAAATTCAATTCTTCATCGAGGCGAAAAGCGAGACATTGATTAACAAGCGTGTGATACGACAGCCTTGTTAATTAGTGGGTTGTTTCGCGACCGCAACTAAATCTTTTGTTATTTTTTTTAGTTCGTTAAGTGCTTTGTCATATAAAAGGAAAAAAGATGAACATCTAGATACTCCTGTAGTTCACTAATTGCTTCTATGTGTCGCAATCGGTTTTCAATGTTAGCGCTTTTAACGAGTCTTTCTAGTTCAAACAGTCGAACGAGTTTGTCACTTAAAACAACAGCAACACAAGCTAAGAGAGTACTTGTTCTTCATGAAATTGTTTCTTATTTAATGTAAACTGGAATGCAAGTTATCTTAAAATAAATCCTACAACAAACATAGACAGTTTATGATACAATCATACTAAAAATAATCTCTTTTTTCAAATATTCAGCGAGAGAAAGTTCTGTTTACAAGTCTCGCTAATGTGGACCGTGCCCTACTGAATGATTTCGCGCTAATGGCCACTAGCTTGATGTTCCCTTTGGGACCTTCAATTAGCGTCGTAATTAGACTATTGAAAAAGATGGCCAACGTTTCTCTGCATATCTACAAAAAATCTACAATCAGCTTTGCAAATTCTTCGGTCAGCTGTTCACCACTAAAAAGCGGGATTTGCGATCATGACAGATGTCCCAATTTTTGGATCTAAGTTGAATAGGACGGCAAAGACGCCGGCCAAGAAAATGTTTCTCATTAAAAGCGTAGCTTTACGACGCGTTTAACGCATTCACAACTGAGAGCTACAGCCATTAGCTTATGTAAATTTTACTTGTCTGTTAACTCATGAATGTTTAACTCGACGTGGAAACGTGGTTGATGTTTTTAGGTCAATAGTTATTTTTTTAAACAGTTTCATAATTCCGGAAGGATTAAGCTCCGTGTGTCTTGTGTGTTTGGCAGTTTTAGCTTCTTCAACAGGCGCATGTTTCACATAGTCGGTACTTCACGGCCCAATAATCCGATATTGTGTATTCAAAGAGAGCCTTTTATTACGGTATGCGTTTTCAAGCGAGTGGGCTGGCAGGTCTTAAATATTTCTTATTAAAACAAACATTGACTAAGTCTGTTCAAACAGTCGCCGTCACAGTCAGCGTTGGAACCTTTTCCCTTCGAGCTTGCGAAAGGCCGAATAGACGATGTAAGAATTTTTTCCAAGATTCTATTGTCTTTCCAGACCAGATCCAAAACCCTGACGTTATTCCGACGACCAGAGCCATAAAGTACTTTATAATAAACACAGAGTGGTCGGGTCGAACTTGTTTCTGCCCACTGCAGTCTTTACATATCGCCGATCGTTCCCAACTTTCCCTGTTGGCAAATTCGTAAAAGTAACAAGCCACAACAATGGTCGCTGGGACAGTATATAAAACCGAGAAAACTCCAATGCGAATCATAAGTTTTTCTAATTTGTCGGTTTTGATCAGTTTATCAGACTGCATGCGTAAAATTTTCCGAATGCGAATCAATGAGTAAAAACCTGCCATTAGGAAGGAAGTTCCGAACACGAGGTATATAACCAGCGGGACTACGACGAAAATAATTAGACTTCGGAGGTTGTGATTTCCAACAAAACAGATCCCGCTAACAGGATCGCCGTCTACCGTAGACATAGCAAGAACTGCTATCGTCTGAATAGCCGGAACGAGCCAAGCAGCGACGTGAAAATACTGTGAATAGTTCGTTATAGCCTCTGTTGACCATTTCATACCAGCGGATAGAAACCAGGTAAACGATAGTACGACCCACCACAGCGAAGAAGCCATGCCAAAGAAGTAAATTAGTAGAAAGACGATGGTGCACGGAGCTGGTCCTGATGTTTCGTAGCGCATTAAACCTTGGGAATCACAAGCAACGGTTTTGTATCCAGCCAAGAAACGAATTATGTAACCAATAGCCACGAAACAGTAACAGAACGAAAGAAAGATGATCGGTCGCTCAGGGTATTTGAAGCGGTGCATGTCGATAAGGAACGTCAACGAAGTCACAAGGGTTGATATAAAACACAGAACAGCCCACAAACCGATCCAGAACGACGCGAAGTTTTCCTGATCCGCGGTGAAATACGTTCCGTTGCAGGGCATCACACAGCTTGATACACCCCCCGTTGAAACGTCCCGTAAAGTCTGTTTGAATCGTTCGTCCTTGACTGATACAAACGGAGCCCTGCACGAACAACAATTGCCATGATGGTGACTTTCTTTCACAGCATTCACATGCGGTGTAGCGGTGTTCGTCGGTTCGGTAACAAGAGGCGTACGCGATTTTGTTTTGGTTGACGTTTGGTTGGTGTCGGTTGCGTTACGACCCATACATAATTTGTTGCCCCCGAGCTGGGGAAAATTTTCACATTTCATCCTTTCGGGCCACGAAAAGCCATACTGGCGCATCAGAGGCGCGCAACCAGTCCTCGCTCTTTCGCAAATCGAACGACACGGGGGAACATCATTATTAAAGTTCGGCTGGCACATTGGAGCATACATGGAGCAGAGAAAGAACTTCAGATCCGGCGAACATTTGATTTCGACCAAAGGCCAAAACTGGTGGACTTCCAGCGCTGCTTCCTCCTGCGTGTCGTGATTAAACATATTTGGCATAGAAGTTAAGTTGTAGCCAATGCTCTGGCACATGGGGATTTTGATTTTTTCGCATTTCCTTTCTTTGCTAGAAACGAAACAGAACACAGTCAAGAAGAGCCACGCTAAATACACGCTGTTGTGTGTTACAGCCATTACGTTGGCTTGCTATTCTGAAAGTGAATTCATTCTGGTCTTAGCGAGGTGTTTTGTAAGTGCTTAGACGATTGCATGTCGCCCTTGTCATTAGATTAGCAATATTGACAGATTCATACGGTGACCAATCAGCGAGCGAAGCTCTCTCATTAGTGAATTGTGACATGTAATTCGCACATCTCTGAATAGAACCTTTAAGCCAAGGCCATTAGCGAAAGAAACGCAATTCCTTGGAAATTAGCGCTTCATCAGGCCTATTCTCCACGGTTCATCTGGCTTTGTTGTAAAATTTCCACAAAAGATCTCTTTTTGTATATGGCATCCTACTGAGGCGTCGTTTGATCTCCTGTCTATAAGCTGCTTTGACGTTTGCCTTACTTGGTGCGCTGTAAGATGTTTGCCCACTAAACAGAATGCAAATATTCTAAAGGCTTAAGCTTAGCAAATATTTGCTCACGGATTATTGGCTGGATATTTTGAGATCTGCATATCTTTTCTCGCACCTACTATTATACTGCATCACGCCTCTTGGGCCATTAACACACCAAGATAGCAAAGCGATGACAGTCGAACAAAAGACATGGGCTGTAGGTCACCGATAAAGAGTTACCACACCTTCCTAAACAATATCATTCGAAATTAACTAATTGCGAGTTTGGTAGTTTTTTTCTTCTTTAAAGCTAAACACAGACGATTTTTTTTAGCTTCGCGGAACTCAAAGAAAATCGGTGCAAGATTGCGTTTATGTAGATTTTGCGGACGGTAAAAAAGCGATGACGCATCCGCAAAGCTCGCCACGAGACAAAAATGTTGATTGGTATCAAGGAAACTGTCATATTGGGAGGGAACCTGAAATGCGATAAGTAATGTTTTATAAACTGACAACGTTCGTGACATTAATGAAGGCGCGAGACCATTTGCAAGCACTTCGCGAGTTTGAGGAAAAAGCGTTCGATGGTCTTCCTGTCGTTTAAAGACAATAATTAAGGACTAAGTTTCAAAAGCTCACGAACCGAGAAAATACTGAACTCAGTGCCGGCTAAACTGTCACGTCTTCAGGGGAAACCTCAAAAACGAAATGTTTCCGACACTGAGAGATTTATGTCTTTGGAGGCTTTATAATTCCAATATCACTTGTGAATTCTTGGCTCAGTTGGTTGAAGTGTGCTCTTAGTGCGTAAATGTGTACGTGCAAAAATTGACGTTCCTTCTCGACACCGTTTTTCTTACGTCTTTGTGTATCAAAACTCCCTTGGCAAGCTGTGCTGTGTGTCTGTTCAGCTAAAGTACCAGTGTTTTGCCATATTTAACCTCCCCCTGCTTCGTGATAACAAAGATAAACACTCGAATAGGAGTCAATAAAACGGTAAATAGCAAGTTCTCCTCCAGCGACCTTGGACAATGTTAAACCATGTCCTCAAGTGCGCGGTTTTATTGTGGCGACACAAAGTTCCACAGGGATTTTTTCATACTTCATGTGATTTACGATGTTTTTTAAAATAGACTACCCATTGAAGAGACAAGGAATTCATTGTTACCTTATATTCTCTTCACCTGTTTATGATTTTAATTTTTACGAGTTTATTGCAGCTTCTCACGACGATGTTACAACAGAATGGCAGTGATTATGGACGGAAGAACCTTTGTCTTACAAATTTACCATCCCTTGTTTCAAAAAGCGTGAATTCGTTCATCACATTGAAATCTTGAGTAAAGCATCG
Source organism: Porites lobata (assembly GCA_942486035.1). Classification (NCBI taxonomy): domain Eukaryota; kingdom Metazoa; phylum Cnidaria; class Anthozoa; order Scleractinia; family Poritidae; genus Porites; species Porites lobata. The sequence goes on from CALNXK010000195.1 coordinate 647,944, forward strand.
CCGCCCCCAATACTACAAAAACAATAGAAAAGAGAGCAGAGGGAAAAGTAAAGAAGAACTCATTTTTAATGGCAATAAACAACAATAAGGACAAAGGAGGACTTGTTATTGTAGATTAAGACGCCTGAAGGAGTCGTCTTGGTCAGCTATTAAATTGCTTTTCTGGGTAAAAATGTTTGAAAATATTGCTGTATTTTTGCTGCGCAATATATGAATGAACCGAATGAAGATCATTTTTACGCGTCCAATATTTAAAAATGTACCGCGGGGGTTTGGACAAAAAGATGTTATCGTAGAGGTAGGAAATTGTCAACAAAGACAAAGAAAGACAAATATCAGTCTGCTATTTTAATGTACGAAACATTCCGTCTCGAATTAAGGGAGAAAAAATCAAAATCCTCCCACGGTTTTAATCCTGTCGGTGATTCATACACCAGTCTGGGAAAACAATGATCAAGCTGAGAGGAAATCCGACAAAACACTTAATTTCAGCTGATTTTTTTTATTAAGATGTTGCAAAAACAAATTATGAAAGTTTAATAACTTGACTCGATAGTGTGTAAAAAAACGGGTACTTCTTTCTTGTATCCGATGGATGCAACAGATTTTTACAGTAGCCAATAACCTTCAATTTGGGTGAAATTGTTAGTTACTGAACGTAAATACATTTAACGCGTGCGTCAAGCTCTTTGCACAGGAAAATCGTTTCTAGGTGATATATCGGGCCGAGTAAATGTCAAATAAATCAAATTTGCAAGAAAAAGGTCTAATGTTTTTGGTAGGCCAGGTGAGTTTGCCACCGAAACTAGAAATATAATTTCTGTTGCTATTCCCAACATGGGGTATTAAACCACCCATTACTATCAAAATAAGAACAAAATGTAAGAATTACGGTATGTTTCAGTAACAAGTATAACATATTTATCTCCTGATTATTCATAATTCTAATTGAACCATAAAAATAAAAATTAATTATAAAATTGATAATGGACGAAGCAGTAACATGACCCTAACGCAAAGCGATATTTTAAAAGGCTGGAATAAACAGGATGGTAGAAATTAAACTTGAATATAATATTACAGATTTATATAATATTTTAGTTTGTGAAATCAGACACTGAAAGCGAAAACAATTTCAGAGGTTTAATTTATGACTGCCCAAATAAAATATGTTTTTAAAACGTTTGGCAAATTCATTTCATTTTAGACAGTTTCGTACATCAGCCATGGTTTTCAGCCATTCGTCCGAGTTCAGCCGGCGTTGGTTCAGGCCCCAGCAGGTAATAACTAAGCTTATATTCATGAAATTCCGCGCTTAAAATATTTCATTTATCACATCACAGAAACCTGTTACATAATAAAGGAAATCGTTTCCCCCAATCATCTTAGTCATAAAAACCTTAGAAATTTATAAATAGATAAAAGCGTTTCGTTGAAAATTTCAATAATAACTTGTTTCCATAGGAACAGCGGAGTCATGAGTTTAGAGAGAATGGAAACTACTGTGAAACATTGTCACAAAACCCGGCGTAAACAGAAAGACAAAACCCTAAAACAAAATACACCATGCTAAGAAACAGGGGCGCACAAAACACAAAACAGAAACAACTGAGACAGAAACGTAATGACCAACCACGCCTGAAAAGAGAACTACCATTCAACAGATCTGCCAAAAATGCACTGGCAAAAGGATCCTATTTTCCATACAATGGGACAAAACAGGAAGTGTCTTGCCCATCTGCCCCCTCCCTGCAGGAGCTCTTTTTTTACTTAGATCGCCTACCTGCTGTATGACTGCTTGTCTAACCCACAAGTACAAGAAAAACCTATGAACTGAAATATTAATCCGAAGTTCCTTTAAAAATGAACACCACTTAAGGTAATTTTACTCTTCTTTGTTTTCTTGTGCTGTTTTGAAAAAGCGAAAAATTTTTGGCACAAAAACCGTCGACATTTTTTATACGTCATAGCAAAAAGCGTTCTAATCTGACAGGCGTTCCTTGAAGTACCATCCAACAGATCTTTGCCAAAAAAAGATGGTTTTTATTCACGTGACAAGAAATTCATCAAGGTAAATGTGAAACCAACGTTTTACTGTTTTCTATAAGCGTAAACACGTGTCTGATCTATCGTTCGCTGAGGGTCACTTACTCTACACTTTCTACTCCAGAAAACCTGGATCTTTAATTTCGTTTGCCCCCATCCTCAGAATTCCATAATCGTGAATCCCTCCTTCACTGAACTTTAAAACGCTGGCGACGCAGGTTTCCATAGAGGTTTCATTTGAATGATAACAACAACGAATTCCGTGCACAGACTTAAAATGTCGAATTCTGACACATCTCAGTCGAAGAGTGATGCCAAGAGTGAAAAGGGTTTTACCCAAGTAAAACATCAATTGCACATACAAAAGAAGAGCTGACAGAAACAAAGCCCCCAAAACGGAAATACAAAACCTTAATTGCGGTCTAACGTGAAAGAACATGCGCGCGACAAAACGATAAAACCGACAAAAACCTGTAGTTCATCGGCGCTTTCCGTTGGCTTGCTATGACTGCTCGGCCCACCCATGTACTACACACTCTGAGGTATTTGCCGCGTCTTTTCATCGTTGCCTCGCTGCTTTCTTTGATTTGGTATCTCTGAATTTTTCCATTCCCTTATTTCGCACGAATTTCGCTTTTTCCCGCAAAAGCAAATATCAAAAGAAGCGAAAATAGAACACCTAGATCGCTAGATTCGCGCGGATTTCGCTTTTTCCCGCTAGAACAAATATCAAAAGGATCGCTAGTCAATCTCCTTCGCAGCCGGTCCGAGCGGCTGCGATGAAGACTACAGGATCGCGGGATATAATGTACACTTAAGGTATGTAATATATAGAAGGTCGTCGTTTTGGCGTTTTGTAACCTGGAATGCTTCCTTCGCTAAGGGACGTGAAAAAGACAACAAACAATATCCAAGCATCAGTCAACCCAGCCTGCAAAAACAGCCGTTTCTTGTCGCTCCTACTTGGTCGTGGGAAAGGCTGATAAGACAGATTATACTAAAGAGACCAAAATCTGAAACAATAGTTCCCACAACGCCAAGGATTCTGCACGAACGAGACTCTTCAGGGTGCCCGAACCAACCTTCTTTAGTCAGCAGATTTTTTTCTTCCACCTTGGGCGTTTTCCTTTTGGACACCAAGAAAGAAAAAAAAGCGTAAACCGGATCTTTAAGGATATAGCAGACCGAGACTAAAATATTGGTCAAAGTACGCTTTAATATTTGCTTTTTGTTTTATTGCTGACTAATTTTCCCAGCCTTTTTGCTGTAAGGTTAGTGTAATATTTTTCCACTCATGTGTAATGACAGCATTAGATATATTTATTGACCAAGGCCTGCACAAGATGCAGCCGCACTAGCTGACTCGCTCTGACTGTGCAGCTTCAATTACTGCCTGTCACTAAATTTATAATTAGTTTTCTTAGGGATCGACGGATGGACATTGTAAGTAGAGGCATGTTTTTGCAGGGCCATGGCCCCTAGTAGAGAGCAGTTACAAAAGGTGCAACTGCATGATAACATTGCGGGCTGCGATATTTTTATCTTACGATCCGAGCTCAGGGTGCAAGATAGTCTCAACTCAATACTTGGAATTTGAAAAGTGTTTTGTCTCTCCCATGAGGTTAATTTTTAAGACATTTTTTAGGGGAGGGTGGTTTATTGGAGACGGAGGGGCTTGTCTAAAACTGGAGAAGCAACCGTTCATGTCGTGTCTTTTCATTTCACTGACGGCATTTAATACTGAAAAACTCAGTGAGAACTGGAAGCAATGGAAAGGACACCCAATATTTCGCGCCCAACCTTTGGTAATCAGATAATCATTACTTAAGGTTGTTTTCAAAGAATTTTGTTTACATTTAGGGACTGTTAAATGTGACGAACGAAATCATGGTAATTGAGGGGGGCTTATAAGGAAGAGGGGGAGGCCTGTTATTTTCCCCTTATAGAATTACACTTTGAACCCCTATTTCCTCGAGTTCCAAACCAAAAGGTCTTGAAAAGGTCACAGCAATCGAGCACTGCAAATAACTACACTACTTCAATTGTTTCTCCCACGTATGTCCAAGGTGGTCTTTGGCAGAAAATAACAATATCGCCTCTTTTTGTCTGGTGGTTATCGGCTTGAATCAGAGTTCGGCATCACTAAGAAGATTAAGCTAATCCTTAAAAGCAATTAGTTGTCGGCCAGTGAATACTTCTTAACGCATCTGACTGCCAAGTGTGGATAAAGTTAAGATTCATTTCATGTTCTAAATTTCGTTTAGTACTGATAAGAGACAGAACAAAACGCCTTCAAGAAATTGCAACTTAATAGCTGATTCATTTAAGCGGCCACAGTTTTGGAATTCATGCCGACTCGAAAGCTAGCCGCGCTTTGAACAGTGTAATGAACAGCAGCACGGGTATGTACTGCTCAATATCTTTCAGTTGAATTGTGACAATTTAGTACTTCATCCATAGATGTTTAGCTGGAACCGCCTTTTTGATGCCAAACACTTGTATTCCTCGCGCGCTGGAAACGACTCGAGAGATTTCGCGCCGGAGACGTCGCTAACCACAACAGCGAAGCGCGAGGGGTCATGGGACGGGATCATTGCTTCGAAAGCAAAATTGTATGCGACTCAAGTCTCAAGATCATGGACAATTGCCTGAAATCGACACCTCGAGCTTCCTTTGACTGTCGATAAGGCTAAGGAATTTGTTAAGTCAGATCATAATTCTGTACTTGACTGTGCTGTGAAAGAGGGTGAGGGCTAGGGGGAAGAGAGAGAGAAAGAGAGAGATGTCTGGTTACACAGAGTAATTTGCACTGCGATAATGTAACCCGGAAGAAGCGCATGGAATTCTTCAGAAGGAGGTCGGACACTTTATGACGACTACACAATGCAGCATTTGTATTTACTGGACATCTTGTCAAGACCAGCGTTGTATAATGCTGATAGATATCTCCAGTATAAATAAAGCTTGTATTATTATTATTAGAATTAACACTAAGATGATGATATCTATATTTGATGATGATGGTCATATTAGTAAAATGAGTCTCATCGTGCAAATGATGATTATTTAGATTCCAATCCATTCCTTCCCAGGGCATTAAAACCCTAAGACGACAATCCTTTTTGTTTTTGCCTTTCATATAACCCTATTTGGACTAAAAAGCAAAACCATTTAGGATTCTGGTCATATTCAAGGAAAAAACAAAATTATTACGAAAAAGAAAACTTTATTTCTTCTCAAATTGGATGTATAGCATCAAGCATAAAATTAGAATAAGCCAGTAAAAAAAAAAAAAAATGTTCGTTTAGGCGGGCGTTTTCACCATTCCAGGAATAATACAATTAAGCTTCCCAGGACCACACCAGGCACACAGAAACAAAAGGGTAAAAAAGATACCCTATTTAAGGACCGAGAACCTCAAAACCATACCCTATTCCGGCACATACCTGTATAGCCCATATATGGAGACGACGGGCAAAGACATCGACATCAGGACGACAGAAAAGCAATAGGTTTAGCTTTGCACGTGCATCACTCTTTTTTGGACAATTCTCTGCCGTCACTGCACGACTATCAGGGTCGTGACAGTGCCTGATTTCAGGTTTTGTCGACGACGTGAACACAAGACAACGATTTTCTTTTTCTTTTCCTGAAATTTGATACATTCTCTTAGAATTCAACTCTAGAAAAATTTGCCAAAATTTGACGAATTGAACGAGTTGGAATGAGCGCGATAAAGTTGAAGTAGCGCGAATTCACTTTGTAAGTGACGTTTCCGTTAGTGTGTTATCGAAGGGGGGACATTATGACCGGAATATTTTCTGTTTTCGAGTAGAAGGGCCTAAAACAGAGAAAGGAAAGAACTTAAATCACACACAAAAAACTTAATAACCAAGATCAACAACGTGTACTCCTTATGTATTGAAGATCAACTAATTAAACCTGTCAAGCTTCCGTTTGACATCTTCTTGCGATCAATAACTTACCAAGAATAGTGAAAGATCGATATCGAGTAGCCCGCGTGGCCGGCGGTTTTCCAGCTTATTCTTTCCACTTTTTTTCAGGGTTACTGACCCGACAGTTGACGACAGTTCGCCGACAACGAATTTTCAACAGTGACTACAAGCTAACGCATCACTTTCACTCTGACAATAGTTCATAATTTCGGTGTCTGGCTGATGATAGCTGTTATCGTTTGGCCGCCCGCGTGTTCACTTGCCACCCAGGTAGCGAGTTCAGCCGTACCCCATAAAGCAGACAACCGTGGTCGAAGTCCGTAATAGGGACAAAGGAAATAGGGAGATTAAGCCATGGCGTTTTTGAGCGACGGACAGCAACTGGAAGTGGAGTTTTGGCAAACCTGTATCACGTGGTACATATGGACGTTAAGCGTTTTCCGGAAGTCATTCCTAGCTTGGCTCTCTTCCGACTGTCCCCACTAATCTGGTAGCCAGGTCTCTTGTCGGCTCCGTCGACAATAGACCCGGCAGTTCAATATTCTCGTTGTCGTCGTGGTTGCTTAAGCTCCCCCCTGTGCGTAGAGGAGACCCAGTCCCCATGGTACAGAGTGTAGAAGTCTCAAAGTAAAATGCTTAAAACCAGCTGTTGTTATTCAGCTTAACATCGCCATCCTCGAAAACGCCAAAAACGTTTCTGCCTCCGGCCAAATGACACACACACACAAAAACAAACAGCCTTATAAATAACATCAGAATTTATTAGAAATCATGACAGCTCATTAATTAATAACGTAATTAATTACCAAGTATCAGGGAAACACACCCGGAGGACAAAACTGCTAAACCTTCAAGTTAGTATAGGTAATAGCATGATTTGTAGTGATATTTGGCATAAATACTACGAGTGATATTTCAAAATGGTTATACGTAATTTCACGAGCCGTTGGGCGAGTGAAATTTGAGACAATTTTGAAATATCACGAGTGATATGCCAAATGTTACGTACAAATCCTGCTATTACTTGTTTATACTACTACCCGCAAAAGGTTTGTAATTTTCACATGTAGGTAATTCAAATTAAGCTGAAATACCACTGCTCTAAGCCAAACAAATTGCAGAAATTTCTCCTGTAGTAGTGTAAGCGTTGATATTGCTGTCCATGTGTGACAGCATCATTTCAGTCGTTTTGCGACTAAAAGCAGGTGTTCAGCCGCCCCCTACCCTCCGGAAAAAAAAATCAGAAAACGGAGATGCGGCTGCCACTACACACAGGCTATGTGATTGGGTAATAAACCTCGTGTCCATTCAACCAATCAACAAACGCAACAGCGATCATGACTTTCTCACAAGCGTTTTCCCGCGCTTGGCGTCGGCTAGAAGTACTTTTTCGTGTTCTGATCCCTGCGTCTGCTGTGATTGGCTAAATAAGCGAGTTCGTTTTTGCAAAACACGAGAAAACTGCTCAACAAATTTACCGGGAATGCAAGAGCAGAAAATGATGACGGCAAATACTCAAGATAACACGCAGGAAGTTTTGTCCTCCAGACAGTAAAGTTTTTTAACGCACAGAGCTATAAATTAATTTTCACACCTCTTTGGTGCTTTAAGAGCTGTAGTAAAGTATCAGGAATTTACAATTTAAAGGGGCCATATCACGATATCTTACAAAATGGTGCCTCTACCACGGCCGCGTTCAAAACCAATACAGCCCCTCCCAAATATGGTCACGCTTGGACCAAGCTACGCACACCGGCCAATAATGTTTGCAACAGCTGAGGACCTATTTAAAACACGAGTTTTGTTGTCAAACTATAACAAAAAACTAAGGCACGGTTTTATCGGAAGGCAGGCTTTTGACCCTTCAAACTCGAACGTAACGTCAAATTGCACCTACCTAAAGTTCAAAGCCGTGCAGCTCTGGCCTCAATACTGCCATAGCAGAACTCTCGTTTTATATAATCATATAGATAACATTTGTCAAAAATAGCGTGATTACTTGCCCAATTTCAATGATAAATCTGTCCCTTAATCAGTTAATTCTAAAGTTACACTTTATTCTGATTAAATAAGCTTAAGTAGTTTCCAGTAACCCTTACATAAGATAACTACAGAAAGAAACCAGTGATGACTAGAGAGGGCATAGGTGAGGTCGGGCTGACATTGTGTTTAACCTGGCCTACGTGGTAACAGTTAGACGAGAAAAAGATTTTTTGTTCCCGGAAACTTATGCTCGCACGGTAAAAATTGAATGCAGTCTAAGTTTGACTATCAGAATGACATTGTCTAGTACAAATACCTCGCATAGTAGTAACCCAAGTGGACGCTTTTATCTCAATTTTTATGGAAAGGTTGATTTATGACGTTTGGGGATCTTCTTTAAGCGATACGCGGTCGTGATTTTGGCTACAAAAGATTTTGTTCTGCCAGTGTGAAATTTGAAGCTCGTAGTTGACGAAAAGAATCAGGAACTAACTAAGACGAAGAGACCCAGCTCCCCTAACGGTCCTTAGGAAACTTCTTAGTGGGGCGACGTCAATTTTAAGGAAAGAAGACCCTATGAATTGAGGCAACTCGCAAGAATGCAGAAACAAAACCAAACAAAACAAACGAACACTCGTGGCCAGCAAACCTCAGAGATTTGCAATACGCACAGCACACCCAGTCAAAAAAACGAACTGACATGCATATTTCAGTTCCTAGCACAGACAACCCAATCTCAACTGACTTGTGTACGTCATCAATGTTCTCACTATAGGAATCTCTGTTTTATGCTTCAAAGAGATAACTCACAACTACTGAAGCAGATTAGTGACGAGTGATAGATATCTCATTAAAAAGTGATTTAAAGAAAAAAAAAACCCTCAAAATTATAATTGTCTTCCAGTTTTAGCCAAGACTGGGGAAAACACTCAAGAGGAAGCCTCGAACGGCTTTCAGACAACTGCGACAAAAGTGGAATAAAATAGCTAAACTAGTATATGTTACATCTGCTTCATTCAATACAATAATTACTGATGTACGTTATACCACCAACAGTAAACTTCAATTAACAAATAGGCTAAATTATTAATAATATAAGTTACTTAATTTGGATTCACCTTTTTACAAAATGAAAACAATGCATAAATGTAACTAGCTAAAACTAATAGCCAACCAACAAATAATAAACATACTGGTATGTATGTAAGAATGCAGGGTGGTTTGTGTGTAATTTGTGAATCAACACCTGTCAAAACAAGCTTCAAAAAATGATAGAATTAATAGTTTCTGATGCCTTGAAAAACAACGTGCCATTTGGAATGTACTGTTTACGATGTCTATTAATGTTGCCCATTTATTGGCCAGTAGGAACAGGGTATCAGAGCACTATTCTTACCAGATAGGTTTTCCAATTATTGGGTAGTATTAATAGTTTATGTAAAAACCATCCATGCAATTTATCTCGTTCAATCACTGGCCAATATAGATGGAGTGGCGAAGCAGCAGGCCTTTTTTGGAGTTACAAATGATTTGTTATAGCATGATCACTGGCCAACAAAAAGTTGCTTTTAAGCCTAAGAAATAGAGAATCAGAAAGTGGGATTCATACTACAAAAATAAGATTCTAAACTTCAATTTCAAGAAACTAAGCTGCTTCAATATGAAGATGAATATCAATAACATTCGGCACCACATAATGGTGTAAGGATCTCCACTCTATAAACTGTACACATGTTCCAGCAGTGTACCCTGGGTCCTAAAACAGCAAATTCATAATGACTGGTTGTACTTTATGACTGCAACTCTGACTTCTTTTATATCTTTGCAAATTAGTGCACCAAGTTTGCAATAGCAAAACCGAATTTGTGAATGGTGAATCACAAATCAACTGCCATTCAATGGCTATTTCAATTTAAAATTCTATGCTTTTAGATCACATTAATTTTGGTGATGCCAGGTTAACAGCAAACAGGCCAAGGCAAAATATCCCTGACTAGAAACCCTGTTAAACAATTTTTAGAACTAAAACTAGTGAGCAGCACTGGGCGAACAGCAGCTTTAAAACTTTTGATCTTCTGATGTACAGTCGAACCTCCTGTAAGCAACCACCCAATAAATTAATGCAAAGACTTAGTGGTCGCTTACAAAAGTGGAACCACAGGGGGTCTTTTCTGAAAAGAGGTCTGGGCACATCTACTTTATGGAAGATAATTTGTTGCATGCAATTTCTAAGTTATGTGTAATTTCAGGTTGTTACTAAAGTACATGTATATTCCAAGTAGCATGGTGCACACAGCGAACATAAAGGTCTGAGAATGTGTCAAGTGGTCGCTTACAAGAGGTTAAGAACAATGGAAAATCACCAAACTTTCAGGCCCAAAAAGTGGCCGCAGTCGCTTACAGGGGGTGGTCGTTTACAAGAGGCTCCAACCGTAAAGCTTCGTCTTTGTCTGGATTGGCTGTCGCTTATGGGAGGTGGTCGCACATGCAGGTTTGACTGTACTTCCTGGGGCTAACATAGGGTGCTTACCACTAACACAAACCACCTGGGTGGAAATCTTATTTATAAACACAAAACTTGAAAATTTGACAGGGTGGGAGAACAACCCGCAATGTACGTCCAAATCAGCTGAACAAACTAAAACGAGTAGAAAAATTGCATACCCTCAAATCACGGACCACGTTTTCCGAATCTGCCCAAACAGAATGGCCCGAATGACACAGGTAAATGTTACGTACCCATAGACTTCTTCAGAGAGTTTTAAAATCAAACACTGAATGCCTGTATTCAAGCTATATCTGATGACCATTAAAATACAGTAAATATTCACACCTGCACCTGTTCTATTTCGCAGATCCAGCCAAACCATTAATGCTACCAGATATGGCTTCAATATACGTTTATTTTTTTATCATAAAACTCCCTGAAGAAGTCTACATTTGTTAGATGAAACACATAAAAAAAAATGAACAAGTTTAACAGCTACAGTTCGCAGAGTGCTGTTCAATAGTTTAGTCTAAAAATTGGTATACGGTTCAGGGATGGGTTGTGCAAAGCTCAGGTTTTGTGGGAAATTTGAATTCAGATATGAAAGTGTAAAAAACCAATTCAGTTTTTTTTGTTGTTGTCTACAATTTGATGATTGCATGCATTATAAAAATCAGAAAAAATTAATCAATATAATGTTTTTGAACAAAAGAAAAAGTAACTGGGATAAATACTTTACCCCCGGTTAGCACTAATCGGCCTTTGGACAACTGGTCCCTGGATTTCATCCTACTAAACTGAAATGGGGGTCTGGACCTATCACCAGTTAACATGCGACAGACAGTCACTTGGTTGAAGAGAATGAGACCCTGACAATAACGTCCTGTAATTATATGGGGCAATGTTTGGAGTTTCTTTTCTTCCTTTTTTTATCATTTTTAGATCCTAAAAAAGAACTGAATGGATCAGGAAATAAAGGTATTCTGATACTGACTTATAAGTGAGGAGGTTTGAGATAATAAATATTGTTGGTCATAAATTTTGGCGGCATTAAGTTTTGAGTGTTTTTTCTTGGAGGTGATTTGGGCCATCAAAAGCAGGTTTGAAATTTGTTCTTGGCCATGTAATACACCAGCCAGAAAGGAACGATATCCCTTTCAGAACTCTCTTGGAAAATGTTGGCTGGAGATCAATAAAATACTTTTTGTTATCCTTTTTTTATAACATCTCTGCAACAACTGCATTATTTTAGCCAATAACTATTGCCAAAATAGGCTGTTTGTGACTTGCTTTGCCCAAGATCATGATAATTACTGTTCTTGTGCTTGGTAGACCAGCACCTTTGCAAGATCATTTACAACAACTTTCCGTTGATGCAATTTGTGGTAAACTTTAACTTCAGACCTCTTTCCTGTGAACACCACACAATATCCACAGGTGTTTTCTCAGTATCCACTGAACAGTCAGTAATGTTAAGTACAATTAGCAACGTGAACGAGTATTATACAGGTCCAGATATTTAAAAAATATCTACATCATGAAATAATGCAAGTCATCTTCATAATATTACTTATATACAAGTTGGTTGCCTTGTATTTAAACTTGTATCCTTAACACTTCATCCAGTTATCTCTTTTATGCATTTTCTCTTCGTGCTGACATCTTGTTCATTCTGTTTTTCCAGTTTTATATTTTCTTTTCTTAGGTATTCTTTTGTGATGGAGTCTTTTGCAGACATTGTCATCAACAATCGGTGTTCTGCATGACTGTTGAATGAAACTCAAGCGCATGTTCTGCCAAGTCTTGGCTCCTGTTTAAGTTGCGAATACTGAAAAATGTAAAACGTTTGCATCTACAAAAGGGCTGCAGCATCATTCACAGCTGTTGAAGTATTGCAGAGCCATTGTAGATGATTTACCAATCTTGCTTTACACATAACATTATCCATTTAAAGTTCTGTCAGACTCCATTCTACACATAGCAGTTTCAACTAAACAAACAAGCACTTTTCATATTGGTTACTCACACGGCATTCACTTGGTGGGCGACTTGGATTGGTTGTTATTTGAGTTAGCTGAGGAAACAGCAGTTTGCTTTGTAGGGGTTTTCTGGGTTACTTGAGCATAACTTAACACCGTTGTCGATTGCGCTACATCTTCCTGCAATAAAGCAACCACCAAAATATAATTTCAGAAAATGGTAATATTTGCAAGTGCCAGCCTACTTACTTCAATTGCTTAGTCTCTTGGTTTACATAAGTTTACTGACTGCAGCCCCAATGGTACTCTTAAGGAACAAAGGAACAACCACAGTAATGAAAGGACCATTCACATGTGGTTTCACCTTAGTGATAGCGCGCTCAAGTGTTAATGTTGGTTTAGGGGAGGGGTAGGTGGGCAGTTTCCCTGCAGAAACGTAAAATGATCCGAGATACAAGGGTTGAGTTTGTTGATGGTTCTCTCCTTTGCTCCAAAAGGTTTTTCTCTCAGCACTCTGGTTTTGCCCTCTCCTCAAAAGCCAACATTTCCAAATTCTAGTTCCACCATGAATCAGAGACCCTCTTAGGGGGGTTACGTGTGCCTCTTGTCTGAATTTCAAAACCTGTCGTTTCATGTATTAACCCTTTAAGTCCCAATAGTGACCAACATCAACTTTCTCCTAACAATATCCATACATTGTCCAGAGATTAGGTTATGAGAATTAATAAAATGATCACCTAAGGGAAAATGCTTTGATCTTTTATCAAATTCTCTCAACTCATTCTTTAAGGAAATATATCGAGATCAGTTTGGAGAATTTGTATGTGGATATTGGGACTTAAAGGGTTAAGGAGGAAGCCATGTTGATGTTTGTATTTTACTATTGTATTTGCACTTTTCTCTGTGGCCGTCGCAGTTTCAACCCTTCTTTGTGCCGTTTGTCACCACTTCTGCTTTCTTATGTCGCTGTTTCAAAACCATGTCGCTTGCCAGAATTTTACCCTCACAGGGCCTTGAATAAGGTTGACAAAGGTCCATTCAGTGGATTTGCTACCTTTAAATCCTTATTTATTTATTTTATTCATTCATTTATTTATTTATTTTAGAAGAAGGTGATGACCACAGTTTGCACTGTAGGGCAAGTTACTCACTGTAGACTGGGGAATGGGCTTTGTTTCTGGCACTTTCTTGTTTTCAACTTTCACAGGAGAAGGTGGTTCCTTCTGTTTGACTTCTGTGTTCACTCTATGACTGTAAAAAATAATGCAGTCAATGTTATGAACCATATTCCTTGCATGAAAAGGATCGAGTTTCATCTGAAGGCAAAGCACGACGATCACCTAATTTAGCCCACTGTTTTCAAATACAAAATCCCTTCCAAGGCAACCAAACCATTGTAAAAAAGTAACCCCCACCCCCATTCCTAAAATAATCTTGAATTTTTATGTCTGGGCTTTTTTGGAAGTCACAGAGATAAGAAGATCTTCACAATGGTGACTTCCCTCAGTATTAGCCCTTTAAGCTCTAAGAGAGATCAGCATCCACTTTCTCCTTGTAATATCAATGCTTTGTAAAACAGAGTGGTCACCAGAATTATGGACATATCACACAAGATGAATTTGCTTGATATTTTATCAACTTCCCCCCACTACTTCTGTAAGAAAGGAATAGGGGCACCAAATGAGAATTCAAATTTTGATCTTAGGGTGTAAAGGGTTAAACACAATATGCCATACCATAACAGCTACACAGCAGCTACACAACAATAAAAGCTGATAAAAGACTACAGTAGAGTTCTGATTACTTACTCAAAAGAGTTTGGAACTGTGTTTACTTTCTTGTCCTGTGGTGATGAAGGTTCCTGAAATTAAACAAGGACCACTTTTAAACCAGCAAAAAAAATGTGTAACAGGAAACTATCAACAACAGAAGCCCATGAGTGAGTTACGCCTGACAAATTTTACCAAGTAACATTTCATTGAGTCAATAATTGGAGAAATGATTACTGTTAAATAAATTTCGAGCTTCCTTACAAAAATCTAAATGAAAAGCTGAATTCTTCATGAGGTCCAGTCAAACTTAGTCAATAGATAGATCTCATTTTTTAGGTCTGATATTAAGTCCATTTTCTGTTATACCCATTACAGTCATAGAAAAGCAAAAGCATTCGTGGGAACTGTTACATCTGGTACTCGTTTTGCAAAGCAAATGTCCAATTCATTCTGTCATTAATTAATGTCCTTCCCTAGTGTGTCACATTTCACTATTCAAGTAAAGCTCTCATTTAGATTACCTTAGCGTCTGGAAATTCTTTGGAACCCTGAGTTTTCTGAGAACAAAACAAAACATAGAGATTTGATGCTTTTGAAACAACTCACTCAACAGTACACCATAATGGTTAATTGTGTTCACTGAAACATTGTCATAAATTTAAACCAGTTAACCGCTTTTCTTTGCTAAGCTGCACAGACATAACAAAATACTAACTGCTAGTATTTCCCGTATGTAGCTGCAGAGATAAGTGAACTAGGTCCCAACAAGAGCAATCATGCCCAGAAATGCAGGTAATTAACGTTTTCACTTCCAAACAAGGTTAAAAAAATAAACATAAAAAAATTGTCAAAATATCTTTTTAATCTGTGGATAAAATTCTATGATATCACTACTCAAATGAAAGCAGAGTCCTACTTAATTCTGAGGATTAAATTTAACATTTTTTTGAACTTTGCCTTAGACCAATTATTATTAGCCTTAAAATTCGATTGGGTAAAAACTTGCCTTTTTCAAATCACTTCACATTTTACAGAATTGTCTGTTTTAGTGACCCTTTCACAGGAAACTTGTGGGGAGTTACATGCAGTATATCTATCTCGCTAGCTCACAAATTTCTGTTCACATTGAAAAATATTTTACTTGTTCGCTGTACTCACTCATGAAATATTTTTCAACACTCAAAAAGAACTTTCGAATCTCTATGTGGCTATGATTGTAAAATCTGTATGTATGGATGTGTGTAATGATATAGACATCGACTGATGTTAGGCTTAAAGGTATAATAAGAGGAGGAATATATACTTACAAAGAGTGCAAGTGGAGATGTTGGAAGAGGAGGAAAATGTGAAGGAGCCAAGTCTATTGTATCACTGTCATCTTTACTATGTCGCACTGGGCTTGCCTTGCCTTCTTTTTGGCGCTGCAACGTTAAATAATCCAAAACAAGACACATTGCTAATGGTCTTGTTCACAGTAGACTTGTGGCCTGATCAGTCTGTTTCCACCGTGAACAATGCTCTAGCAGAGCCGAAAACTCAAAATTTCCAGCTTAATAATTTGCATCCTACACAACTAACTACATGACTGGTGTAAGTAGCTTCTTTAACAGTGATTAAGTAATCCTTCGAGCCAAAATCTTATTCAAAAGGAAGCAGGCTTCTGAAACAGGTTGTTTATAGAACAAAAGACATTGCGACAGTCAGGGTTATTTGAAGCACTAACAAAAACTACCCAAAAAGTATTATCATTATTCATCCACTCACTTTTAATTATTTACTCAGACAGTCTAACACCTAGAATATAGCCAAAATTCTTTGGGTTACTTAAAAACCCTTCTTTCCTTCAGCTTCCAGATGAATTCAGTGGGAAATGAAGTTGTTTGATATCATGCACTAAAGCAATTTTAAAAAATTGGAAACATACCAAATGCTTGCTGACGTCTTCACTACTACCCCTTCTTCTTCTACTCCTTGCATTTCTCCTGAAACAATTGAAAAACACAACCATTAGATAGGAAAACAGTGATTTTACAAGTTGCCTGTGGGATTCAAAAAAAGGGGGAGCTTATGTGAAAAAACACTGGCGAAGAGCCAAAGACTAAAATTTATATTACCAGAGCTTTCAATAAGCACATGAAGTGTAATAATAAAATCTACTGTCTAAACCTATGTGCTCAGGTTTTGTATTGAATAAAGTTATCCCTTGATGATTCCTCTTTTCACTTCTGAGTGCAAGTAATTATCCACTCTTCACTTGCTTTTCTTTCAGCTCTACGTGTACATCAAAGGCAACACATTAATATTATTGGGCCTTTTGCCTGGAACTGATACTTTACAAGCTATATTTATGACATGGTCACAAGACTATGGGTAAAAAGAATTTTACCCCTTAATTCCTTTGCTGGGAGTGGGAGTCAGGGGACTGTCAGTAACATCTCCAGTTGCTGGGTACATGTAATCATTACGGCATGGAATTAAACAGCTAAAATTATAGCTCTTTCATTTGTAGTTCCTTTTGTTTCCTATAAAAGTAGCCTGGAAAAATCCCAGCTCCCGGATCTTAGTGACAGCCTTGGGAAGGGGAGTTATTTTGATTTCAAGGCAAAACAAACAGTAACATCCTAGTTCAACAAGACCCAACAATACATTATGATGAATGTGACAATTCATGCAAAACTCAAACCTTGCATAGTCATCATCTCTTGTGTCCCTTTGTCTGGAGAATCCAGCGGCTCTATTATTAATGTTGTTAACAGCACCCCCATTACTGCTGTTATTTACAGGAGAGTTCTGTGACCGGTTTCGCTGCATGTCTCTGTCTATTCTGTCATTTTGCTGATCGCGGTGATGTTTAGGGTGATTATTTTGAAACCTGTAATTAAATAATTGGATAAGTATGAGGTCTATAGACAAAATAATAAGAATGAAAAAAATAATAATTTAAATTAAGCAGGGTAGCCAGGGCATCCAATTCAGGCTTTGAACCAAGTCAAAATAAATTCTGCTTGCCCTGGGCTGTTACATGCTTGTCTTAGTTTGCTTTACCAGACTTTTTTCCAAAACAACAATTTCTTTTTCTGGACTCCAAAATATCAAATAGGTGATCAATAGAGAGACCTTGAAAAATGCAGGACCCAAGCTTTTTTATGATGCTCTGCAAATGTACAGGTACCACAGTGCAATAAGGACCTAAAACATTTCTAAATTCTCATTCAGTGTTTGAAAGTCTTGGCTATGGGAGAAATTGAATAGGATTTCACCTTGTCATGGCTCTGAAAAAAATCCCACTTTTTATCTCTTATTTCCAGAATTTTCCAGGTCAGGAAAATTGCTTTTCAAGTTTCAAGACTTATTCCAAAATGCAAGACACTGTACAAACCCTTGCCAAAATATTTTCTATGACTTGCCGTGGAACATGGTTACAGCTTGAAATGAAGGCTAGGTTACAACAACAATGATTAAAAAGTAAACAATGTGTTTATAGAATTGATGATTATTTGCCATCTTACTGAGCCTTTTTTATACCTTGGTCTGTTATTTCCTTGGAAATTGTGGCGTCCGGTATTGGCTGGGGCTGAGAGATTAAAAAAATAAGTAAACACATAATGTTAGCAATGGCAAACAAATTGGACAACATGAAACACAAATAGCAGAAAATAAGCTGAAGTTTAAACTGTCACTCCTGTTTCCACTACAACGATTACAATGCCTGATGAAAACCCTTACATCAAGATGTTTTCATTAAGAATTCTTGTAGCAAGAAAGAAAGGTGTAATGTTACGGGAGAAGTTTTAAAAAGGTTCCACATCTGAGTAAAAAACAGTCATAGGTTATTGAGTCTGAGAATTAACACAACAAGAACAAATTAAAGCATGATGAAAACCCTGAATGCCCTTGGGTTCAAGATTTTGCCCACCTCTCTGATTTGCTTGTGGACAAATTAAAGCTCCCTTTCCTGATCTTGAAAACAAAACAAATAGAGGGAAACTGGAAAGGAAAATATAGCATTTTATCAGAAGTCCAGAGGTCACATGGGGCCCAATTCCAGGCACCCCATCAATTTTGATGCAGGTAACCCAATCATCAGTGCAGATCTCCCAATCCTTATCCTTAATGTGTATATGGGATTTGCATGTGGACAAAAAGTCACATTAACACTTAGCAGTTACAAGACTGCTGGAGTAGTACCAAGTACAGGAATGGCAAAAGAACTATATTTGACATGAAAAAGTAAGACCTACCAACAAGATTCAGTGGCCCATGAGTAAAACCATCAGGGTAAGCTGAGGGCTAAAAACCAATGAAGAAGGAAATACATCACAATGCTTCTTACACTAAGTAACACCTTCAAAATCTTGTTAGAGGCAATACAGGGCTGTCAACTAAGGGGCCGGGTGCCAGGAATTTCCCTCAGCTACTAGGGACATGCCCCCCACCCCACCCCCTTGCCACTTTCAAGGAAAAGTAGAAGAAAAAGAGAACTGGCAACTTGAAATCTTAGTGACAGCCCTAGGTAATGAAAGGCAATTTCAATCATAATAACTTCAAAGCACTAACAGCAGTGCTCGACTTTCAGAAAAAAATCTTGGGGCCAGCTGGCCCCCAAGTTTTCATTTTTTGTCACCAGAACAAGTATTCTGGTCACCAAAAATTGTATTTAAGAATTAATGGATTTAGTTTTGTGAAGGATAACGGATTATCATTAGTGTACATTTTCCCAAAGAAGAAAGTCACCTATCTTGGGGGCCAGGTTGGCGACCAGGCGTGAAAATTGGGTTGCCACTGAGTAAAAGCTGGTCGCATTGGCAACCCCACGGGTCGCAATGTTGAGCCCAGATTAACAGGGGTAGCAAAAAATGGCTCGCATTTATTATCAACAAAACATTGTGCACCTTGTCATATTGGCCCACCTAATGAGTGGCAACATTTCTGACTGGATTCTTAAAAGGTGGCTGGACTAATTGTGAAGTCCCAATGGTGTCCAACATCAATATTCTCCTACACTATCCATACATTGTTAAGAGATTAGGTTATGAGAATTAATAAAATGATCACCAAAGAGAAAATAGCTTGATCTTAAACCAAATTCTCTTAACTCATTCTTTAAGGAAATGTATGAAGACCAGTTTGGAGAATTTGTATGTGGATAATTGGGACTTAAAGGGTTAACTGGAGACTTATGCCTAACCTGATAACTTACATACAAGCAATTTCTTTTTGTTTCTGCTCCTTCTTATGCAAAATTATTTTAGTGTTAAAAAAAACTTACCATGTTAGGGTCCTGAAAAAGTGGTTGGGCAGGAGGCCATGTAGCTAACATGTTTGCTGCTGGAGGGTAGAAAGGAAGTGCCTAACAGAGGGAAAATAAAAAACATCACACTCTTTTAAGAATGCAGTAGAATAGAGTACCAAAGTGATGACGTCATAAAAATGAAATTTCTGAAATTATGGGATTTGTCAGGATATTCTGAAAGAACAATGTCCAAGAGGCCTACTTGCCAAAAATGAGCATTTGGGGGCAAATTGTCTCTGAGATCGTAGCCCAGTTATACTCAGAAAAGTCCATACAAACCCTTCTAATTTTTTGGGGGGGTTTTACAGTTGCGCAAACATGACGGAGTGTATAATCTATTAGGCCATTTGGGACTCCTGTTCTAACAGCAAATTCTCACTTTGAGTCACAGGTCTGCGTGTAACATGGTAAACTTGATTTCAGGTTAATTCTGACTTAACCTAGGTTTATTTTCAATTCCCTTTGTCTCTTAATTTTTAGCCCTCAGAGACAAAGAAAACCGAGAATCAACCTACGTAGATAAAAGAACCTTAACACAAATTAGATGGAAAATCTAGCAGCTGACAGAAATCAACCGAGGCTTAACTCAAGTAACCCTTCAAATAATGAAGGTATAGGTGAGGAAAGGCCTTAAGTGACATCTCTTGATTCAAAAGCATAAACTTGAAAAATCCATCAGTTTAATGCAAGTCCTTTGGCTGAAGTGTTGCATTAGCCTAATCAGGGAGAAAGAAACAACTGCTCATACCTGCTGGCCATTAAAAACTGCAGGAGGAGGGAACTGGAAATGCTGCTGGTTGTAAGTGGCTGGTGGTTCAGTTACTTGTTGCTGTAAAAGAAGAACATTTTGTTTCATGAACTAGTCAATGAAAACAAACTTGAAAGGTCTAAGCTGTTCTACTTTTTAATTGCCTGTTAGTTTCAATACTGTATGGAAAAGTAAACAGGATTCGAAGAAAAAAAGCATGTAAAATTAGGGTTATGGGGCAACATACAGTGAAACTTGTATTAAGAAGACCTCACAATGAGTGCACAGCCTGTATTGAGCGGACAAATAGGAAAGTATGTTTCAAACGTTTCTACCCATACTTTAAATAAAACAAACCAGTATTTAGCGGACACCTCCAGCGAAGGCCCCATTGATGTCTGCCTAATAAAGGTTTCACTGTATTTTACAAAGTTGTACTTACTTGTCTGAGTCCATTTTTTGGCATGTTATAATTATTGCTTTGGTGGATTGGTTTCGCTTTTATTCGGGCCTAGAAGAGATTGATCAACAATAAGCAATGCATAAAAGGAAAGGAAAAATACACAATGATCATTATTCATCACATTCTACAAACAACCTATACAGGGGTTTCAATAGTAGCCGGGTAGCGGGTAGATCTACCCGCTTGCAACGGGCTGATTACCCGCTTGGAGCCTTCACATGAACGTCAACTAAGACCAGATAATTTCATCTCAGCTTCGAATTCTTGCCCAAAAATTTGGCAAAACAGGTTTTGACTACGACTACTTCATTGTAAAATAATTCTCTTCAAATTTGTTTAAATTAGTTGACTTAGGAGCAAAAAAATGTAAAAACAAAGCAACAAAAAAAGACCTGAAAATGCATCTGCGAGAGTCTAGAACTTCAAAATTTTCCGGGGGAGCATGCCCCTGGACCCCCCTAGGGTTGAAGGCCCTTGGGGCCTTTGGCAAATATACCCGCCTGTTACTCTTAAGTACCCACTTATGCAAAAACTTATTGAAACCCCTGCTATATAATGTTATACTTCAATCATTTCAGTCACAAGGTTTTGTGGCTTCAGACAACGTCTTGGGCCACCTTCCTATGCTGCAAAAAGCTAGCTGAGATGGTCTGATGCCCAACCTTTAAGGCCTTGCACTAGACATTCCAGTTTTGCACTTGCGTCTACAAGAAAGGGAGTGGGTTGTTGTTCTCCAACCCTACCCTGCTTCAATTTTCCTGTGAGCATGTTTTTTGCCAAAATGTCTTAAGTATACGTAGCTGTATGTTCAATTCTTGGACCCACTATGGATTGAAAGTATTTATAGAAAATTACTTAGCACAAAAAAATTTTATCACTTTACCTCAGCATTCTGTTACATTAATATCATGAAAGAAAAATTAACTGTACCATAATAGGTTTGCCTCTAAAGGTCTTCACTTCTTCGCGGAGGAATCTGTATGCCTGTAAGACAAGTTTGAAAAACAATTTAGTGATCACCACATTGTCAGTTTATCACCATCACCATCATTCCACTCCTGTCAAGATCCATGATGTGATGCTCACAAATTGGTGTCATTCGACATCACGTCTCCCAATTGCTTATAGGCATGGCTGGTGTCTCTGGTTAGAGTACCAGGAGGTTAGCTGCCTTTTCCCCTAATAGAGCAAGACAATAATTCTTAAATAATTAATCTATGATAATCTGTTCACTTGGCTCTGAAAGAATAGCCAGCAAACATATCTCCCTCATTTCCCCACGTCAATTTTCTGTGCATCCAGAATCCTCCATCCATTGCAATGGTGGGCCACCAAATAAAATCACAGATATTTTTTGGCCGCTAAACGTCATGCCTACGGCGCGATAAATGAAAAATGGCATCACACTGGAAATGTAAGGGCAAAATAGACAATACTTGCATCCTTTTTTACCTATTACCTGTGACTTGGTGGGGTGAATCTTACAAACATTGGTTACATTATATAGGTTAATTTCTCTTATGCTGGAATTTGAGTAATGATCCAGGTAAGAAGGGAACCAATTTCTTTTGTTATGGTGCAATGCTCTTAATTCCTCACATAGAAATATTTTCATTTTTACGCACAGAATACATAAACCTACAAAAAGAGCAGTTTACGAAATAAATGTATTTAAACTCCACTTTTAAGGGTGTTTTTTTGTGTGTGTGTTAAAAGATTTCGACCGATCATAAGAGGTTGCAACCAACAGCCAAGAAAAGTTTACAATTTTACAAGTTCTGCACAAAGGATTTCTGTGTTACTTAGACTCTGACGAGATTGTA
Organism: Porites lobata; assembly: GCA_942486035.1. Classification (NCBI taxonomy): domain Eukaryota; kingdom Metazoa; phylum Cnidaria; class Anthozoa; order Scleractinia; family Poritidae; genus Porites; species Porites lobata. Next base: position 670,495 of record CALNXK010000195.1, read on the forward strand.
TTATAAGGAAGTTGGATGGGAAAAAAGGGATTAATATTCATGCTGCTTTGCGAAGATTTCGTAAAATTTGATGTTTAAATCAATAAGAACCTCAGTAGAGACAATAGTAAAGTTAGCACCTTTTTGCATTCCAATGTGCTCATTGTGTTTTGGTCCTTTCCTTCTTATCTGGACCATTACTTAACTAAAACTTACTTTCTTGCCTCAATAGTTTCCTACCTTTTGAGCATCCTCCTCTGAATCAAACTGCACATACCAGTAGTTGTTATGTGCAAAATCAATTCTGGTACAGCTGGGGCAGTTTTCACCAGAAAAAAGGGCTTGAACATCCTAAAATAAAATAATTAAGGTTATAGGCTCATCAACTAGTCAACATTTGCAAATTATTGAAGCCACCCCGTTAATACGGCCAAATTTTCTTTAACCCATTGGTGACCATATTAACGGGGTTCCACTGTCAAAGAAAAACAGAACTAAACAAAATCAAAATCCCTAGCTGTTGGATTCCCCGCCTACTTGTATCATTAGCCCGGCAACTTGAAATTTTAATGACAGCCCTGAACACCATACATCCCATTATAAGCATCCCCCCACCCCTTATCGATCTTTTCTTGAATTTGATCCATTATGACAATTTAAAGCTCAATTAAAAACAAATAAATGTAAAACCAATTTTGATCACTTCTGCTATAGCTTGTTTCAAAGTTCTTTTTCTCTCCGGTTATAAGCCCTTCCATTTGTAAACCCTCCAAAAACCCCTGTCAAAGATGCATATAGTCCAAGGCTTATAAGCGGAAGTTTCCCGTACCTGGTTTAACCAGAACATTTAATAGTAACAAAAGGATTTTGGAACACCATACCTCCACTGGAGTTGACTCAGGAATCTCCCGCAGAACAACTATACATCTTTTTACATTTGGTCGAACTTTTTCTCCTGACTCATCAACTTGCAAATTTGGAGATTCTGTACAAAACAAAACTCAATAAAATTATAAGAGAAATTTCATCTTGAAAGTTTAGAAGCCACGTTGAAATCCCTCTTAAGGGACTAGGTTTGCATGACATACGTTAAAAAGTGGGTTATAAATAACCATGCTTGTGGGTTTATATTATCTTTCTGATCTCTCTTAGTTAAGAGACTGCTGGTACTGGTCATAAGTGTCAAGGACAATGACCAAGGAACAGCAAGGACCAAGGCTTGAAATAACCGCCTGTCAACAGACAATGTCCAACCTGGATGACAACTTGACTAGCCAAAACCTTTAGTGGTGGGTCATGCTGACTGGTCATGCATACTCTCATTCTCGCACAAACAGCCAAATCCTCATCTGTAAATCTTAGATTTTGTCTCTTTGTAAAAATACATTAAATTACTGTCACCAATCAAAAAGAATAAGTTAACACCAGGATAACCTTTTTCCAATATTTGTACCAGTCAGAAACAAGGCTTGACCGAGAGAAAATTTCTTTGGCCAGTCATCGTGTCCTGCCACTGTCTGAAAATTACTTTGAGCCCTGGGATCATAACTAGCTGCAAATTCTTCAAGAAGGTGTTCTTATGAGGAAAATCATAAAGTGACAATCAAGACTCACCTCTCATGACATTCTTTACAAGGTCAAGATCCTTTGTCAGTTTTTTAACCTGCAAGATATCTACATAGTATTACTATTGTGCTTCCTGTCATTTTGGATTAAGTTGGCAAGAAATTTTTAAGAAAACTGTACAGTACAAAAGGGCAGGGCAATAATGTAAGGATGAAAATGGCTGACATGCAGCAAAAAGCAGTAACATGCCTGATTAAAATTTGCTACGGTCCATATGGGAACATATTGATCACCATCCATCTGAGAAACTGCAAAAAAAAACAAAAACAAAAAAATTGAAATTAATAAAATGTATAATGCTTGAACTCACATAACCCTTTTAATAAAGGGGAGACTCCAAAATAAAATATCAAGAACAACACAGGAAATCCCATAGAAATGCAGCACCCAGAGTTATGTAGATGATACGAAACTCATCACTTCCTTCGAGCTTAAAGCCAACCTGGATGCAATTGCTGATTTGGAAGACGACCTGTTTAAAATAGGGGAATGGTGTTCCAACAATCAATTGTTACTAAACCCTGGCAAAACCAAGTTGATGATATTTGGCAGCAGGCAGATGCGTGCAAAATTCCAATTTCGTTACCTTTCCTTTATGGGTAAGGACATTGTCCCTACAGACACCGCCAAAGACCTTGGTGTGACTTTGGATTCTAATTTAACTTACGATGAACATATAATTAAAACCGCTTCCTCGTGCATGTCCCGCCTTGGCCAGATAAACCGTGTCAAGCATGTCTTCGACAAACGTACACTTTTGATGATTATTAATTCCTTGGTTTTTAGCAGGTTATTTTATTGCTCCGATGTTTGGTCAAATACCTCAAAATGTAATGTCAACAAGTTACAGGCAGTGCAGAACTTAGCATGCCGCATTGTTAGCGGCGTAAATTTGACCATGTTACACCAATTCGCAAGGAGCTAAATTGGCTTTCAGTTCCCAGTCAGCTTTATTACCGGAACGCTACAATAGCTTTTAAATGTATGACCGGTCAAGCCCCTGAAGACCTTACATCAAAATTCATAAAGCGAGCAGAGGTTAGCCGACGTAGCACCAGAAATTCACAGCTTTTACAAATCCCCTTTTTTAGAACAGCTGCCGGTCAGAGAACATTTTTCTATAGAACTGTGAACTTATGGAACTCCTTAGACAATTCCTTTAAACTGTGTAACTCGATTGATGTTTTTAAAACTCGTTTACGTACTAAATTACTTAAAGAATTGTAATTTTATATATATTTTAAAACATTTTTAATTGTAAATAGGATCATGTATTGTCTTTGAAAAGCCCCTTGGGAAAGTCAATAAAGTATGTATGTATGTATGTATGTAACACTTTGAAATGTTATATCTACAATTCGTAGAACAATACAGTCAGGTTCCCTTATTTATGACGGACATCCCTTTATAGCAGAAACAGACACACAAAGGACCCTCACTAAATTTTGAAACAGCCATAGCAAATGAAGATTCACCTGTACCTATCACTAGTTTTTATTTCATTTCATTGTGTTTTTTAATTTTTTTTAGAGGGCCACATGTTTATCAGTAATTTTAATTACTGTCACCTGTAACCCTGGTTAAATAAAGTCGCTTATCTTGTCTTAACATCCCACAAAAAGTTTATATTGTCATCTTTATCTTTCTACTTTGATCACCCTTCAGTCATTTTATCTGACAATTTGACAACCTTTGTGGTGTCCATCTAAAAGGGAATTGACAGTATGGCTAAAAAGATTACAATATCCAGAGACACCACTTCTATACATGTTTTTGATATTAGGGGAATTTTCAGTCACTCACTTTCTTTGAAACACCACTGTCACTTGTGTACCGTTACAAATTTTGCTGGCAAGTGATGTCAGAAAAATTAAAGCAATGAATTTTGTGGACCTTACATGTGTGAAATTTTGGATATTGAGAAGTTGTAAATTTATAAAGACCCATTAAGAAAATAAGGGGACACAAGGTACTACCCTAATCAACTTACCTAAATAGGTATCACTTGCTAAATTCTCCCTGCAAATTTAAAAAATGACAAGGAAAATTAACTTCTGAACAGGAAAATTACACTGGACATTATGTAACTACAGGAAATATCTAAACCCATCCTCCCTTGTGACTCTAAGATGTTCTCAGTTGAAGGTAAATATGGAAGTAAAATAATGTTCCTTAAGTTTGTTTACATGTTCTTGCAAATTAATTACCTGGAAAAGTAGAACTCCAACTGATGTCTAAGAAGAACTTTCAATTCTTCAATAGGAAGCTTATCAGGCGACAATTCCGAAGGAACAGGCATGACTTCTGGGGTTACTGGGTTACTATAAGGACCATAACCATTCATTGCTGCATTAGGACTGTACTGCATATTGTGCAGCTCGTTAGAAGGAGCAGTCTCGGGCCATTGATCAGGGGGAGTCACTGGAGGAGTGACAAGGGTAACAACTGAACCATCTGTACCATCAGAAAGTGTCATGTGACTAGAACAAAAAATAATTCATCAACAATTTGCCACTTTAAAAACAAGAGGGAGACTAAGCCAAGTGAACTTTTGCAAAGAATTCTGGGACTGTCACTAAGGATGGAAAAAAACATTGGTCAAAAGCTGACTAGCACATCCCCAGTAATAATACCAGAAACAACTGGCACACATTCTGGCTCCAGTTTCCTTCTGGTTTTTAAAGCAGGGAATACTTAGGAAGTTCACCACTAAATCAATTCTATATTATATGTAAATACACCGATGTCTAAACCACAAAGCAAATTACAGGGACTTAACTCTAAAATAGCCAGTGACAAAAACTACAGAAACAGAAAAGCAGTATTCCAATACACAGGGATTGAAATAACTAACTGCTAAGTGACAATCATGCTGTCCAATCAAACTTGCTTTTGCTTGGATACAACCCATTTTTTGGCCATTAAAAATTGGTAAAGCAATAGCTCAAGAAGAAATTCATGGAATATAATTATGACGCAATCCACCAGGAAATCGAGTAATTTTAATTTGGAGTGAACAAAAGGCTTGTAACAGAATAATTTAAAGCATATTGCATTCTTTTTAAAATTTTTTAAGGGCTAAACATGTAATTAGTCATCTGTAGTAACACCAAAGAAAATTTCTTACGGTAGCCCGAGAACTGGAAGGTCAAATTTCACAAGAATTGTGAAAACACAGGTAAAATTTTGAACATTTCATGTGTAAGATGTAATTTTGTGAAATTTGACATTCATTTTCTTGGGTACTCATAAGAAATTTTCTTTAGTGTTATTACAGATGACTAATTACATCTTTAGCCCTTGAAAAATATAAAAAAGAATGCAATATTCTTTAAATTATTCTGGTACAAGGTTTTTGTACACTGAAAATTAAAGTTACTCAATTTCCGGGTGGATTCCATCTTAATGCTTTCTTTCCCACAGTCTAGTGTGGTAGTATGGAACAACTCCTACTTTTGACTGGGCATTGTCTGTCGACAGCCATTAATTCAAGCCCTCATTCTCACGTGCAATTTAAAATATACATGCATGCATTTATGTTATTTTTTAATACATTGTTCCAAGCCCGCAAATAACTTTTAGATATAGGGTGATCATTTGACCGCACAAGGACCAGGTTTTGTGGGTCAAGACACCAGTCTGGTAGGTCAAAAAAAGGAAAAAAGGAAGAGAGAGCGACAGACCAAGCCAAGCTTTTGCCCGTCAAAATCTGAAATTTGTTGGTCATTTGACCGATGACTGGCCGTTATTTGCAGGCTTGTTGTTCCAAAAGAAGACTTTGATCACAGTCTGCATCTATGTTGTGGTTCAATTTTATCCTTGGTTTAAATTTTATTTCTCTTTGTTTTTGGGTATGGTAATGTATGATAATGAGTATGAAACAAAGGAAAATAAAATTTAAACCAAGGATAAAATTGAACCACAACATCAATATAATTTTGTGATTATAGATGAGACATAACCTGGCGTAGCAATTTGGTTGCATTATTGCTAACCTGACAGAACTTTTCATACTTGCTTATTAAATTTTTGCTTGAGGAACAGAGAAACTTCACACCAATCCACACACGAGAGTTAATTATGTTGCATGTCCTCACTGAGGGTGTAAATTTATGTCCTTATAACATTTATCTTAAGATAAACAAATTAATCCATAGCAAAATTTTTGTGCAGAAAACCTAGTAACAAAGTTGTACAACAAAGGCTTCTATATATGATGGATAATTATAAAAGTATGTCAAAACTAAGATATTTATACATGTATGACATGACTAAAAAAAGTTAACCAGCTATAAAAACTACAATCACAAGTGATAATCTTTTGTTTTCAAATTATCACAAATTACTCATTAAAGCCATGACAAAAACAAGAAACCAAAAGATGTGTTTTCTAACTTGATTTAAACATCACACCTTAAACAATCAAAGACAGCAGCATTAGGGTTCAGAGACCCTTTGGCATTTGACTGGCCAACCTAGAAAAGAAATTTTATGAATATATCAGCCGTAGGAAGAACAGAGTTTTCTAGATTAGAAAATTGTACCTCAAAGTATAGGAAATCCTGTTACCCAACAATAAATGTATCACTATTATAACAGACATTTCAGACTATTTTTAAGTAGATGAGGAGCGTTTTAAATAAAAAATCCTTCAAAGTACTCCCCAATAAACTCATCCTTACAAAAACATCTGCAGCGCAAATAAACAGCTCACACGGTCGAATTTGGGCTCACAATAAAAGAAACCCTCCCACCAAAGGTCGAGTAGAGGTTCACATTCAGAAAATATTTGTATCAAAACGGTTAACGACTTTTAAGTTAACTGCTACAAACTCAACGTACCAGAAATATTTTCTCGTTACTCTTCATGGAATAAAATTGTACTCAATTCAAGATTAATCACAAATAAAGAGCGAGTTGTGTTCTTGTTGCGAGGACAATCTATGGACTCCAACAAACAAACAAACTCAAAAAAACGTAACACAAAACAACGATTTACGTTCAGATTCGCAGCTTGAGTAATGTTCCGGCATTAAAAAAGGAAGGAAAATATCAAATCTTCAATTAAACATGGCTAAAAATAACACAAGCGCCTTTAAGGAGGATGATACGAAAAAAACCTTATTTATGCGCGACAAAACTGATAATATTCTGGTCTTACGATCCTATAAAGAGATCACAGCTCGTTTGCTATTCTCGATCGACTTACTTCGAAGAAATCGGGCTATATTATGCAACTAAAAATATAAAGGGTTTCTTCCAAGTTTTTTTCCGGAAGTTCAGGACTGAATGGCTTTCCTCTCTAAGCCCAAACCACGGTTGTAAGGAAACGAAAACCGAGAGAAATTTTCGTGTGACGAAATATTGTAGGTAACGTTTGAAGCAACAGTACACTTTGGAGAAAACAAAGTACAAAATGGCTTGTCCAAGGCAATATGGCCAGTACAAAAGAGCTTAACTGATAAGGCTGCGCCGAAGAATCTTAAATAGAGGATTCTAACGTCTTAATTCTATGACTGTGAGTAATATTTAACATGAACTGTGGAGAACAAGCATATGCAGGTATTATGTGCTTTACAAAGATTTGCCTTGCTAGCCATATTGAACAAGAGATCTCTCAAAATATTATTAAATAGAGCCGTTTGTCATGCCATTAATTTCCCGGAACACCCATCTAAGATCAAGAAAAGGGTTTATCAGAAAAGCTGCGCTAAAAATATGATTTTAAAAACATCACTTTCGAAATGTCTACAAAATTTAAAGAATACCTACCACGTCGTCTGGTGTTGTACTGACTATACTTTCAGCGGAATTCTTGGTTTTAGCTGAACTCATACGGCTCAAAAACCAATCCAGTAGACAAGTTTCGAGAAAGCGTCACTAGAACTCCTTTGCTGCGAGGTTTCCTCCTCACAAAATTTGCTCTTCACACGAAAAGTTGACTGGCAGGAAGGAGCGATTCAACCAACACCAGTTAAAAAGAGGGCGCTGATAATGGCTAACTATCGGTGTCTTTAAAGTCGCTTTTTATGACGTGAAGCACCAGAAACACCACACAAACCAAACCAGAACTAGTAAACAAGAAAACAGATTGACTTGGAGTTACACTAGTTACTTCCAGGAATTATTATACAAGAAATAATCCAGAATTTCCTTTACATCCGACACACGTGGCGACGAGAAATGTATTTGCAAAGCAAGATCCTCACAGATCACTGCCAAGGTTTTCGTTTGAAGTAGTCGCTCACCTGGACATACGATATTCAAGCAGAGCAAAAAGTGGTGAAAAGGGGCTTCGATTTGAAAGGGTGCTGTTCTGAAGCAGTTCTGGGAAACCAAGTCAAGTATGGCGAACTCCTTCTTCCGATTCCTCTCGCTCACTCTTCGCAGCGCCACACAACACAACCAACTTTGATCTCTCCCACTCGTAACCCCACTCGAGAATCTAACAAGAGCTTTGATTGGTCAAATGAAGTTCAGCCAGTACGTTGGCCAATCACGTTGATTGAAAGAAACTCATTATCTGAGTTAATGGCTCCTTCGCGCCAAAAAGACGCGACCATCCCTCGGGTCCCCGGTGGTGACACTGCAATCTCGAGCAGTTTTGCTTCTTTTTCGTTTCAGATAGTCAACGAATCTTCTTTGGTCTATACAAAAAAGGTATAGTGTATAATAGCCTGGTTAGGTAGAGGTTCTTTCCTCCAAACCTCTGAATGCACAAGTGGATTAATCAAAATCCCGAATGTTAAATAAAATGCTGGTATAAAACTGATCCTAAACGGCAAGAAGACTAAGGAAATGAGAAAAAATGAAAAAGAAACGGGACTACAACTACCGAATACGCACGTGCATACCTGAATAAATATCAAAGATTAAAAAAGACAAAACAGAAAAATGAAACGAAAGAAAAGCATTTAGTGAGCGAAAGTGAAATGAGCGGATAGCTGAAAAAAAGACCAATCCTTTGTACTTCATTTCAGAACGAAATGTAGTGTTTTCCCCCTGATATTAAATTTTATTATACGCACAAACAGGCGACTCTGAAACGGTTGCATGTGGAACGTTGTCTAACGACAGAGAGAACCCAGAAAGATGATTTATATCTTACCTACTGCTAGAAAAGGAAAATTGATCAAATCACGCTCGAAGGGTGACCCCTAAACCCAGCGAATTACGTACGGCCAACGTAATGCTGTGGCTTTTTAAAGTACTAGCTGAAAAGTTAAGATTATTGTCAATCCCGTTCCCAGGGAAGCACATTGAAATCTGCAAGGCTGATCGTTCCCTGGGCTCTGGGATCTAGAATGCAGTACTCATATCTTCGGACTCAAAAAGTCAGAACTGGCCGGCTGGACCATGTCCGGAGCGGTCATTTTGACAAAGCAATAAAATTTTTCCAAGAGTTTTTGCTGAAAAGCCATCTCCTTCGTGCATTCTATTTAGGATTTGACTAATGTGGCTGGATACTTTTGATTAAAAGTGAAATTCTAATTACAACGGGAATGGTCTGGCTGGTCAGTTCTGACAAATGAAAGGCGCTTTTTGTCGCCGAGCCCGTAAAATGTTCAAAGATTTCAGCCTGCTGTCTCAGACCGAGCCCCTGAAACGGGTTTATGACGGATGCAGGTTCGTCACTGTTTGTTTCAGCTTTGGTATCTTCAATAATGCATAGATCACCACAAAGTCCACTGTTTTTCTCAGGTTAAACTAGATTTCGCCAGGAAAATTAGTTGATGTTCCCCAACCTCGTCCCCAGTTCCTTTTCCCACCCACCCATTTTTTAAGGGAAAAGCCCTGGGGACGAGGTTGGAAGTTCCCCCCGTCCCCCGCCCTGTTAAGAAACGAATCGTGGCGTCATTTCAAGGGGATGAAAAATCGAAGTTTTTATGAAGTCTTCCTCCGTCGTGATGTTATCGGTCACGTGATTGATCGCTCCTACCATCTATTTAATAATGAAAACGAAAACGCTTCAATCGAAGCAAAAGCATGAAAAGATATTAAAAGCAAGTTTTTGTATTCATAACCCCTTCAGCTACGCTTCTTAAATTTGCTTGCTTACAATTATTTATCAATTGCCGGTTGCGTGAACACATGTAGGGTAGGTTTCGGTTACAGCTCTTTCCACCTTAAGCGCGCAGAGGATGTTGGGAAGAGGAAAAAGGCGGGAAGCGAGAACACTCTTGTTGCCAGGGCGGCCCTACTCGTTGCATTCCTATCGCCTTCCGCGCATTCTGCGCCCTTTTTCTTCCTCTCTCCCATCCTCTTAGCAGCAAAAAGTGGCCTCTACAGAGGATTTTATAATCGATACTTTCAGTGGCGGATGCAAACCTTCAGATAAGTTGGGGGGTGGTCATTCAGACCCTGCGATAAGGGGGGAGGCGGTCTCAAAAAAATATATTTTTCCGCCCCTTCGGGCCTCAGTTTGGTCTAAAAATAAGGGGGAGGCACGGGCCCCGCAGACCCCTCCCCTTGATCCGCCACTGAGTTTATGGTACACAAAACTTGTGCACCGTACCAAGTGTGTTTCTCACAAGGCTTTCCTTAAAGTCTTGTCATGGATATCTGATGTCCTTATTTACTGTAACTATATCAGATTTATCATGTTTTGACCACTTTTTGTACCCAAGCATGTCCATGAGATCCCCACACGTATCTTCTACAGTCCTTATGAAAACCTCGGAAGCATTTTTCCACTTGTTAATGACAAATGACGCATTTCTGTAAAGGGAGTATGGATCCCTCGCGGATGTTTTACTGCTCCGTCTTGAGTGTTTAGCTATCCATTGTTCAACACTCTCCGACCAATCAAATCCCGCGAATCTAAACAGTTCTTGTGCTGTATTGATAGTATTCAACGCGAGATCTTCGTAGCGAACAACTTTAAAGCGGTTTTTAAGCCATGGTGGGGGAGACAAACCAAAACGTATATTTTGAATTATGGGATTGCAAACCCTATGAACAAATTTACGAAACTTTGAATCCAGAGGTGAGTCAGTTATCCAACGTGCAGACTCTGCCATGGAATAAAGAAGAGCCCTAGGATCGCGAAATAGGAGAATAAGCTTCGCATCATACCGATCAATCCTTTTGAATAACTCTTCTAAACTTTCTATAACCTTGTTGGGGACTCGATCAGTTAAAATCTTGATAACCGTATGGTTGTAAGAGTTGCAAGCTTTCCGAAGCAGAGACCTTGTGAAAGGTAAGCATTTGTCCGGGCATAAATAGCCACTGGTTTGCGCTCTACTGCGCTTACGAAACATGCTGTTAGAAAATGCCGTTATAGCTAAATCACTGATGTTGCTAAAATCGCAATCAAACATGCTGTTGATTACTCCGACTGAAGTTTGACTGTAATTTTTCGGCTCTTCTCCTTCTATGAACTTTATTACATCAGCTTTTAATATTTCTGTGATGACTGTGTGGAGAGGCTCGAACCAATACATAACATATGGACTGCTGTCAAAAATACCACCAAGGAAAGAAGACCCTCCTCTGCCTGGACTTAATATGATGAGATTTTTCCTCGTTGCCACTGAATTTGGTTGAGATTGTAGTGTACTTAAGTTCCTCAAATTGTTGCGTATTTGGCTGGCTTCTGCCCGTGAAGATTGCTCTTTGATGTAGTCTCCTTTTTCCTTGGCATTAATTTGAAAAACTGCTGTTCTTTCTATGATATGATAAAACAAACAGTAACTGAACAAATACCGAAATGAAGCAAGAGTTTCAATGTGAAGACTAGGGAGGGTTTACGTTCGAACTGGACACAACCTCGTTCAAGGACCCTCTCTCTCTCTCTCTCTCTTCCTCTATCAATTGCAAGAGACGGCTCCCAGGGTTAAAAACTGGAGAACCCGGAGATATCGAAAAACATTAGAGTAGAGCGCCGAGACACAACGTTGCATAGACCGAGAATCGAACCTGCATTATAGTCGTCACGAGAACGTGAGAGCGCCGCTGTAAGCAACCTCGTTCCCAGGGTGCTGTTCTACTCGTCGCTACCCTGGGAACGAAGATGCACTGTGAGCAGGTTTAGTTTGCATAATGTATCTTAGGATTATGGGAATTCGTAAGTCTTGTTTCAAAACAAAAGGATAGTGTTCTAGGACAACCATCGAACCATCGAACAATGAGAATGTTTTCAACTAGCCCCAGGCTCTCGGGGCTCTGTATCTTATGCTTGAGAATTGTTTTTTATAACTGGTTATCAAGGTAATATTTTTGTTCCAACACTACCGCCGAAATAGCTAATATTCCCAATAAAACAATTTAATATCTTAAATAAACCTTTTATCAATTAAAAACCTCCATACCGAAAATGATCTAAGGCCCTTATATCACTAAAAAATCTCGGAAAATGATGGCCAGTAGTGAAAGAAAAAACCGCAATAAAAAAAAACTTACACCTAACCAATTTTGTCATCTTGACCAACGAAACTTGGTCAGTCACGCACTCTTTATATACTTACTCTTGTTGCTAGTATTCAAGTGATACATTCTTGGATTGGTGTAGAAGATTGTACTCCATTGTGGCGTTAAAAAATTGTCGAAAATCATGACGTAGAGCAAACCCAAAGCGGCACAAGACACAGCAATGACAAACAACACCCGATAACTCATCAAAAGGTTTTGGCTACGAAACTTCATCTCATCAGCCTTTATCTAGAAAAAAAGACAAAACAGCGAAAAATAGACATGAATTGATTTTATGAATAGCTAGCTGTGTTCATTTTCCCCCGTGAAGGGGTCGATTACACTCTAGTTTCTCCCTTGTGCGTACAATAATTGGAACGGAAAGCGTAAATCATGATTAAAAAATAGCTTGAAATATAATTTCTTTAATTTTAAATAGAGAAGACAAGATTTCAGTGTTTCGAACGACCGTTTTGAAAATAGACAATTTGCATAATTTTTATCGAGCTTTTGGCCAGGTTTTTCCCTGATTTCAAGGCAGTTTACCATTTTTCGCTAAAACCGCACAGACTCACTGGAACTTCTGAATTGTTTTTGAAAATTAAATTATGTGAAAAAACTCAATGTAACACCGACTTTTCACGAATCAACTGATCAGAGCAGAGTTAAATCTTCAGATTTCTAGAAAAATTAATTTAAGCCTGTTTCAAACGTCGTGCTACTGCTGTGCTAAGCTTGCTCGAGTGTAGCTCGACTGCAGCACCACACACTAGCTAGCGCGACTTGGTTTCAGACGTCGAATTTAATACCGGCAAATAGAACGCTACTGCCCTCTCTCGTTGCCACTTCAGCAACACCCCAGAAGAAACCCGATGATGTAAATTCAGGACGGATTGCTTTATGAAGGTTTGGCAAAGTAGAGTCGTCGTCCTCGATGTAATAGTCAACTTAATCATCTATCCAATCAAAGACATATTGATGAGCAGACACTTTGGCTGTTGCCGAAAACAACACACAAAAATAAAGAAACGGTTTAGCAAACTTTTAAATGTGTTCTATTGATTTATATATTTATGAATTGAGTTCGGCACCGCAGTGGCACGACGTTTGAAACCAACCAAGTCGAGCGACTGCCGTGAAGTACGGCAAAGCTCGTCGTGCTCAGTACACGACAGTAGCACGAAGTCCAATTTAATTCGATCAATTGAGTCCGCACGGTAGTAGCACGACCTTTGAAACGGGCCTTAAAAATCTCGGGGTGTAAACTAAATCTGCTCGCAAGGCAAAAACGTTTTGAACAATTACATGAATTTTTAAAACTAATAAAAAAGTACTAAAAAATTACTTCCTTACTTCAGTTCAGTTATCAGATCCTTGAAACGTTTTCCCTAATATTAATGATCAAGCGTAACGAAAGTAACTTTTGGTGAGGCTGTATCAATATTTAACGAGTGTTTTCCTCTTAGGTGTAAATTTCTATGGTTACTGATTCAAATTTGCTTCTTTAACGTATTTGTGCGAAGTAGCAAGAAGTCTAGCAGGCTCTCTTACACCACGTAAAATTTTTCATGGTTAAAAGACACTGATTTTGCTCCAAGTTTTTGCAGAATTTTTGTCTGCTTTGTTTTCAAGATGCAATATTTATTTTAGCGCTCTGATTTTTTGCTTCAGGTGATTCTTTTCTACGTACACATTCAAGGGTCATTTGCATTGTTCAATCGCTTAAATCATCATTAAACATCGTTAGGGGGATTAAGGTGTCATTAGCAAATATTTTCTGCTCGTTTTCTTACGACAGCAAAGTGAACGTCAAAAAGGCAATAGGTTTAATTATTACGGACAAAAACACAGCAACATGTCTTCGTGTAGTATTCTTTTTCTACATATATTTGCCGTCACTACATAATTACGACGTGATTTCTCTTACGTGACGTTTTATGGGGGACGTAAGGCAACTAGCCTGCGAAAACAACCGTTTCTCCTCGCCCTTCGCTGCTGGAACGTTCAGCGGCGAAGAGCGAGGAGAAACGGATGTTTTCGCAGGCTATAAAGCAACGAGTAACAAATTTTTCCTTCTTCTTTTCTAAACTTGAGTTCGGTTCCCAAGAATTCAGTCATTTCCCCTCAGGGAAATTCATGTAAAGTTTGCATTTTTAACGAGTTAGAATGATCGCCATAAAGTTTAAAAGTGTCTTTAACAGTCTAGTTAAGTTTTATTTTCACTGCTATCAAGCTGTATACATATCCTCTCTATCTCCTACACAGGCAATTTTCATAGTGTTACCTGCGCTCGTAACATCTAAAACTCCCTTTGATTGGATGGATCGACGAGAGGGCAAGATGAAAAAAAATCTAACCAATCACATGTAACGCTTGTCCACCCAAACGATCCCAGAGATCCTTGCGCCGAAAGCTTGTACCCTTTCCCTTATAGTTTCTGGAGTGGGGAATTGTTTACCGATTTCAGTTTGCTCCTAAACATAGTCTAATACGAAGTCACCCAGAGAATAAGTCGCCGTATATACAAGTATTAAAGTTCAAAAATTGAAAAGGTCAACCTCTTGTTAAACTTGGGCCAGCATTTAAATTTATTGGAACAAAAGAAAGCGTTTGCATAAGAAAAGAGTTCAACTCCCACAGGATCGGTTTGGGACACCAACATGGTCGCCGTTTCATTGTTTTGGGACACCAATATGGCCGCCGTGACGTCATGTGAAAACACTCTATAAAGGAAAATAGCATGCAGCCATCGCCGAAAAACTGCGAAAATGCTCTGTGCAATTCTTTGTAAAATTTCGACTTTTTTAAAAACGAGTTTGTCCCAAACTGTTCAGTAAATGGGTTCAAATTTTTACAGATAACTTTATGGTTATTCTCTGCCAATATTCAGTGATGTTATCAGAGAATAAATGAATGAATGGGATACAGTTTCGAACCCAGGCCTTGTAGCCGTTCGCTTGGTACCGCCGCGTGCTCAGTTGAGACTATCGGTTTATCAATAAACGGATGTTAAGACTTGTTAAACCAGTTTGACGACAAATAACTTGACTAGTCCATAATTAAGTTCGGGCTTCAGTGAATTAAAAGGCTTGACTTTGCTCCTCTCAAGAACCCTGTTTGCAGGGTGGTACGGTGGCACACACGGCTGAGTGCTACGACAGTTGATCAGCAACGATACCACTTGATGCAGTGCGAGCGAAACGCTAGTCTGCTACACAGCCGTTTTTAGTGTCGTCACGCAACGCTCCTCCCCACAAGCGCGCGTGAAAATCATCTCACGCGAGAAAGGCGAGACGCGGCGATGAGAGAGAAAAATTTCGCTCGGTCTACTATCTCTGAGGAAAAATGAGGACTACTCGTAGTCTACCAAACCCCCAACTCTAAAACTTTCCTTGTCAAAGCCTTACAGTTGGAATCTCTCGTGAGCTTCCGCGACCAGTTTTCTGGGAAATATTTTTTCATTGTTTTTAACCTCTTGTAAGCGACTACTTGATGCATGATGTTCGCTGTATGTAATGCAGTAAGACCTCGCCACTAAGATCGTCAGTGGATTTTAAGAACCTGTTAGGCTAAGATTTGCCAGTTAGGACCCCTCTATACAAGAACCTTTTTAGCCTAAAATTTGAAACATTGCTAAAATCTATGAAAATTCTGTGCACTTAAAGCCTGAACATGTGCTAACTAAAACTGAGGATCCAGGTTCTTAGTCGCGGGGTTTTTGCGCTACTTGGAGTATCACTCTTAGCGACAACATAGAGCTACACATAGAAAGATATGTTCGGACCTACACACCCCTATTCTTGTAAACGACCATCCTCGAAAGATATGTTCGGACCTCGTCTAGGCACGAAGCCCCTGGGGACAATGTCTTACCAGACCAGTTCCAAACGGTTGGACCCCTTCTGATTGGGCAGAAAAACACAAAAGTTTTCTGGTTGGATTCTTCTTGGATTCTTGTAAACGACTACCTTCTGTATTAAATTATTATAATCGAACGACTTTGTATTTTGGAGGGTCTCTTGCGGGAGGTTGGACTGTATTTTTTAATATTTTCATTTTATCAGACTTTTTTCCTAAGGGAGTCCTCCGTCATCATGTCCACATGGGGCTGGGGCAAGGGAATTTATGATAGGAGCCACGTGACCAAAAGCACATGATCAGTTTCGCGCCAAATTACGCGTTGGTTTTAGAGCGATCGAGTTCTGCAGGCGGATTTTACGAGGGCTGAAAATCTGATCACTGTTTCAAACTTTCCATCAAAGATGCCAGTGACTCAAGAGGAAAGTGAATATGAGAAGCAGCGACGTTTAAGGATTGCAGAAAACCAAGCTATGATCGACAGTCTTTTTCCTAAAGAGTTCAAGATGCCCGCCCTATCTTGCGCGAAATCGCCGAAGGCTGGTCGCGTGAAGAAACGAAGGTCAGATATTCCGGATATTTTGCTGCCCAGAAGAAAACTTCCAAAACGAAAAGCGAGATCTTATGTCAGCAAGTATGATTCAGATAACGAGGACGCCGAAGACGTTGAAAACACCGAAGAAAATGTGTACTCACCCAATACCATGATCGTCAAATTATGGCCGTCTTTGCACAACAAACGCGGCAGACGAAGCTCGAGTGCATCAGACAGCGAGGATTCGGGCGATTCCTCCCCGAAACGTAAGCGTCGATCGCCAAAGCGACAGCCTAAACCAGTGATAGAGATCACCGAAGAAGATTTGATCTTGGTAGCAGAGCGAGTAGCTGACAAGAATTACGACGCCGAGAATGGTACAACGTGTCATCAATGCCGACAGAAAACCGACGATCTCAAAACGGCGTGTAGAAATCCGGCATGTGTTGGTGTACGAGGTCAATTTTGTGGACCGTGCCTCAGGAATCGGTACGGAGAAGATGCCAAGAAAGCTTTGATGGATCCGGCATGGCATTGTCCGCCATGTCGAGGAATTTGTAACTGCAGCTTTTGCATGAAGAAGCGGGGTCGCCGATGCACCGGAATTATGATTCATCTGGCCAAGGAACGTGGTTATAACGACGTGAAATCTTTCTTGGGCGATTAGTGCATGCTGTGAAGTTTTAAGCCGATTGTAATGAAGTTTGTATTAGAAATACAAACAGTTTTTGTGTTTTTTATTGTTTAGTTAATTACAATAAGAAGCTTATGTACTCTAGTTTAATACTCTGTAAAATTAAAGCAAACTTATCGAATGTAATATTTTAAGTTTATTTCCTCATCATTCAAATTTTATTAGTCCAATGTAAAGATATTTTAAGACGATTTTCACGAATCTAAAATAAATTGCTCATGAAAAGAAGTGACTGTTGATTCATTGATGTGAATATGATTCACTTGACTGGTTTTCAAAGCTCTAGAGCTTATTATGCAAAAACTAAAAAAGGCAACCTGAGATTGTTTATTGATTCATTGATGTAATAGCTGAATCTAATAAACATAGCAAATCAAACTTTAATAGCAGGTCAAATATTCCATACGACAGCGGGGACGGTGGGTGATCTTGTAAACTATTTGCGTGATTGAAAAAATGTGATATGAATATTAAAAAGTTACAGATGATGAAACCAAGCTGATTAATAGGTATAAGTTAATTATTGTTGCAATATTATTATTGTTCTTTTGTGAACCCATCGCATCACAAGCCCCTTTTACAAGCACAATTTACAAGTGTAGCTATTTATTTTCGTCTCTTAAACAATGTACACACCTGTAAATTACACTTGTAAAAGTTTTATTAAATTGGCCTCAGGTTTGATTTTCATTTCTTGATAATAACTTGCTCCTGCTCACTGAAGTGAAAACCCAGAATCAAGTAAACTATGTTTTTGGCAGTGCAGAACTTAATATACTGCATCGGTATCTTTGAAGTTGCCCGTAGAACCTGGTTTTTATATGAAGAGAAAATTCCAGACAATTGTGGATTTTATTGTTTCCTGGCTGTCCCAAATTTTTCCACCTTATGGAAACTTGACATCACCTATTGTCTGGGACTGAGGTCAGGGACAAATCAGGAGAGGAACGTTTCCATATTCCTGATGCAGCCCAGATTTCCGCAATAGTCAATAATTGTTCCTGAAAAAATCTGTAAAATCTGGGATGATAGCAAAAACTTCGAAATCCTGACATCTCGGAATTTTCCTGACATAGACGAACCAGGCACCACCTCCACCCCCTAAATATTGTGTTCTGGTAAGAATTGTCTTGACTGTCTTTTATTCCTCCTCAGCAAACTGTGATACCCCAGAGAAATGTACCCAATGGTTATGCAAAATTTTGTGGAACAAACAAAATGAAAATGGGCAATGCCAAAATGGTGAATAAAAACTTTTCTGCCACTTGTCCTTTGAAGATAATGCACACACAGCTAATCTACTAGCACTTCCCGGGTGTCTTTGAATGAGTGGATTATTCATATTATACTGTATATGTTCAGAGTTTCAGATGCTGTCGTTTTCATTTATAATTTTGCATATTTGATCACTGTAGTTTCTCCGCCTTTAGCAAATGTTTTGGATGGAGACAATTCCTTTATTAGAATATTACAGGTTTTGAGCTCAGTCAGGATTTCTTTGGAGTCAGTTCTAAAAGAGGAATGAAAATTCCACGTTAGTTTGAGGAAGTGTGTGTAGGGTTTGTTGTGACGTAGGATTCAGGTGCAGATCTAGGATCGATACTGAACGATTTCCTAGATGAGCACCAAAGATGCAAGCTTCTAGGGGTATCTGGGGCATGCTGCCCCTTGAGAAAGTTTTTGGGTTTTAACTCCCCAAAGTCCCCTTTCCTGGGTTTCTGAATCATTTGGACAGGGTATTGGCTGGATTTCAACTTGGAAAGTCTTATTATTATTAAAATACACTTAGTTATTAAAAATCTGACCAATTTTCCTAAAACAGTGGAAACTGGTGTGGATTCGCACCTGGGATTGGGATGTTCTCGCAACACCATCATATTGGCATATTTACTTCAATAATGCATCAAGTTTTTGCATTGACCAGTTTTTCAAGAATATTTGGTACTACTGGAAGAAATTACCGTAAAATTCCGAAAATAAGCTCCTCCATATATAAGCCCATCCAAGTATAAGCCCCTTAAACCCTCCGTTAAATCGCCCCTCCGAATATAAGCCCCCAAGGGGGCTTGTACATGGAATTTGCTCTCAAATACAAAGTAAACCAAAGCAAAAATGGTAAATTTCCTTCCCAGTACAAGCTAACCCAATCGATTTTGATTTCCCTCCGTACATAAGTCCCTCCGAATGTAAGCCCCTCCAAAAATAAGCCCCTCAAAAGGGGCCTTTGAAAAATATAAGCCCCGGGGCTTATTATCGGAATTTTACGGTATTGGGAGCACATTCCAAATTGACTTGGAACAATTTTAAAACACTAGAAAACAACAACAATAACAACAACGACAACAAAATTGGTTACCTTCTGTATTGAATATTGCGCAAAGGAAACGGAAGTGGGATTTAAGCGCCGAAAAATCGAACAATGTTGTGCTTACATCACTTACATAATCCCAAACAAAACGCCGAAAGAGCACTGGGTACCAGGAAAAAAAAACTGTTTTTCGATCAAAACATTGTCCGCGCTCGAAGCCTTTCTTTTCAAATTAAACACCGGAAAATGATCTAACAGTTTTCATGAACGCCGCTGAGGAAAAAGAGAAATCCAAGGATGACATTGCTAAAGGAATTTCTTATTTTTGGAGGTCGACCAACTTGGAACCTCGCATCAGAAGTGTGGCGTTATGTGACGGCATTGCTAAGATAGCTTTGGGAAATCATCATACGTTGATTTTGACGTTCAGTTCAAACTTGCTATCCGTTGGGGATAACTCTTTTGGTCAGCTAGGTCTTGGTGATTTCAAACCGCGACGAGAACCAACGGTGATCGATTATTTTGGCGACAAATGCGTGCAGGAGATTTCTTGTGGCGGGCATCACAGTGGAGTCGTTTGCGCTAACAATGACGTCTATTTTTGGGGCGATTCGTCGAGCGGCCAATGCGGTGTTGGTGAAAATAAACTAGTTCATCAACCTTGTCAGATCTTCTTTAATCGCAGTGAAACTGTTCACAATATACAAGCAGAGACACAGCAAGACGATGCACCGCCGCTTCCAAAGAAGAGACCCGTGATCAAAGAAATTGCGTGCGGCGAATCTCATTCACTAGCACTTTCCTCCAAAGGAGAAGTGTGGTCTTGGGGAACCGGCTGTCAGCTAGGACATGGAGTAAAATTAGAGCAAGTTAATTTCCCTAAGCAAATAGAATTTTTGATTGGAAAAAATGTTACTTCGATTGCATGTGGAGCGTACCATAGCCTAGCAATCATTCAAGGAGGGGAATCGTTTCCAACCTTTGTATTTGGTAAGAGTGAACATGATCTTCCATCAACTGCAGAACCGAAGTTAAAACGTGATAAATCTAAGAAGAAGGCACGGAAAAGTTCCAAAGGATCATTAAAAAAGAACCAAACTTCAGGAAAGCAGCATGAAGGGGCAGTGTCACCGCAAAAAGCAAAAGCCGAGCAAAAGCATGACACCAGCAGATCCCATGCTGAAAAGAGTAGTGTCACAAGAACATATCTCAGTTATGAACCGGTGTCAAGTGTTTCAAAGGATGAGATGTCGAGCCAAACTGTTACGAATGACGTACCCACACCAGAGATCTTGCAAAGCAAAAATGATAAAAGGACTGTAGAGCCACAGGAGTTTGATTCATTAGATTATGTTCAGTGTAGTGCTGATAGTAATGTACCATGTGCATCAGATTCAGTTAAAAGTTCAAACAACGAGAATTCTTCCCTTACAATCTGTGATTCTCATTTTGGTGACTCAGAGGAAACCATTGTTGATAACAGCAAATGTTTCCACGTCAATGCTGAACAAGCTAAATCTTCTGAACAATCATTGTCTGTCGAGCTCCCTGAATCAAATGAGAATATTTTGTACTCATCTGTTTCACCACTGTTTCCTTCATCACCTACAAGTGATCAAAGCATGTTGTCTTTCATCAGTACTGATTCAGATTCAGAGGATAATCGCAGCAGGGAATTAGATGAAACTTCCACAGCTTCAAAGAATTCACTGAGTTTTTACAGTGCTCTGAGTAGTAGACTTATCAGGTCTGACGTTAACCTTAGCAAGCTGACAAGTGCCGTCGTTGGTTCAGTTACCGGTATGTTCATCACATCGGCACCTGGACAGATGTATTTACATGACCCACCTAAGGCAGTCACGGCAAAGATGCCATGTAAGAACTGTGGTCTTCTTGGCCTGTGTTTGTGTGATACAGATGGTAGCAAATTCAAGCTTGTTGGTGCAAACACCCAGGTATGGTCTTGGGGGAGAGGAGGCTGTGGACAACTTGGTCTTGGAGACACTGAAGACAGGTGTGTATTGAATTAAGGAGGTTAAAAAATATTTGACATATGTGATGGTTGAGCATTCTTGTCTTTGGATACGAATGAAAAATGCTGGTCTAATCTCATAATACTTTTACCAATCTGAATTATATGGGATATTAACTCTTAAACTCTCAAGATCAGAGTTTCTCTCTAACATATCTATACATCATAAGAGAAGAAGAGCTCCCTTCAAGAATGTCCCCTGACACCAGTTTGCTCAGGGGACATTCTTGAAGGGAGCCCTTCTTCCCCTGATGATCTATAGATATTATAGAGAGAAACTCCCATTTCCCAGCTCCATGTTTTTGTATGGAGCCTTTCAATTGAGAAAATAATCACCAAAGGGAATATTCTTTGATCTTTTGTCAGATTCTCTCAGCTTATCCACTAAGGAAATGTATTGATCTAAGTCTGGAGAATCTGTACAGTATGTAAATATTGGGCTTGAAAGGGTTATAGAACCATAAGGGACATTGCAATCTCAGGGAGGGGACTCCTGGCTAAGTGTCTGTCTTTCTTAGGCTGTGAGACTGGGTTAGGAGGGTACTTTCCTTAGTCCCCATTGGGGAGGTCTGTAGCCTGTTCAAAGGCCCTGTTAAGAGACCCTTGCCTGGTTCATGGCTATAGAATGGGTTATTTAGTATTTAGAACTCCAAATGGCTAACAGAACTCTGCACCAGGGACTTGGCTTTCTCATACAGGTACCTCAACCACTGGGTTTTGACCAGGCATGTACAAACCCCACCTAAAGGTGATATTGCACGAGATAATTTGCAACAATGATTTGTAGCGCAACACAGCGTTGCAACATTGTTTCAAATGGTTACAACATTGTTCAAGCATTGCAACGCTGTGTTGTGCTAAAAATCGTCGTTGCGAATTGTCCCATGTTACATAACCTTAAGACAGGGTGGTCACTAAGATTTCAAGTTGCAGGGTAACTACAACAAGTAGCTTAGAAGTCAAACAGCTAGGTTTGGTTCTACTTTTCTTCTATTTTCCTATGAAAGTAGCTGGCGACCACATTCATAGTAGTCAGGGGAAATCCCTGACCCTGCACCCCTTAATGGCAGCCCTGCTAAGAGGGTCTCAATAATTAAAAGCTGGAAAAAAGGTGAATTGGAGGAGTTTACAAAAATCATTTGTCACTCAGGTATTTTCCATGCTGTGTGGAAACTCTGAATGATAGTGGCATCACCAAGTTGGCTGCAGGAACATTTCACTCATTGGCTCAAACTGCTTGTTCTCAGGTACTATATTGAATTTGAATATCATTGATGCTTTGTCATGCTGCAGTTAAAAGAATAAGGCATGTGGTTGTATTGAGGTAGTGTAAAGTTTTAGGAAATCTGATTTCGGGAAGTTGATCCTGTCGCATGCAAATAAAAATTGTCATTACTCAAAACAAATTTCATATTGAAATAAAGTAACTGCGGGATCATGAAGAACTAAATGCAAAGAAGATCATCGCAGTTTACAAGAAGTTTGCATGCGGTGATCTTCTTTGCATTTAGATTTCATAATCTAGACAAAATTACAATAAGTTAAACTTAACGCTAGTTTACGGCCACACAGCTTTCTTTGCATGAAATTTTAATGCACAGTCTTTGAAATCAACAGTAAGTTCTCCATCCCAACTTTATTCCAGAGACCTCGTAGTAAGAATATTCCACATAATTATATCTAGTTAAACCCCTTGGCCACATAACATTGTCTCCTGAAAAACCCGAATAATTTTTATAATAATTAATCATTATTAAATAAATTTATCTATTTTGTCAGTTTTGTGCACTTTAGAAGGCCTGCCTTGAAGATCTAATTTTTGATACTTTTCTTTTTATTTCATTTCTTTGCTCTCCTTATTAATTTCGATTTTCTGTTGATAGGTGTTTTCTTGGGGAGACAATTCCTGTGGCCAGCTTGGAAGGAAAAAGAGCATGGCTTTACAACCTAAGAAGATCAGGGTATTATTAATTAATAAAAACCTTTTAATCTTCCCTTTTGCTTATGTTGAAATATTTGTCACTCTTCTTCTGTACTGTTTAAGTAATTTTATGTGTTCAATGTAGTGTTTTGCAGATGTGTTGGTGTGGGACATCGCAGCTGGCAGCCACTATTCTCTGTTCATTGGTGATATGGCTGTTAGCAAGCCTGATATTTATGTCTGTGGACGTCAACCAAGGTATAGCGAAAAATACAGAAATAAGAAATAATTCATAAGGTGTGGCAATTATTACTATCCAAGACTTGCTTACATGCCAAGACCCTGGGCTGAGTTGTTTAATAGATGTTTGATACTATTTCAGGATTATGCTTGACCTGGCATGACTGTTATAATGTTAACTATATATGCCTTTCATATTGTAACCTAATACAGTATTTCTCTATGTTAGTGCTATGCCTAATGTGGCTGCCACCATGAACAGCATAAAAGAAAGCAGGTCAATGTCATTGCCAACAGGTGCTAGTGATGAAAACAAACGAGCCACAGCAAAACCCCAGGACAGACCAGTCTTACTGTCATCTCAGTCATTTGACGACACCAAAGAGCGATCTCTTCAGCATTGTAGGGTGGAGATTGTTCGGCTCACTATGTTTAGAACGGTTTGTATTGATACATTTGGCTAGGGTTAATTTTAAGTAAGTACTATCAAGGCTTACTCTGTGCAGAAAATCATGTTCAAGGCATGACCATTGGAATAAAAGCTACTGAGCAGTACTTTCCTGTGGTACTTTTTATTATGCTGTACAAGGTGGTTCTAACTTTTGAGTCTGTGGATGAAATCCTAAATAATATTGTGACCATTCAAATGAAAGCTATTGAGAAGTACTTTCCTGTGGTACTGTTTATTATGCTGTACAAGGTGGTTCTAACTTTTGAGTCTGTGGATAAAATCCTAAAGTGTGACCATTCAAACGAAAGCTACTGATCTGTGAGCAGTACTTTCCTGTGGTACTGTTTATTATGCTGTACAAGGTGGTTCTAACTTTTGAGTCTGTGGATGAAATCCTAAAGTGTGATCATTCAAACGAAAGCTACTGAGCAGTACTTTCCTGTGGTACTGTTTATTTTGCTGTACAAGGTGGTTCTAACTTTTGAGTCTGTGGATGAAATCCTAAAGTGTGTCCATTCTAATGAAAGCTACTGAGCAGTACAGTAGCAGACAAGCTAGGCGTCACAGTAGCCGGGGAAAATCCCTGTCCCTGGCCCTAAATAAATGAATAAATAACGTTTTAATTATCCTCTCCCTTTATGGGGCTTTTCAGGGATAACGAAGCAAGTAATGTTAATGGAACATGACTAGCCTGGATGTGAACCAGTTGGCTATTCTATAAGTGTGGTTGAAGATTTGAACTCAGGAATACTGAGAAAAAAATCCAGCTAGCGATCAGGGAAGGGCTTGAACTCTGTGCCTTAGAATTACAAGTTCAATGCTCTAAATGGAAGTCCATTTGGCCATACGCTGTCTCCAAATATAAAAATTATAGTGCTAATGAGTATTTATCTGATAGGATATACCGAACCCAGTATTTAAGCTGCAATATTATATAGCCGATTTAAAAAGCCCTGTATACAAAACCCTGGCCGAGCACTGTGGTTGTCTGATAGGTGGGGCAACCAGGTAAGATCCAGACATGTATGGTAAGATCCTAAACTCTTTTTATGCTCTTATTATACTTTTTGTTGCATTGAGCCAATCTACTGTTTGTAGCATCTTACTTTAAAAAAAAAGGCGCTTTGTAAGTTGTAGGTTCTGTTTAATTTACAGTTGTTTGGATAGCTAGTGATTACCATATATCCAAACTTTAACTTACCTTATATATTCAATTATTATTTGCTGCTTTAACAGTAAATTGCTGATCTTCTCTGACAGTGACAGGAGTGGCAAGTTTGAGATATTGAGTGAACTTGCGAGTAAAGAGAGGTTGTTTTATTACCAACTGGCTCTGATTTGGCAGGCTGTCTTAACACCACTGCTTCAGTCAGGTAATTATAATAATAATACGCTTCAATAGCGTGCAAGACAGTAGTGTCTGATAGCCCCGGGCTAGTGAATTTTGCCGTTGGGCTTATGAGTTCTGTTCTTAAGTTGCACGATGGGCAAGTGACATTTTTCAGGGAATTAAAATCACAAAAGGACTGTAATCAAACCTGCTCATTAAAAATTGTTTTTCGTGCTAGTCAAAATGATGTTTGGGCTTATAGTACATGCTAGCTACAGTTTGCCTCAATGTCAAGCTGTAAAACTAAATTTTTTTTGTACCCTGTTCAAACCTCGCGTACAAAGTAAAGCTGTAACAGTAGTTAATGTACTTTTAAAACTTGTAACTCATACTGAGGATTTTTGATAAAACAAAAGAAAACAAATGTGTCATTGTAAGTTTAATTCCTATGCCTTTAAAACAATATATGTCTGGATTCGATATTAAGCTAAAACGTAGCATATTTTGAGTAAGAGTCAAAGTTTGTTAGATTTATTACAAGACATTCACAAATAAATGTATGAAAAAAATTATGTTGTGGTTAAATTTTATCCAAATTTTAAACCCAATAATCACATTCTAGTATACTCCTTTTGCATTTGAATGCCTTCCCATTAACAAAACTAGAAAAAAGAGGAGCGTATTCAGAGATTTTCCTTCCATTAGAATTTGGTGGAGGGTGGGGAGGGCTTTACAGCTCGTCTTTTAAATCTTTAGAAGGCAGTACGAGAAGGATATATCCTTATTTGATGGACTTTTGTGCTCAATTCTTTGCAGAAGTTTGGTCTGTCTTGGCCCTGCAAGAGATTGGTCAAGTTTTAGCGCCGATCATTAAGAGTTTTTATGACATAACAAAGTGTGTCTCCTCAAATCAGAAAGCTGCTACTCAAATAGTTTCATCAATGAAAAGCTTCCATGAATTATTTAAACACTGCTGGTCTGATGCGTTTTTACAAGCTTTTGAAAGGTACTGGTTGTTTAGTAAGTTTTTTTAATCCCTTTTTAACACTCCATGCACTCTTTGCAGACATAATTATACAACATATATAGTTCCACTTTTTAGGAGTGCTGCACCGGTATCACACAGGTCAAGGTTCAAATCCCAGCGAGCCTGAAATTTTTTCAGGCTTTCTTTTCGCAACTTCATAAGCTGCTTCTTTAACTGCGATGACCATAAGTGCATTTATTTCATGTTTTTGTGTTAGTGACATTCCCTGGATTTTGATAGCCATGAGGGGAAAAGGACTGCAACTTGAGGAGTCCGTCAAAATTTAATAAAAACTGGCCATGCTTGGTTTGTTCCATTTGTATGGTGTCTTTCATTCTGATGGCGTTTCCAGTATTAGCAATAAAAAGTAGTTTGCGAAGCTTGTGTTTTTGTTTGTTGAGGACGCAAACGAGCAGCGAAGCCGGGAGCCAACTGAGAATTTCAACTCATCCTTGACCCCAAAATGTGGAAATCATCATGGCATAGCCCCTTAGAGTAGCATGTTTGTGGCAAACGAGGGAGATGACCGTTTCCGAAATTGTTTACGTTTGTCTTGACATTTGCGGTTTTTCAATGTTTATGTCTGTGAGAACCTAATAAAAACGTGTCATTGTCCAATCCGCGATAGAGAAGAAACTGCTCGTTATTTTTACCATTTACTGTAAACTTGATGCTATATCTCTCTTATAACAAAAAAACTTACCTCAAGTTTATTTTGCGCAGGTACTCTGCAAGTTTCAGTAATGGAGTGGCATTCGGCGTGTTTACAGCATTTTCAAATGTGTCAAGGTATTTGTTAAGTAACTGCAGGTTTAATTTATTCATGTCACAATTGTTTAGTAAAACAGCACATTAACCCTTGCGTTTCTAAAAGTAATTTGTGAAAAAATGATGCGGTGCATGCTTTGAAGTACCAATATCCACATACAAATTCTCCAAACTGATATTCATACTTTTCCTTAGAGATAAGTTGAGAGAGTTTAATAAAAGATCAAAGCATTTTCTCCTTAGTCATCATACGATTAAGTCTCGTAAGCATTTCTGCAGACATTGTAAGGAGAAAATTGATGTTGGTCACTATTCTTGTAACTGTTTTGTGTTATGTTTTTTAGTGACATAACGACGCAAAGCAAGGCTGTGTTGTGTGATATTTTAGACGATTCGGCACAGGTAACGAACCTCATTTACATGCCTCAAAAGAAGTTTTTAACCGTAGACGGAACCGGGTCAGTAAATGAACTGTTTGTCAACTATATGTATAGCTTGATAACTTTCAATTCAAATTCTAAGCGTACAAGGTTACAGCAAGAAAAGTCCCTCAAACACCGGCTAACATTTGCTAAAGTATATTTTTGATAGGATGGTACAGTCATTGCTACTTTTGGTTCTTACAAAGTCAAGTTATTTCTTCCCTCGTCTATAGGAAATAGTTTGGGACAATCATTAGCGCTCTTAAAGTTGTCCATGTAGAAAGGATTTTTTTTTCTGTGGTAGTGTGTGTATAACAGAATATTTTGTGCCCGTCTTTGTTTCAGGACTTTGTTAGTTCGGAGAGTGCCTTCCAATACATGATGAAGTTTCCACTCTTAAAGATGCTACATTACCGAGTTATTGTAGGAAAACTGCTCAGTACAATACAAATGACCGAGGTTAGTAAGCTTTTCTTGCAGAAAAATACTTCGATGGTTCGATCATCGTTTAGATCGGGGTACACAAGCAAGTCGAGTCACACTTTTGGACCGGATTTTTGTAGCTTTTACAGTAAATTCTGTCTTAACCGTCATCTCTATAAGTCGGACTACAACTACAAATTAAAAACGGAAATGTCCGTTGCGGTAAGGAGCAAGGAGAGATGGCAGATTCTCTGGCTAGGACAAAATTGAATGTATTTTTATCTTTCACAACTCTGGTTTACAGTTCAATTTGTTTTTATGATACATTTTTTCTGCCAGATACGTCTTTTGTCGTAAGTGCTAAAAAAGTGCTCGAAAGTGGTATTGCTTGTGCTTATCTTTTTTTTTTTTGCAGAAAAACTCAGTGGACTGCGCTCGTTTGCAAGAAGAGGCCGAGCAATGGGAACAGTTTATCACTCGAGATGAAAACATACAAGCACAAGCTGCAGCTACTCAGAAGTTTTGGCAAGAATGCCCTGCTAAAATATCAGTGAGTTGCCAATGGCGTCAGTAGCTTTTGTCATACACAATTTTTAATCAAATATCGAAAGTAGTTTCATAGAGTCTTTGGTTTTGCTTTTCTACGTTAGTCCTAGTTGTATGTCGTAGCAGGTGATCCTTTCCTGATATATCTATTTAACTAGGATTATTCATTTATTGTGTAATTTATGTTTATTTATTTATCTAATTAATAATAAAAGTGCTGACCAATTCACGTGTGTGCACAGGTATCCCAGACTCACAACAGCCTACTGGAAGCCAAATTATGATTTGTGTGGGAATTTTCGTAAGATCGATAAAACGGTCAAAATGTACATAAACAGCTATTAAAGTATACATACCTCATAAGGAGTTGAGTTTGTGTTGTTTTCTTACGGTTTCCTCTTCTATAAACGCCATTTAGCAAGTTTTAATGTTTTGGTTTCTCACCTGCTATAAGGAAGACAGGGAAAAACACGTTCTACCCTGCCCGAGGAAAAACCTACAAAAATTACCTTTCTTCCATTCCAGTCGCTCCAAATCTTCGCTTGAGCATAGAGTGAAGATTATCCCAATCTCAATTTTGTTCCAAACATCATCGATATAGCAATGCGCCTCAAGAGACGAGGAATGGAAGCACAATGGAATCCGCGCCTGTGGAACCGCTGTGCTGTTCTCCGCGCAGCAGTTTCGTAGTGTAGCTACCGATGGCCGTTGCCTGGCTTTGCAGGCCACGCTGGCGTCAAAAACCTCGGTGGATACAGACAGGAAAATCAACCCACAAAACTAGACTGCAGGCATCAGGAACGCCACTATTTGAAAGAAGCGGCGGGAGTACAGGTTCCCCGTCGAGGATTTGATGTAATATGTGTCTGTGAGTATGCATACCTACGTTTATTATTTGCCAAACTGTTATCGATCTTACAGACAAATTTCGGCCAAGTCCTTTGAGACTTGGCCCAGCAGGCTGTTGTAGAGTCTGGGACCCCAGCGGAGAAAAACTGTTGTGAATTGGAAATCCAGATGGTTAATATTTACGTTCTTCGTCATTATTGAAACTTTGCGGAACCTTTTTGCAGCCAATCAAAATTAAAACCAAAACCAATGGTGACCTGGCACGTTTCCCGAGTCGGCGCCGGCTAAGGCGCCTGTTTTGTTGCGCGTGTTGTGATTGGCTAGAGAAATAATGTTTGGCTTTGTGGTTTTCCCGCGCTTTTCGCGCCTACCACTTGCTTCAAGACATGACTGGTTCATTTGATAGTCAGCTCTTGTTGTGATTGGTCAATTTATTTTTCAGATTTGGTGTCTGGTTTAACGTTACTCGATGAAACAGTTTTCTCTCTACAAAACTTGACTAATTGTGCTTCATTCGATACTTGTAACGTTCCTTCATAAACAGTTAATCTTTGTGTTATTTTCGTCAAGAATAAAAGCAAGTTTTTGAATGTTTATTGTAGGAAACATTTAAGGACTGTCGAAGGAGATTGTTGAGAAGCAGTAATATACACAGCCTATATCCATCAAAAGGAACAAGATTCTCATCTCCTCTTTATGTCTTGTTTGATGACTTCTTCGTCCACTTTCAGGTATCACTCACTGATTCATTTGCACAGTCAATGACAATAAAAATACCAAAACTTACGTCCTTAATTTTGTACTTTTAACTCTTCGTGCGTACCGAAATTGTATTCGATCTTCTCAAAGTAGAATTATATATGTCTCTACAAAATATTTCTCATTAATTACCTTTGTAAGCGCAGGGATAAGAACGTATGCTGAATACCCATTCCTCTCATCCAAGGCGCCTAAGTTAAACGGATACATGAAATCAGCATTTACGTTCCGTTTAAATTTATTTGTGGATAGAGACGTGATGGAAAACAAAGTTGCACACTGGCCGAAATAATTGTTTTGCTCTTTCCAGCTACGTCGCTGAAATATCGTGGACAAATTCACCCACGTTTTGCTATATTATTGGAATAATGTCTTAAATACATGTAGTTTACGTGAAATCATGAAAGCTTTTCTGCCACCACCACTGCCACCAGTTGGCTGTACCATCATACCAAAACTGGTCATTGACCTGCCTGTCTCTAGTCTGCTACCTCGCTTTAGCCACGGTGTGGGCTGAAGGCATCGACGTGAAGTGGCGAATCACGTATACTAATCATTGCCGCCAAAATTCAACCTCCCCGCTACGACCCTGTTGGTTATCCTTACATTTGAACCAACTGAGTCAAGAGACGACATGTAAGCAAATCAATGATGTGTGGAGGAGGCAGAGATGGCACAATCACCCCAACACACTTCCGAATATAGGACTAGGGTGCGTTCCTCGATGATCCAAGATAGGAATCGATACTCGATTGATCAAATGATGAATTTTTGCACAGAGTGACGATCATTGATTCATCATGATCCGAGTGCCAAAAAGGAGCGCGGCACCCTGGGCTTAAGACGAAGGCGCGAGTTCATGGTGAAGTCACAGAAAGAAAGAAGAAAACGCAAAACGAAGTTTTCAAACGCCCATTGAGGTCAGGAAAGTAACGTACCCGCGAACTTGTTAGTTTTGACATATCGTATGAATGGCATCAAAATTTTCAATGCCGGAAGAGATCTTGCTTGTCTGTGCCCTCAATCATACAACGCAGAACTGTAAAATGAAGTATCAGCGACGAATTAAGATCCTGTTTGAACGTGATTTGTTTGTGGTTTGTTTTATTGCCATATTTTGTCCTTTCTACTCTGCAGAAAAGCGGCAAGGTTCATTATCATTATTCAGCAGTACCTGAGAGCCGCTTTAGACGAGTTAACATTCAGAAATGGCTTTCATTATTAGGAAGACTGGACCGCCATTGGCATCACACAGTCAGGCGTAGTTCTAACCTTTCAAAGGGAGCGAAGATGCGTGGTGCAAAATTTGTCCGACGTAACTCCCGCGTTCCCAAGACCAAATCTACCAGCGTTGTATCCGAGCTGACCAAGCCAAAGGTGGTTTACTTGAATTGACCCAGAAGCTGTTTTAATGTTGTGATTCTTGTTTTCACAGGCTGATTGGTTAATGACCATCAATCAGGCAGTTGCGAATGTCATCTCCAAAACAACAACTTACAGGTACTGAGTCGAAACTCTGCTAATAATAATAATAATAAGGTCAGTTGTCTACTCAAAGACACCATCTCAATAATAAGTTTCGCTCCTGCGAAACGTCTGTAAAGGGGAGGAACGAGAGTAAAGGGCTGCTGGGTGAATGTATACATGTAATGGTTAATTGTAGGACAATGACCTTCCAACAATCTGGTTATTGCCGTGGCAAGGGTTGAATGAAACAGAATTCATTCATCATCTATCTATCTATCTGGTTCAATTGTCTGTCTGTCGTCTGGTTCGTTCGTTCGTCTGGTTCGTCTGTCTGTTCGTTCGGGGTTCGTTCGTCTGTTCGTTCGTTCGTTCGTTCGTTCGTTCGTTCGAAGAGCATCAATGTAAATACCTCTATCTTTGGTTATCAAAGACGCTTGAGCAGAAGTACACCCAAACTGAAAGTTGGCCTTGCAGCAGGGAGGCGGCCCTCCCACATTTGGAATGAAGGCCTTGTGGAGACATCTACCAAGAAGGTGTGGCTCTGGACAGCCTCAGACAGTAAGTATCGTACACATTATCTCAAGGTGTTAACTCAAAGGCCAAATTTCAATATTGTTAAGAGAAATCAGGGTAGCTTTTATGTAAATGGTTTACGAATCGGTGTAGTGATCTCACCAGCCAGACTGGCTAAACGCATTTGAGTAACAATGCGAAGGAAGACGTTTCAATATGAGTGTGTCCAGTTTCGGACGGCGAAAAGTTAAATCCATGCACAAAACAAACAGAACTTAGGCCCTCGCTAGCTTAATCACGCAGTTATTGGAAAGAAAAGCATAGCTTTGTCTTCCTGTTTTTTTTTTTAAATTACGTATTTTAAAAATATAATTCAACTCTGTTGCTTTCCAGAGAAATACTTTCTTGTGAATTTAAGCGCAAAATAAATTATCATTTAGTTTGTCCTGATTTTAGGCGGAAGTAAAGTACCATCGTGGTCTGGCGTGATCATTATTATATCACATGAATTTAAATTTGCCTGCAATATTGGGTGTAGTTCACCCAGTAGTATATAAGTCCCGTTATTAAGACCACTGGTTAGTTCATAGGAGCACCAAAGGAGGATGGTAAAGAAGCCTTCTGGGAACGTGAATTTACGTGGACTTGATTCGCTAAGACTTTAAAAACCCAGTTAGAAGTACAGTGATGCGTCATCGCCCGGTTAATGTTCGCCACCGCGCACCGCCGCCCAATACCATGACAACATTACAATGTCTTTCGTTTTTCTTATAGTAAAAGGAATCTTGATTGACCGTTCAACCTGCAGCACGCTGGAGAAGTATCGCGGCCACTGATGCGTGATGTCCGTTACGGTGAGGCAATTCTCACCGCTAACGCATTATTGTTCGCAAGTGTTGTCGCTCCAGAAGGCCACAATAAGCTGCTGCGGCTGTTTTCGACGCTAAAACGTTTTGGACACCAAAACGCGTTGTTCAAGCAATCAGGGCCTACAAAGAGAGCGCCATTCATTGATAAATCCGTTATCTTTATGGTAGACTTCGACCAACAGCGATTCAAATACGCTTCACCTGTGGCTATTACAGACCTCTGCTGCTTTAACATCAGCACAATCCCGGCGAACAGCTGTGTTCGCGAGATTATTTGTTTTTCCCATGTGTATCCGAAGCTGGTTAAAGAACAAATTATTCAGTGATAGCGCTATCCAACGCTTGAAACGTTTTCAGTCGATATAGTAGCCAGGCCTCGCGACCGCACATCACGTTTTGCTAGAGTATGGAGCAATTCCTGTGTTTCGGTGCGGTAAGAGTATTGCGCCATAAGCGTGACTCACCGGTGCTCATATTGTAGGTTTTGCACGGCAGTGACGTGGTAAAGTGACTCTCATGTGAGACCATGCTGGGGTCATGGATGGTGCGCTGTCCTCCACTGGAGCAATGTATAGGTTATTGAAAGAATATCCAATGACAAGAGATCAGATATGAGTTAATGACATCCTCGTGTCGGCTTAACCACGTATCATCACTTACGCCAATTTACCCATTAGCCTTCCTTGTATACTTCCGTGTTTCCTCGGATTCAACCCTGTTTTAAATTACCAGTCAGATGTGTTCTCTGCAAAGCCCTCCAATTTCAATCTAGGTTTCCAACGTGCCATTTGGGATTCATCTCATTTAATATACCCATCAATTCCCCACCCCACCCCACCCTGATTCAAGGAAGTCCTGCGTTGCTGGCTTCAATCGCGTACCTGCACACTTGTGAATCAGCGTCGCAGCAAAAAGAACCTCGTTCAACTTTTTTTACGTTACGCGTGATCTTCATATTGCCTTGCCTCATTGGGGACGCACGGAAATTATCATTACGTGTGATAGTGGGAAATCAAACTCCCAGCCAGATTCCCACCTAATTTAAGTGTCCCGCTTGAAAAGTTAGTTATACAGCAACAATAATAGATGGACCATTGGCCATAGGACTGTTGACCACGAACGATTTTAGTATACTTGCTCATAATGTTGCTACTTGCATTTGATAAAAAGTTCCAATTTATCATCTGCAGTCCTGCATGCGATTTTGTGAGCAATTGCATGTGATTTTTAGATTCTCGTTTCTGAATGGTTGTCTTAAAGATTTCCTACTTTTTTTCAGGGTGAGTACATGGTGTGTGGAGCCGCCGATTCCTGCCATGGTCCTGGCTTGTTAATTTGATGGTATTTATAATCACAACTTCAAACAACCATGGTATACTTTTTGGTACTCCAAGTACAGTAGATGTATAATTAACTGTTGTTTTAATGATCGGTGTCTGGAATACAACAAATTGAGAGGATACTTTAGCCGCACGTGTGTGGTTCAGTTCCATATCAGAAATCGTATTTGGTGTCGGATATGACCGGATTCTACTCTCGTGTATTAGAAATAATTGGTACATTAACCTCGGAAGGTTAAACAACATGTTAAGGCAAACGCTTACTTTTTCTGAATTCATGTTCAATTTTAAAAAATGAGGTATTATTCTTAATTTGCAAGCTAACAAGGTAGTTTTTGCATTTCTTATCATAGCAGTATGCAGGATCGTGTCACATTATATTAAGTGTACAGTAATTAGTCTTCTCAGAGTATATCCAAGGCGGGTAACTGGCGTTCTTTTGTTCATTAAACAGGGTAATGGCATTCTGCTTTGCGACGATAACACCAAGTATGAAGGAGAATTTGTTGGAGAGTGTCTGTTGTCTGGCAAGGTAGTAATTTATGATTTCATGGTCGAGTGTTTACACTCGTTTGTAAAAAATTAATATTTTTATTCCCTTGTATTAAATCCTCCTCCTCCTCCTCCTTAGAACATCACCACCATCAATTTTAATCGTCAACAGCGTCATCATTATCAACATCGTCGTCGTCGCCATCATCCTCCTCCTCCTCCTTGTCGTTAAAACATTATCACCATCATTTTCATCGCCAATCGTCAACAGTGTCATTATCATCATCATTATCATCATCATCATCATCATCTCATTATTGCTATTGTAAACAACCATCTTCTGTTTTTCCCGGCCAAAAGTCATTTATGGCTTGCTATGAAGTCTTTCATTTTATGTTCAAAGTACCACCACAGTCTGAGTGTAATGCGACAAATTCGTAAACTGGTAGGCTAGTTTTGAGACTGAAAATAGCACCAGTAGTTCATAGAAAGAGAAGGAAGAAGAAGGCCTTCATGTTGGCTTGAACTAAACTCCTAGTAAAGATGTAGCACGCTTTTGATCTCTTGGTTTGGTTTGTTTTCAGGGTACTCTAACCATGCCGAATGGTGACTTCGTAGAAGGTACATTTACTGGTCAGTGGGGCGAGGGGATTCGTATAAACGGTACATTTCATAAACTGGAAACAACAGGCACAACCAACAAATCATTAAGGTACAATGCACCGTTACTTAACATGACTTAAGCTAAGATCAGTGACAATTCCAAAGACAGCAGACGCTTTTACCATATATAAGAGTGAAAAGGTACAGTCGAAATGTGTCTGTTTAACTTCCAACGTCCATATACACCAATATGAACTTTCAATTCGCACGTTCTTTACGCTGAATGTGGAAGTCGGTTTATGGTTACGCCGGCATACTTGGCTTGGATATATTACTATTATCAGATATCCAAGGTTGACCACGTGTTCACACAAGGTGATTAAAGTCCCCAACATTGGACAAAGACTACTTCTGCATTGTTAGTACAGTCATCTCTCTCTTAACGGACACCTAGAGTTAGTCCTTGCATTCCTTTACTCCTTTTAGTCTATCTCAATAACCCGGACATCTGTCTGGGGGCGCTTTCCATTTGTCACAACTGGCCGGCCGCATTATTGTCCGACCAGTCAGTTAATGAGTTTGAAAATGACATAGGCTTTTCCAAGAGTTTTTGCTGAAAAACCATCTCCTTCGTGCATGCTATTATTTTAGGATTTGACTGGAGATCAGAGGTTTTCGACAGGAATGGTCTGGCTGGTCAGTTCTGGACACATTGTGCTGATCCCAAAGGTGTCCGTCGCAGAGGGAGTTGGGGAGGGTAGGGAAAAGTACCCCCCACCCCCGCGCCTACTCTTTGCTCATGCTACCTCAGGTCATGCTCGTAACGTTTTTGTTATAAAAAGTGCATGCGACGCACTGTTGTAGTACAATTCTGACTTTTCTCTTTAATCATAGAACCGTCGCGGCGGACAGCAAGTATGTGATTCCACCCGAGAAGAAATGGGTGTCTCTGTTTTCAGAGTGTCGTCAGTCCCTCGGATGTCACGGTGATCGTGACGCAGAACATTGGATTGTGTGGAAATGTGTATCGATTGCTTTGACAACTGGGCGTGACTCTAAAGTGTCACGCAATGATTTCGAAATAACGCAAGAGCTGATTAAGATCAATGATGACATGGAGCAAACTGCTAAAGTCTGTGATGACCTGCAAACCGTTCAAGCTTATCTCTCGAAGGTTAGTGAGGTGGCTTTACTATTAAAAACTCTTTTACATCAGAAATGTCTCATTACTCGATGGATTCGGTACTTCTTCTTAATTTTAAGAAAATTAGGCTAAGCTCTCTGTCTTGCGTCATGAAAATACTGTAACATTGTAGCAATGGAACCTGTGCTTCCGTAACGGGTATAGTCAACTCTCACCTTGCGGACACCAGCGAAATCCCGGGCAATAATAAACTAGTAATTATTGCAAATTAGGGGAGTGCGTTCGATGGGAAGGGGAGGGTGGTGGGTAGTGAGTGGTAGTGGGAAGAAGGTGAAAAACCTGACGGGCTTGTAATATCGAGAAATCAAAATCAAACAATTTTATCAATATGAATATCAGCAGCTGTCTTTGTCAGTGTTATTGTTTGTCCTCCAACTTTACAATTCGTTACTATTTCATTTTTCTGACTGAAATAAACTCTCGCTATTACGGACTCTCGTTAGTGAAGACACTAACTCGAGGTCCCTACAGTGTCCGACTGTTTTTTGGCGGAATAGGGGCGTATGTAACTGTTAACCTAAGACTTAAGGCTTATGATCAAGGGTTTAATAAGGAAATACGAAATTGTTATTTCATTCCAATACCAGTTCAACTTTTGATAAATAGGGGGAGAGGGAATGCTATAATGAAATGACGTTGTAAACTAGCAAATAACTTGTCACATCTTTTCCAGGCATTTGATTTGAAACGTCATCCTCTAGGACGGCTTGTAAACAGATTGGTTGATGTATTTCGAGCCAGTTATGTTGGAATGGGGACACACAGAAGACTGTTACCTCATGCAGTGGCAGAAACCAAGTCCTTTGTTATCAGAGTTTACGGCATTGTGCGGTATGATTTAGTCCGTATTTTTGCTTATTCAAGTACGCGCGAGCAGTCAAACAAAAGGTCTGGAACGAGGCTAAAAACAGAGAGCGATACTGAGGAGAGACGCTAAAAATTTTTTTCTCTCGCCTTACACGTCCTACGGGCGCACTGATTTTGAGAAATAAAAACCGACTGTTTTGCAGTCTAGGTATGATTTATCCTGAGAAAACAGCCGACATTTCGCCACGCCGCCATTGGTTTCCCCGCGAAATGACGTCTGAGCAAGCGAGCGCAAACCCCATACTTATGACACGTCACTATCCAGATGTGGGTAGTGCTTTTGATTGGTTGAAGCAAATTTCCCTGGCGGCCCGACAAATCAGAAGCACTATCCATATTTGGGTAGCGACACGTCATCAGTATAGAGTTTGCGCTCGTTGCTTCGACGCCATTTAGCGAGGAAACCGAGAGGTGTTTTTTTGGAAAAGATAATGACCTGAAACTTTACGTTCCCTATTTTAGCTTATAATAAACCTCTTTGTTTTAACTTCAGACAAAAAGAAAAAAATCGTTAGTGACTCACTAGATGTTAGGACTCTGGATTCTCTATCGTTGCAAAACAATGTACAATATTGTTACTATACTAGAGTCTTACAGCTGGCGTAAATGTTGGTCCAACGTTTTAAGATGTCATTGCCACCTTTACTGTTGGTATTGTTGTTGGCACATTTGATTCTTGCACTTTCTTTGATTATTTTTTCAGTCTCTTTTTCCCGGAACTTCCCAATGAAGAGTACGTTCATCTGGCCACAGACACAGTAACAGGAATAGCCAATCACAGCACAGAAGAGAGCTTGACGAGCAGCATGCTACTGCACCCATTACTCTTCCCCAGGCTCTACCCGCCTCTGTTTACTCTGTATGCCCTGGACAACGAACGAGCAGACAGCGCGTACTGGGAACAAATACAGCTGTTAAACAAGCGATCGGACTGGGCACTAATGACGTATGTTGGTATGAAAAGGTAGGATAGCGTATTCAAATTGTTGTACTGTTGAATTTCGCCCATGTCATATGACATAGTAAGGTTTATTTCCCGCCAAAAGTCTGAGTTAGTAGCATCGCAAAATCTATGACGTCGGAGAGTCGAGTTTGAACTCTGATGTCTTTTGATATAGATTGGTTTTTTTACATGACGTCACAGCGGCCATGTTTGTGTGTAAAAAATTCCTTTGGGAATTGAACTCCTTTCTTATGTAAAAACTTTCTTTTGTTCTGATAAATTTAAGTAGCTTAGGACCAGTCTCGTCACTGATCCCTTGAAAACAACAATATATTTTGACGCCCGAAAAGAAAGGCTCATAAACTATAATTGGTCTTCCCTAGGCATTTCTGGCTGACAAGAGAAGAAGACATTGGAAGTCGGTTGGAAGAGGTACAATTGTATAAAATGCTTGATTCCTGAGCTCTGCTTTTACGTCACATCCAGCCGATGTGGAACTTACCATGTCATGTTGTTTCGATTAATTGTAGGTGAAATTGGAAAACAGAGAACCTGAGCATTATATCAGTGCTGTGGAATCTTTGCAACAAATAAGGTATTTGGCATAGGAGATAGTTACATAACTGCTCTAGTTTGTTGTTAGGGTTAGACATTCAGTGCCTATTACTACAGATACTGATAACTTCTCTTTTTATTTCACAGCACAAAGTTCAGCCCCATGGAAAAACTCGCAGTTCTTAAGACTACCTTTGAAAAAATAAATGAAGTAAGTCGTTTTGAACAAACTAGAGTTTTTTTCCTCCAAACATGTCTAACCGATTATTTTTCCAAACTGTAATTTTGTTTGCCTTGCCTCTTCTTTCAGGAAGTGACGTCATTTTGGCAAGGCGAGAAGAAGCTCGTCTCTCTTGATGATTTATTTCCGGTTTTTCAGTTTGTGGTTATCAGAGCAAGGTATAAGGAAAAAAGTTTAACCCTAACAATATCCATACAATGCCAAGAGATTAGGTTATGAGAATTAACAAAATGATCACCTAAGAGACAACGCTTTCATCTTTTATCAAATTCTCTCAACCTATCCATTAAGGAAATATATAGAGATCAGTTTGGAGAATTTGTATGTGGATATTGGGGCTTAAAGGGTTAAACAGTATTGTTTTTACTGGTCATGTGATTAATCAAAATTTTGGCCCACTTGATACTAAAAACGTCTAATCTCTTTGTTTGCTTAGCTCTGCTTAGCCCTTATGCGGCGTCTCCCCAAGCCTTCTCGGTCAATGCATATCGGTGACGATCCGTTACAAACGGCCACAAATTCGAAATGGCCGCGCGCAATAATGTTTCCTAGAGACTAGGCAATTTGTTTGAGGTGAATGTAGTCATTTACACTTCAAAGAAAATTAAAAACTTAAGCGATAACAAACATCATACCTAAAAAGTGCTTGATGAAGACGTACGAAGTAGCACAATCGATCACGCTCTTTCACCTTTTGTTCAGCCTCTTTCGCTTTCCAGAACGTTTTGCCTCTCTACAAGCTAGCCATCTTTTCATAACTGATACTGCTCAATATTCCGGTGGCTTACGAAGCTCTGCACCTGGTACATCACTCATGTAACTTCATTTCTTCCTGCGCGTTCACGCCTTCATTCGAATTTGCCGCCATGTTGAAAATGCGTACCCCAAAACAGTCCCACAATGCACTTTGGCAAAAATTTCGACCCGGATTTCCGCTCAACCTCAAAGTGGCGAATTCATGTCTTGTAACCCCTCCGAGATAACTACCCCTACCGCTTGACCAAACTAGAATAAATCACCCCTCTCAATTTCAAGAAACGTTCTTTCTCGTACCATGTTTGACCAAGACAATAATCGATATGCAAGTTTTGATTAATAAAAAAATTGGATCAATTTAGGTTTCTTGGAAAGTGCACACCTATCCCTCCCCTAAGCCATTATTTTGCCCTAAGTGAGAAGTAAGTGTTAATGTTAGCGTAGGGAAGGGATAGGTGGGCAGTTTCCCAGAAAATTAAATTGATCCAAAAAATTCATAGTTGGCTCCCAAGACTGAGGAGCTAGTCGCCCCATGTAGTGTAATTTAAGACGGTCTTGGAGTCGAGATTCCACACCGGGCATTCCGGATTCCAGATTCCAGGGACTAGATTCCGGATTCCAGTCGTTAGCAAAATTGTTGATTCCTTGAGCTGGATTGCGGATTGCAAGCAAAGATTTCCCGCATTCTGGAATTGGACTGAGTAACCTTACGATGGGCAAGGAGGATAAAAAGGGAAATACCATTGAGTTTCGGTCCCCAGAACCAAGTTTATATTTGTATCAATTGGAAAGTGGCTTTTATGGCGAACCTGACGAAAAAAAGCAATTACTAATCCCCTTTTTCTCTCTTTTGGCCGAAGTTAAGATGAACTTAAGAACGCTTATTCCAGAGTCACATACAGATGATTATTTGTTTGTCCTACAGGATTCCTCACCTGGGATCAGAGATTCACTTTATTGATGACATGGTTGACAGTCACGTGCAAATTGGAGAGCAGGGTCACATGTTTACAACCCTCAAGGTAAATATCAACGTCTAATCATAGAGCGTTTTCACATGACGTCACGTCGGCCCACCCTATTGGTGTCATGAAACAATGAAACGGCGGCCATGTTGGTGTCCAATCTCATGGGAGTTGTACCTTGTTCTTTTGTAAAAAATTATTTGCTACTGGTCACCACTCGCGACGCCATCAGCTATGCAAGTTTATTGCTACCAAAGAAAGCGATTACATAGTAAGAGTTTAACTCCCACAGGACTTCTTTAAGACACCAAAATGGCCGCCCTTTACAACATGGCGGACGTGAAGCCATGTGGAAAAGCTCTATACCCTGGGTAAAAGTTATCCTTCTCTCAAGAAACCGGGTCAGGTGACATATGTCAGCCTGGAAACTAACGCATACAACGCGACTTCCAAGTGACTGCTCATACTCCAAGGATTTAAGGTCAAGCGACCTTTTGCCTTTAAACCACTTATACATGGCCTTATTTGATGTTTTTCTTTTTTTTTCGTCAACAGGCTTCATTTTTCCAGATTCAAAATGAAAAAGGCTGAGTTAGCAGCTGTCCAAAGGAACCGTCCTGTCGCTGATGGCTGATATTTATTACGCTGAGCATGCGCAGAGTATACGTCTCACATTAACACCGAACGCTGGCTATGCATTGTGCCTTACACTTCCGAACAAGTAATCGCGCCTTAGTGTGTGCCTTTGCAAGCTTTACGATATCTTTATTTAGTATCCCGCCAAATGCGGCGCTGGAGACATTTAGGGGCTGTTTACATAGAGGTGGGGGACCTCAGATAGGTGAGGTAACATGTGGCGGGTCACCCCACCTATCTTGTATTGGTGATCAAATTAAAATGAGAGATTATATGGACAGGCGGGTTACCTCACCTACCTAGGGTCCTCCACCTCTACGCAAACAGGCCCTTAGATTCGAGGTCGAGATTTCAGTTGTGACCTCGTAAGCCCAAATCAAATCGACATTTAAATGGGGATATATGGTTTCAAATCCAGGAAAAAGTATTGGTAGTTTTATCCGGGTGTGGAGACTCCCCCTTCCTCCCTCCCTAAAGTAAGTTATGGAAATACCCGCCGGAATTTCTCATACACGCGGTATGAAACACAATCCTCTTCCGCTTTTCCTGAAAGGAAGTATCTTTTTGTTTACTCAATCCCTTCCATTTCGTCGCTACGCTTTATAAGCCATTTTCACGATGACGACATTTGACTACAACTACCAGAATTCAATTCGCTTTTGCTTTTTTAGTTAAATTTGTCAATCTCGCTAAGGATTAAAGAACAATAGCCTTAATTTGCACAAGAAAACAACAAATTTTGGTAGTTGTAGTAAAATGACGTCATCGTGCAATTGTTCTATTCCCTTTCCTCGCTGACAATTTTTCGTACAAACAGATTTTTAAAAACAAATATTTATTCGCAATGCCGTTCATTTTTCACCGCTTTTACTTACATTTTGTGTACCTTACTTAGTGAAATTATTTGAAAATTACTTATAAATACTTCGACTTTATTATCGTCATGCATGTTTCTTAAATGGCCTTGTTCA
The DNA here is from genome assembly GCA_942486035.1 of Porites lobata. Lineage (NCBI taxonomy): Eukaryota > Metazoa > Cnidaria > Anthozoa > Scleractinia > Poritidae > Porites > Porites lobata. The sequence continues at coordinate 713,098 of CALNXK010000195.1, forward strand.
GTAAACTTCTCTTCACTAGTATTTATGTAGAGCTGAACTGTATTCATTTCCATTCAAGGAGTTTCAAAGATGTGAGTGATGTGAAACCTCTATACGTAATCCCTAAAATCAGCATGTAGATTCCCAACACCTTTCTCCAGTTATATCTTACGGCACTGACTAGGAGAATTTGTCTGTCAATCAAGACTCTTGTTATCACGTTTCCCTTGTTCTCATGACTTGCTTTATGGGCGTCCTCGGTGTAAAAACCTGTGAAGTTTTTCTTTGTTTTCTTGCTATTAGTTTCCTTGGATCTATTGTGTTGACCTCTCAGTGGCTTCTCTGTATTCATTGATTTACGTCACTTATGAATTTCATAGTTTTTTACACCGAGGGTGAACCTGCTTTATGTAAAAATGTTGGTAGAAGCAGATGCTTATCTCTGCTCGGGTGTACAAAGGGTTAAAACAAAATTTGCGCCAGACTGGAAAATAAACAAAGTTGACTTCACCCTCAAGTCTTCGTATTTTTTCCAACAATTGAATAGATCATTTCCAAGTTGCTCCAAGCGTCTGTCTTAGGGCCTGTTGACATGAAGGTGGGGGACCCCAGGTAGGTGTGGTAACATGTTGCGGGTTACCCCACCTAACCTGTAAACGTGATCACATTAAAATGTGAGATTATATGGACAGGCTGGTTACCCCACCTAAGCGGGTTACCTCACCCTCCTAGGGTCCCCCACCTCCATGTAAACAGGCCCTAAATTGTGTCCATTCCTTTAAAGGTGGGTAGGGGTCCGTATCTCGAAAGTCCCTAAGAGCGTTTTCACTCACGTGGTCAGCATCAATGCAAATTTACTGGAACAAAAGAAAGCGTTTACGTAAGAAAAGAGATCAACTCCCACAGGACTTGTTTGGGACACCAACATGGCCATCGTGACGTCATGTGAAAACACTCTACATGTATAAGTAACGAGTAACACTTATTATCCTATACCGGTACGTGTTTTTTCTTTTCTTCCCGGTTTATTCTGAATTCTAACCACCTCTTCGATATAGGCCCGCCAACGATACCGACCACAAACCAAGGAGACGTCATGAACCTCAGCAAAGAGTTACATGGCCGCGCGGAGATACGAAATTACTCTTCGAGTGTTGAAAAATATTTCAAGAGTGAGGGCAGCGATATTACACTCGTTTCGCTGCGCTCACTGGTGAAATATTTTTCAACACTCGAAGAGAAATTTCGTATCTCCGCGCGGCCATCTATCTCTACCTCTTTGCTACAATTAATAATACACCGTAATTGTTTGTCCCCCAGACCTCAAAAAATACTTTTTTCAAGTTCCCCTGGGTATTACAATCGCCCCAAGAGAAACTGAGCAAAATTTCGGCCGGCGGGTGAACACGACCTCTACCAACTCGTGACTTGTAAAGTGTAAATGTAGATAGGAAAGCTCTTGAAACCGGGTTTATTCAATGAACACTTTGAAGTGTACATATTTTATATTAATTGTGCTCACCAGGTGCGCTCCTCACTTAATTCACCCTACATTCCCTCAGTATTTTGCCATTGGGAGTGATTGGGGAGAGGGGGAGGCGATACATGTCCAGCAGCTTATTTAAACAAGACAGTGGCGGATTCAAGGGTGGGGCCCGGGACCCCCTTTAATTTTTAGACCAAACTGAGGCCCAAAGCCCTGAAGGGACCCAATTTTTTTTTTTTTGGGGGGCAACACCACCCCCCTTATCTCACGGTCTGGAATAAAAATAAGCAGAATATCACCAAACAAAACATTCATGTTTCTAATAAATCCCCTAGCGGAAATGCTAAAATACAAAAAGTAACAGCAAAACTTGTATTGGAATGCTTCGAAAAAAGAAAGAGGAAGACGGCAAGAAGTAAATACTCTAGGACTTAATTAATTAATAACTTATTAGCCATATGGAGTGCCTTTCACATGACGTCACGGCGACCATATTGGTGTCCCAAAACAATGAAACGGCGGCCATGTTGGTGTCCCAAACCAATCGTGTGGGAGTTGAACTCTTTTCTTATGCAAACTCTTTCTTTTGTTCCAACAAATTTGCATAGATGCTGGCCACGTGAGTGAAAACACTCTATATGGTTAGGAATTTTTGATGTGTGTAATTTTAGTTATTTGGAAATAGTTGATATACTATTTATTGTGGAGGACTCCAAATAAAAAAAAAAACATTTAGATGTAATGATCGGGGATCCTCCTTATGTCAATGTCTGGATCCGGCACTGCAAGAAAATATTTTTGCATAAGAAAAAGGTTCAACTCTCCAGAACTGGTTCGGGAAACCAACACGGCGAACGTAACGTCATACTAACACACTCAAAATGCCGTCACATTCACCCACTGGAATTTTTGTGTTGTTGTTACCAAGCTCAAAAACAAAATTCCAACAGGCATATGTGACAGCCATACGCGTATGCTGGAATGAATTCACCCCTAGAAAAGTATTTAAGGATTCTGGTCAATAAAGGCAAGGTCACATTCTTATGTTCCAATGTTGCGGGCTCCTGCTTCAGCGAGGTGTATTTCAAGGGCTTTACTTGCTTAGTTTGAGGTGGGTACAAATTTGATAAATACTGCAGCTAGCTGTATGAAACAATTTCTAATATAAACACCAAAGCATGGTTATTTATTTAAATTTTTTCTCAGAAGAAACGTTGGGTTGTTTTCAAATTACGTTACAATGTAAAGAGACAAAGGCTAAGGTGGAACGGTACAATGTTTTATCTAGACTGGCTTACAATCTTCTTGCAAAAAACTAATAAACAAACAGAACAAATCCAAAACAAGGAAATGTAATGTTTTCTTCCTCAATTTTGTATGAAAAGTTACAGTTACGAGTGAAGAGCACACTCCAGTACTGAATTGCTGCAGAATTTGCCACCTCTCCGTTATGAAAAGTGCCAAAATCCCGCCTCGGGTCCTCCACAATTTTCCTGAAACAAAAAAATAACAAATTTAATTAATTTTGAACATGACTAGATTGACTTTCTCTTTTCTTCTGGTGTGGTGGGGAGCTAAATTTGCTTCTTTGGAGTGCGGTAAAAGCAATTTTTCTTTTGCGTTTTTGTGAAGACAAACAATTTAATTTTTCGTCCCTTAAGAATGAAGAGACACGTGCACTGAGTGTTAACTGCATAAATAGAAGCGTCTGCCTACAATTCTACGAATACAACAGCACGTGCGACATCAGCATGTTAAAGGTTGTTTAAATATCACCTGCCAAAAGGTACCGAGATTTCAAAAAATGCATAATCGTTTATCTTTTTAAGGCGCCTTAAATTACTTGGATATCTTTTGAATTCACGCATATGCTATCTAGTGCGTTAAGAAGGGCAAGACTAATGTATGGAACTGCAGACCACGAAACTGTAAAAGAAAAGCGCAAGATTCGCCATTTTCTAGCTCTTGCAACTATGGCAACAAATCCCATCATCCCATCAGGCAACTCCTTGAGTCCACGGCATGCGTGAAAACGCGCGTGTACATTCTTTCTCTGGAACAAAAGATGATGGCCTAAATGGTATGTTTAAGTAATGATCCGGGTAAGGTGGATAGCAAGTTCCTTTCTTATGCGGCAACGGTGCTTTCCCCACATAGGAATGTTCTCATTTTTACACAGAGAATGCATAAACCTACATGAAGTCCGTTTACGCAATAAAATGCATTTACACTTCACTTTGAAAGGGTGTTTTTTTGTGTCAAAAGATTTTGACCAATCACAATAGATGAAAACAATAGCCAAGAAAACTTTACAATTTTACATGTTCCCCGCATAGGAAAATAGTTGGAAAGTAAGGATGAATATATGTGCTGCTTTATGAAGTTTTGTCAACTTTTGCTGTTTAAGCCAATCAGAAGTAAGTACAGACAATAGAAAAGTTAGCACCTTTTTTGCATTCCAACATGTTCGTTGCCGTAACTTGCTATCGTTCTTACCTGGACCGTTTCTTGAACTTTGTAGCGGATTCTTCCGCTGTCATTTACATTTTTCAGGAGCTGAATATTTAAATGCATAGAGTTCATAACGCTAGAGAATATGAAACTAAGAAGGTTAACTGAAACAGGTCTTTTATATGTAATTTAGGGGCGAGGTATTCTACACTGAAAAGGCGCGAACTTTGACGTCAACCCTTTAAGCCTAAGTTCCGTGAACTGAGAGAGAAGTGAGGGAACTGAGGTATGTATATACAACGTTAGTACAAACTATGGAGCAAAAGGCAAAGAATGAGTAAGAATGGCCAAGTTTAACGACAAGACTCGATCACTTTTTCATGTACAACGTGGTCAATGTAAGAAATCGATCTGAATAAGTCGTCAACTAACAACACAACCCTGTGATCGATTTGATACAACAGAAATGAGTTCTAATTAACGAAGAACACAATTCCAAGATCAGATAACACGTACGTACGTTGATCTATTTTCCAATGAACCTATAAAACAGTTCCGCAGGGTAGATGTCATTATACCACGATGGCAAAAATTCAAAAGGATCATGCCATATCAATCAACTATTCAGTAAGCTTAAGACGTAAAATATATGGTTAAAGCGAGAAATAATCTTGCTTAGCGATCCACGCGATACCCACTTTTGAGCATTTTAAGCATCTGTTCTAAGAAAAAAGCTTAATCGCAGGTTAGCTTTTCGTTAGCTTTTCACGGCCGCCCAAAACAGACCAAAAATCTCTATGTATTAGTGCACTCAAACTTTGTTTGCTTCTTATTTTTATCATTGCATTTGACAGGGGAAGGAGTATTTAGTAAAGGGGAATATTATGTATTCTGAACATTAAACGGAAAATGTATAAAATAGAACGGTTTACGGATACGTTGTACAATCCATTTCCCTGATTGTGTTGAAGTTTTAAACCCAAAAAGGCTCTACTCATTGTAATAATATTAGTATAAGAATTTAAAGGCTTATACCGATCCCGCAAGAACCAAATGCAAGTTTGAATGTTAAAGAGAACCTCACCCTAATCCATGAGTGTTCCGGGTTATGGTACCTATTAGAATACACAAGTCATGTTTATTACATAACGCTGTACTTCTTGGAATCCAATTCAATTATTTGGACCAATTTACTGGTGACAGTGGCAGGTACTTTATGGAAAAGAGGAAATATCAGAGATTGTTAGTGTTGGACCCACGTTTAATTGTTTGAAAGTCTTTTAAGACTTAAAATTGAGAGCTACTTTTTTTCGTATCTCCACAATATAGAACTGCATGATGGAAGACGGAAAGAAAAAGATGGTAAAAAAAATTGAGGAAAAACTTGAAAAGGTCGTCGAAAGTGTGGCAAGCAAAGAGGTAATTACATTCAAAACCAAACTATTAATAGTAATCATACAGCAACGAAAAAACACAAAAAAATAATTTATCTGACAAACAACAAAGGTGTTATCAATGTGTAAGGAAATGACTTAATTATCCACTGGGAACTTTGCCACAGGAGCTCTACAAATTCAAAGTTAGGTAAATATAAATAGGGAAAATATTGACAATATTAATGAAGTAGAACTACTTGCCGTGTCACTTGAGTTTTGAACAGTTTCAAGATGGTCAATGATAAAGTTGAAAAAGTTGGACAATTTTAAACTGGAACAAACAAGTATCACACCCCTGTAAGCTTTTCTGGGATTTAAGAGTAAATAAAGTTTGCATATACATGTATTGTATGTAAGTATGTTAGCCCTTGTAACGCTTGTGATCCATTACGTGTTCCCCTTTCTCTTGTAATTCAATTTTGTTTTTATTTACAGGTGGGGGAGTTTTATAGGCCAGATATCAAAAACAGAAAGGATATTGTGGCGTTAAGGCCAAACCTTTTTAATGAAAAGCTAGTTTCCATTCGGCATTGGACTCACCCCTATAAAGGACTTACAGCAGTCGGTGCAGACGTATAAGCTGGGTATGTATTGTAAGCCAGTTAATTTTAATATATTTTTAATTTCTTTGTGACAAGGAAGCAAACCTGACGAAGTTCAGTGAGATCATAATGACAGGCTTTTTTAAGCTAAGTTACTAAATACCTATTGAGTTACTACACCTATAAAAGGAAATAAATATGAAAGAAGAGCTATAATTAGTGGAATAGGCAACGATTGTTGTTCATAATGTAACTTTTTAAATTGTTGTGTTCTCTTTGTTTTCGGTAGCAACAACAACAGCTACGAGAACAAGGCGAGTTAAAGCACACAGGTATACACTCCCTGAGTTTTCGTTTTGGAAATTTGACATGAAAAAGCAATTAAGAAGAGTCAAATTGTAAGAGATTTAAACCCAGTCACAAAATATAAATCGAAATGAACGTCAAAAGCACAGATCCTCTTATGAAATATTTCTTTCTCTCTCCGTCATAAGCTTCGCCTTCTTAATTGAGGGTAACTAGACGTACTTAATGGACAATTATTACTTCTTATAATTACCTCTCGAAAACCTTGCGAAATAATAATGAGACGTCTTTTAACTTATGGTGATCCTATTTTTTCAGTACCTTCAAGAGCAACACCAGCAACAACAACAAGAAGAGCAACAGCAATGTCACAAGGAGGTAAAGTATACAGTTACACAATTTCCACAATCCAAAAAACACATTTGTTCGGCCCTTCAGCCCTCAGTTTGCTCTAAAAATAAGGGGGGGGGGGGGCGGGCCCTCTGGACCCCTCCGCTGAATCAGCCACTGAAAAGGATAAAAAAAAGGCAGAGAAACCCCAGAAAAATGGCAAAGAATTCGAAAGACCTCTCGAAAGTATCGGGCTAAAAAACTGGTTAAGCAAAGAAAGTAAGAGTTTCAAAAACAGGGAGAATATTAAGTAATATCGGGAAGCCAGAAATATTTGCCGAAAAAGGAAGGTTTCCGGCCAAGAAGGTTGGAATCTCTGCGGTTTTGATTCAATTGCAAAGTTTCCTTCTACTTTTTGTCCACTTGTTATATTTTAATTTCATCTTATTATTTACAGGTCGAGGAATATTTGCGAATGAATGTGGCAGGCAACAAAAAAAATATCGTGGCCATACGGCCAGGTATATTAAATAAGAAATTGCTGCAACGGGGCATTAGCCCCATCAAACGATTCAGTAAGGCGGTGGGGGATCACAGACTGGGTATGTAAATCAATTTATTTTATTATATTTTTTGGTTTGTTTAGTCACCCTGACATAACATAAAATTAAACACTTTGAACAAAGGATGTTAACTAAATTGCAATAAGGATATAAGCCTGACAAAGCTGGGAGGTCATATTGATAGGCTTCCTCACCTAAAAGACGAAATAAATATGGAAGGAGAGAAAGAGTGCTTAATGTAAAATAATGGAAATGAATACAGTGCGAAAAAAGACTCTTAGAACCCTGGTGCAGTAGGAAGGGCGCGGTTGCATAATTTTAAAACCTGGACTTAAGTGCCCATTTAATTAATTAGGTGGCTTACGAATCCGTTATTGACTACACTTACGGGTGTTGCGTGGAACTCAACTAGCACTCTTGTAAATTTCTGTTTTGGGTGGTACTACGGGCGCACTAAACGGCACACGTAACTTTGTTATAGTTCTCTATTAATAATGACTTGCTCTATTTTTTTAGTTGACCATCCGGTGAGTGTAAAGAAAGTGTCTATTCGTTTCGAACACTTAAGACTGACTCTCATTCAATTAGAGATCGCATGCAATCGTTCATTATAGGTTAAAACAAGAGTCGGAATTGTTATTCGACAGGAGAACAATTAGTAATCGTTGTGGATATACAGTTTCTGTCTTAAGTAAGGGTTCGGTCGTAAAATGTCTTTTTCAGTTATCATTGTGGCTGTCCTATTTTGTCTGCAAAGATTTGCATTTTTTTATAGCAATCCTAAAAGTCCGAGAGATTCTACCCAATCTCTGTAAACTGTTCGTTTACCTTTACGTGTAATTAAATACCTGAATAGGTTTGAAATGTTTTAAGTTGTGAAAAATCTATAAAAATGACATTCAGGCCCCCCCCCGGGGGGGGAGGATTCTATCTGTAGAAGACCTTTCAAGGGTGTCGTGGAAGTTAATTGCGGAGCCCGAGTCACTTAGAATGTTAAGGACGTAGAGTTACCAGTTAATAAATAAAGAAAGAAGAGGAAAAAAGTATAAAGAGAATAAAAAAAATAATTTGTGTCATTAGAATACCCTTTTGTCTCGTTGGTATTCAATGTTAAACTCCATCATTCACCGAGCTTACACGACCATCCCACGGAACTATATATTATTATAGGTCTCCAACAACACAATATGGATAAAATGTAATATTAGCCGCAAATTATTTTGTTGTTGTTTTTTCACGTCATGCTTTTTGTTTCCGATTGCAGGACAACTTAAGGCAAAACAAAGGTTTGTGTCTCCAAAGAGTGCAAACTACACAGAAGAGATCAAGGTTTGGCCAAGTTAAACGCCCACATCTATACTTTTCTTTAATGTATAACATGCCCAAAGATAGAAATTGGTCTGAATCGATTCGACGGTAATGACTCTAATTGGCGGTAACTTCAATCTGAGATCAGATCGACGTTCAAGACTAGTAATCACTTCAACAAAACAGAAATCAAATCTCTGTTCTTATCACGATGGCTTGAAATTAAAAGGATCATGCCATCATGACTAGCACTGATCAATTTTTCCACAATCAATTATTAATTTACAAATGCGGGGGGTATTCCTTAGGAGTTCTGGGTGGGGCTGTGTTGTCCAACTCTCCAAACCCAGACCCTTGACTAATTTTAAGACGCTCTTTCTAGTGGTATTGCCGGAGTTTCCCTAACTTGTCTATGTCAAAAGTTGAAAAGCGGGCAAGGGTCTAATGAGTAACTAGACTACCATGCGACGATCGATATTCATATCGATCTTCTTTTTGCAGAGGCAAGCACAGCAACAACAGCAACAAGTAACTAACAGAAGACCTCCAACAACAGGTAGAGACGTTAAAAGGAAACAGTTTCACTCTCCCTGAGTTCGCGTTTTCAAAATTTGATATAAAAGGTTATATAAAGCAGATTCAAATTGAACATATAACGAAGAGTCAAATTATGCAGGAGATGGCACAGTTCATAAAATACTTCTATTTTTTCTCCGGGGGGGGGGTATTTCTAGCAATTCGTTGTTAGGGGTGCCGTCCTACTTTTCAAATCCTGACCCAAGATCCTATTTCAGACCAATATTTATCCTTACCTCTTCAAAAGACTAGGGAAATGATGATAATGTAACTTTTTAAATTGTTGTGTTCTCTTTGTTAGCAACAACAACAACAGCGACAACGACAAGTCGAGTTTAAGCACACAGGTATACACTCCCTGAGTTTTCGCTTTGGAAATTTGACATCAAACAGCAATTAAGAAGAGTCAAATTGTAAGAGATTTAAACCCAGTCACAAAATATAAAACGAAATGAACGTCGAAACCACAGATCCTCTTATAAAATCTTTCTTTCTCTCTCCGTCATAAGCTTCGTCTTCTCAATTGAGGGTGACTAGACTTACTTAATGGGCAGTCATTACTTCTTATAATTACCACTCCAAAACCTTGCGAAATAATAATGATACGTCTTTTAACTTGTGGTGATCCTATTTTTTCAGTACCTTCAAGAGCAACACCAGCAACAATAACAACAACAAGAAGAGCAACAGCAATGTCACAAGGAGGTAAAGTATACAGTTACACAATTTCCACAATTCAAAAAACACATTTGTTCGGCCCTTCAGCCCTCAGTTTGCTCTAAAAATAAGGGGGGGGGGGGGGGGCCCTCTGGACCCCTCCGCTGAATCAGTCACTGAAAAGGATAAAAAAAAGGCAGAGAAACCCCAGAGAAACGGCAAAGAATTCGAAAGACCTCTCGAAAGTATCGAGCTAAAAAACTGGTTAAGCAAAGAAAGTAAGAGTTTCAAAACAGGGAGGATATTAAGCAATATCGGGAAGCCAGAAATATTTGCCGAAAAAGGAAGGTTTCCGGCCAAGAGGGTTGGAATCTCTGCGGTTTCGATTCAATTGCAAAGTTTCCTTCTATTTTTTGTCCACTTGTTATATTTCAATTTCATCTTATTATTTACAGGTCGAGGAATATTTAGGAATGAATGTGGCAGGCGACAAAAAAAAATATCGTGGCCATACGGCCAGGTATCTTAAATAAGAAATTGCTGCAACGGGGCATTAGCCCCATCAAACGATTTAGTAAGGCGGTGGGGGCACACAAACTGGGTATGTGAATCAATTTATTTTATTATATTTTTTGGTTTGTTTAGTCACCCTGACATAACATAAAATTAAACACTTTGAAGAAAGGATGTTAATTAAATTGCAATAAGGATATAAGCCTGACAAAGCTGGGAGGTCATATTGATAGGCTTCCTCACCTAAAAGACGAAATAAATATGGAAGGAGAGAAGGAGTACTTAATGTAAAATAATGGAAATGAATACAGTGCGAAAAAAGACTCTTAGAACCCTGGTGCAGTAGGAAGGGCGCGGTTGCATAATTTTAAAACCTGGATTTAAGTGCCCATTTAATTAATTAGGTCGCTTACGAATCCGATATTGAATACACTTACGGGTGTTGCGTGGAACTCAACTAGCACTCTTGTAAATTTCTGTTTTGGGTGGTACTACGGGCGCACTAAACGGCACACGTAACTTTGTTATAGTTCTCTATTAATAATGACTTACTCTATTTTTTTAGTTGACCATCCGGTCAGTGTAAAGAAAGTGTCTATTCGTTTCAAACACTTAAGACTGACTCTCATTCAATTAGAGATCGCATGCAATCGTTCATTATAGGTTAAAACAAGAGTCGGAATTGTTATTCGACAGGAGAACAATTAGTAATCGTTGTGGATATACAGTTTCTGTCTTAAGTAAGGGTTCGGTCGTAAAATGTCTTTTTCAGTTATCATTGTGGCTGTCCTATTTTGTCTGCAAAGATTTGCATTTTTTTATAGCAATCCTAAAAGTCCGAGAGATTCTACCCAATCTCTGTAAACTGTTCGTTTACCTTTACGTGTAATTAAATACCTGAATATGTTTGAAATGTTTTAAGTTGTGAAAAATCTATAAAAATGACATTCACGCCCCCCCGGGGGATTCTATCTGTAGAAGACCTTTCAAGGGTGTCGTGGAAGTTAATTGCGGAGCCCGAGTCACTTAGAATGTTAAGGACGTAGAGTGAACAGTTAATAAATAAAGAAAGAAGAGGAAAAAAGTATAAAGAGAATAAAAAAAATAATTTGTGTCATTAGAATACCTTTTTGTCTCGTTGGTATTCAGTGTTAAACTCCATCATTCACCGAGCTTACACGACCATCCCACGGAACTATATATTAACATAGGTCTCCAACAACACAATATGGATAAAATGTAATATTAGCCGCAAATTATTTTGTTGTTGTTTTTTCACGTCATGCTTTTTGTTTGCGATTGCAGGACAACTTAAGGCAAAACAAAGGTTTGTGTCTCCAAAGAGTGCAAACTACACAGAAGAGATCAAGGTTTGGCCAAGTTAAACGCCGACATCTATACTTTTCTTTAATGTATAACATGCCCAAAGATAGAAATTGGTCAGAATCGATTCGACGGAAATGACTCTAATTGGCGGTAACTTCAATCTGAGATCAGATCGACGTTCAAGACTAGTAATCACTTCAACAAACCAGAAATCAAATCTCTGTTCTTATCACGATGGCTTGAAATCAAAAGGATCATGCCATCATGACTAGCACTGATCAATGTTTCCACAATCAATTATTAACTTACAAATGCGGGGGTATTCCTTAGGAGTTCGGGGTGGGGCTGTGTTATCCAACTCTCCAAACCCAGACCCTTGTCTAATTTTAAGACGCTCTTTCTAGTGGTATTGCCGGAGTTTCCCTCACTTGTGCATGTCAATAGTTGAAAAAACCGGGCAAGGGTGTAATGAGTAACTAGACTATCACGCGACGATCGATATTTATATCGATCTTCTTTTTGCAGAGGCAAGTACAGCAACAACAACAGCAACAAGTAATGCAAGAAGACCTGCAGCAAGAGGTGGAGATATTAAAAGGAAACAGTTTCACTCTCACTGAGTTCGCGTTTTCAAAATTTGACATAAAAGGTCATATAAAGCAGATTCAAATTGAACATATAACGAAGAGTCAAATTATGCAGGAGATGGCACAGTTCATAAAACACTTCTATTTTTTCTCCGGGGGGGGTATTTCTAGCAATTCGTTGCTGGGGGTGCCGTCCTACTTTTCAAATCCTGACCAAAGACCCTATTTCAGACCAATATTTATCCTTACCTCTTGAAAATACTGGAGAAATAATGATAATGTAACTTTTTAAATTGTTGTGTTCTCTTTGTTTTCGGTAGCAACAACAACAACAGCTACAACAACAAGGCGAGTTTAAGAACACAGGTATACACTCCCTGAGTTTTCGCTTTGGAAATTTGACATCAAACAGCAATTAAGAAGAGTCAAATTGTAAGCGATTTAAACCCAGTCACGTCTTTAACTTGTGGTGATCCTATTTTTTCAGTACCTTTAAGAGCAACACCAGCAACAACAACAACAACAAGAACAGTAACAGCAATGTCACAAGGAGGTAAAGTATACAGTTACACAATTTCCACAATCCCAAAAAAACATTTGTTCGGCCCTTCAGCCCTCAGTTTGCTCTAAAAATAAGGGGGAGGGGGGGGGGGAGCCTTTTGGACCCCTCCGCTGAATGTGTCACTGAAAAGGATAAAAAAAAGGCAGAGAAACCCCAGAAGACCTCTCGAAAGTATCGGGCTAAAAAACTGGTTAAGCAAAGAAAGTAAGAGTTTCAAAAACAGGGAGAATATTAAGTAATATCGGGAAGCCAGAAATACCTGCCGAAAAAGGAAGGTTTCCGGCCAAGAGGGTTGGAATCTCTGCGGTTTCGATTCAATTGCAAAGTTGCCTCATCTGTATAACTGAGCCAAATAGCAGACGTCTATATCTCACAATGTAACCAGAGTCAAATTTTGTATTTAATTTTACGACGTTCGAAGATTAAGGTACAATAATTACTCCTTAAGGTTGATTTTTGGTCCGACAATAGTAGTTATGTCTCCTTGTAAACAAAAATAGAAACTATTATTGTTGCTTTTGCTATACGACCATGTCTTTTTTAGAAACGAAAGCGTTATCTATAGATTTCAACTCCAGTCCCTGGTGTCGTCTTTACCAGACTGTCTCAGTCTCAGTAAGCCTTTCCCCCTCACCTGTTCATCTGTGTTCACTTGATATTTTTAGTATTAAAGATCTGGTATTTTTTCACAGATGATGAGGAAGAAATAAAACAATTAAGGGAGGAGGTTGGGGAATTAAGAAGCGAATAAAAAGACCTGAGGGGTAAGTTGCAGACTGATTTAGCATCACGTCTACTGTAGCGCGTGTATCGCGCTTGCCTTCGCACGCCTGAATTACATGAAAAAGTATCCTCTGTTATGATAAAGCAGATAAAGATTGTCCACAATAATTTGATGGATTAAAATGAAATACAAAAACAACTTATCCCTATGTGTTTGTGAAGAAGTAGGGAATAGCAAACGACAATGTAAACAGAAAACTTGCTATGTGGTATAATTTGACGCAATCATGACTCCAAATCTCTCCTGAGACCTTCACTGGGTTATATAGTTTAGACTTGATTAACAGCCGCTGTTCGGGAAAATATGCTTGTAAAGGACTAACACCATAATCCGGATAACAGTTCCTTCCCCTCCCCTTCTCCTAGGCCTGTGCAAGCTAGCCCTGCAATGATCAATATTACACTGGTTTATATAAAATTGGACTCTATTACCAACCGCTATTTTCCTTAAATAAGCCCACAATTGCAGAGATCTAAGACTGTAACTGGAAGAGCGTTGGAAGTGGAACCTATGCTTGCTTTGCAGTGACATGTGCAAGTTTTAAGTTCTGTTTAAATAGCGTGCTAAATCATGCTAAGAGTTTACTTTGTCACTGAACAATACAAAAATTGTCGAGTTATCTCTGGTTTACTGATTCTTGCAAAAACTTCTATTTGCAGATTCCATTAAGGAGAAAGAAAGGGAGGAGTTTCAAAAAATGAAAAGAAAAAAAAGAAAAATTGACTCTGATATCTGCAACTTCGACCAGACCAATTATCTCAAAGTAATTGGGTCCTCAAACACGACACAGGCATAAGCAGACTTAGAAGAGAAAATTTATCTTTAAAACAAAGAGTCAGGGAGTTAAAAGAAGGGAAAAAGTAGTGGAAGAACAAGTACAAAAGAGAAAAAAGGACCTGGGAAGAAAATTCTGCAACGCAACAATGAAGAGTTACAATGTAAATGGTACATTAAAGTACTTGCTGAATTGTATTTGATAATATTGACAGCGGGGATTAAAATGGACTTAGGAGTACAACTATCATTTCATATTTTGTGATAGTCACATTTTGCATCCCAGTAATGACCTCTTTACTATTATTAATGTTGGCGGTAATATTATCTATGAGTTATTTTTTCTTCACTATTCCATTTATGGCCGTAATATTAATTTTTGGTAGTAATATTCTCTACTAGTTATTATTCCTTTCCTATTCCATTTTGGTCGTAATATTAATTTTTGGTAGACATATCAAACAAATATTAAATATGATCAAATAAAATAATAGTAAATATTTTGAATAGTAATTTAACATCATGTTAAGCAGTATATTCTGGAATTTCTGTAGCCATATTTTCTATTAGTTATTATTACGTGGTCATTGTAACATGTAGAATGGAGTAATAGCTGCTGCTGTTTCCAAATGTTATTTTTCAATAATTGTCATACAATTGTTATTCTTTTTTCTCTACAGACACAACAATTTGTCAGAGGAAATTTTTAAAACAACGTAAAGAAATGGTGGCCATTGGGCAAAATATGTTTAAAGGAATTTCAGAGGACGTGGGTCAAAGCCCAATAAAAATTTGGAGCAACGGTATTCTGCTTAAAAGGCGGGAAATTTAAAACCACAGTTATCAACTATAGTGTTCTTCAGTTTATAACTGTCGATCGGAGTGTTGTCGAAGATAAGGTTTGATTTTAGTAAGGTACGTACAGCTTTGAATTCAAATCTTTACCATAAGTCAATTTGAGTAGCGTTAGTGCAAATTACACAGAAGAGACCAAGGTTTGGCCAAGTTAAACGCCTACATCTACACTTTTCTTTAATGTACATGCCCAAAGATAGAAATTGGTCGGAATCGATTCGACGGAAATGACTCTAATTGGTAGTAACTTCAATCTGAGATCAGATCGACGTTCAAGACTAGTAATCAGTTCAACAAAACAGAAATCTATCACGATGGCTTAAAATTAAAAGGATTATGCCATCATGACTAGCACTGATCAATGTTTCCACAAGGCTAAGACGTCAAAACAAATGGACAAAGCGGGATTTGCGATCCACGCGACACGTACCTCTGAGAGTTATGGGTTGTCTTGTCCATGATTGTATTCCTCGAAATATCCGCCATGAGTAGCGTAACTGTTGACCATTTAGCCCTTGAATACCAGTCTCAAATCCCGCAGTATTTAGTTTGATCCTGATCGACCTATTATTTGACCATTTGAACTCTCTTGAACATGTCCAAGTCAACCTCCTATAGTGACCTACTTACCTATGTTGGACTAAAGACCCTTGAGCATCGCAGATATTCTCATACTGTATTGACTTTCGTATATTTCTTATTTTTTACTTTTACACCCTTGTATTTTTTTATTTTATTTATTTCATTATATTGTTATTTTTTTCCGGTTTTGACATGTACTGGGTTTATAGTAATTTGGCACGTTCACGTTTAAACGAGTCTTGTACTCATCCGTGTAATGTGGATAAATAAAATACCTACCTATACCATGTATGTATTTTAGCCAGACTTAATGTTTTCATTGTAAACTTTTAAAGAAACGATAACAGTCAGGAGCTGAGCATAGAAAGTTCATATTCAAAGACTATTGCTGCTTCAGATCCATTTTATTTTTTAACTTTCTACTTTTTGTCCAGTTGTTATATTTCAATTTCATTTTATTATTTACAGGTCGAGGAATTTTGTAGAATGAAAGTTGCCGGCAACAAAACAAATATCGTGGCTATACGGCCAGGCATTGTAAACAAAAAGCTGGTACAACGGGGCATTAGCACAAAAAAACACTTTAGTAAGGCGGTGGGGGCACACAAGTTGAAGCTGAAGATAGAAAGCATCATTTAATACATGTATCTTGTGTCATTAGAATACCCTTTTGTCTCTTTGGCATTTAATGTTAAACTCCATCATTCACCATGATTGCCCGACCATCCCACGGTAGTGGTAGTATATATTACCATAAGTTTATGGAAAAAATGTAATTCTAGCCGCAAATTATTTTTTTGTTGTTGTTTTTTCATGTCATGCTTTTTGTTTTCGATTGCAGGACAACTAAAGGCAAAACACGGGTTTGTGTCCCCAAAGAGTGGGGAGAGAAAAACAAAAACATGGATAAACATTTTTAAGGAAAAATTTAATCGCTCCACACTCAAAAGGATTGAGGAAGGTAATCGATTTATTTTGTATTATTTTCATTCTATCAATTTTTACTTATTTATTCTGTATATATTTTAAACTGCATATTTGAGGAGGAGAGGTGGGGGGTTCAATAAAGACGGGGCTTACTCAATTTAGCAAAAAAGATGGTACCAGTTCTCTAGATAGCAAAGTTGAGACGTTAGAGGTCATGCAACCGGAATTAAAAACAAATCCGAATCCGACGTTTTACAGTCGTAGTAGACTTCTGACTGTCGTGATTGATTAATAGTCTATCATTTATAATTAGACGCCCACGCGACGCCGTTAAGAAATCTACGACTACTATAAAGTAAGCCTTTAGTCTGATGAATCCAATTGTATTCCTCATTCTACTTTGCGTAACAATTTTCTTTGTCTCGTTGGCATTCAATGTTAAACTCCATCATTTTTAGAAATGTCCACCATACTTGCACGACCATCCCGCGGCACTATATATTACCATAGGTTTCCAACAATGCAATATGGATAAAATGTAATTCTTGCCGCAATTTTTTTTTCACATCATGTTTTTTGTTTCCGATTGCAGGAGAAGTGACAAGACAGATTTGTGTCCCCCAGGAATGGGGGACGATTTAGACCGCAGAAATGCGCCTATTTGTTTAAAAATAAATTCAAGAGAAGAACTCTGAAAAGGATTGAGGAAGGTAATTGATTGATTGATGTTTTACATTCATATGTCTTATATTCATTTAATATTTATATTTAGCCCCCTGTATTTATTTCAAACTGCACATTTGAGAGGGGGTGGGTGGGGACGTTAATGGAGACGGAAGCTTACTTATTTAAGCAAGTAAATGGTGTCAGTTCCCCATGGAAGAACTAGAGAGAAAATTAGAAGAAGTTGGAGGTCATGCAGTCACAGATAAAAGACAAACCCAAACAGCTGCATAACCGGGGCCAGAAATTGCATAAATTGATGGATGTTGCAAGTTTAAATCGAAAAGGAGACTTGCCTCTGAGGCCTTGGAAGAATCCTTCTTCAACAAAACTATTTCTTTGCCGAAATAAAAGTTCAACGTGTGTGAAAACTAGGAGAATTTTATAAAGCCAAAAAAGATCCATATACAGCTCCTTTGAACTAGCAGTCTCTTGGCAATAACAACAAACAAGACCAGTTGAAGCAAGAGAAGAAACCGGTAAAGTACACAGTTATACAATCCCTGAATTTGCTTTTAGTTAGAACCTTGACATAAAAAAGTAACTCCCTTAAGGCAGATTTAACCCACAATAACAACAACATAAACAGCAACTCAACAACAGGAATATCCATTACGTGTTTCCCTTTCTCTTGTAATTCAATTTACAGGTGGGGTAGTTTAACAGGCACCAAATAAAAAACCGCAATGATATTGTAGACTTGAGGCAAAACATTTTTAAAGAAAAATTAGTTTCAATTTGATTAACACCGATCAAAAACCTCCAGAAGTCGGTGCAGACAAACATCTAACACTGTATGAGTACAACTATCATTTCATATTTTTTGATAGTCACATTTTGCATCCGAGTAATGACCTTTTACTATCATTAATGTTGGTGGTAATATTATCGACGAGTTATTTTTTCTGCACTACTCATTTATGGCTGTAATATTAATTTTTGGTAGAAATATTCTCTACTTGTTATAGTTCTTTTCCTATTCCATTTTTAGTGGTAACATTAATTTTGGTAGAAGTATTAAATAAATATTAAATATCAAATAAAATAATAGTAAATATTTTGAATAGTAATTTAACATCATATTAAGCAGTATATCCTGAAATTTTAGTAGCCATGTTTTCTATTAGTTATTATAACGTGGCCATTCTAACATGTAGAATGGAGCACGTGCTCAAAGTTAGAAATTGGTCTGAAGTATTTTCTAAGTTATTACTCTAATAACAGCAGTCCAGGTCGATTCTACGTTAACGACTGTAATTTGCGGTAGCTTCAATCCGGGATCAGATACGTTATAGATTTTCAAATAACAGAACAGAAATCAAATCTCTGTTCTTACCTTACTGAAAATTAAAAGGATCATGCCTTCATGAGTAGCACTTATCAATTTTTCCTCAAGGCTGAGACGTCAAACAAATGGACAAAGCGAGATTGGCGATCCACGCGACACGAACTTCTGGGCGTTATGGGTTTCTTCTCCATGATTGTATTTAAAGATGGCAAAAGGCATCAGTTGTAACAAGCGACGATTCGGCCCTTAAATATCAGTCTCAAATCCCGCAGTATTTAGTTTAACACTCATGGACCTATCATTTGACCACTGATCCGCATGGCACTTGAAGTATTGTATTGTAGTTTTTGGCTTTAACAAGAGAGACTCGATCTCTCTTGGCCTTATAATACTCGACCCTTTCCGTTGTCACTGGCCGCGATGTTTCGTTACATAAGTTTTCTACAGATAGTGCAAGGCAAACAATTGGCAACAGAAAACAAACGTTTTGAAAAAACAAGGTACACTCCCGGTACACTGAGTGATACAAACTATTAAATAATTTCAATTTCCTCTCTGGAATATAATTATCCTCATAGCACACGACGTTACGCTTGCATGCTTCGCACCAAAAGGTACCTGTCATTGCCCCTTTCATCGTCAAGCAAGTGAAAAACTTTTAGTAAGGAAATCCTGTTTCTTGTCTCCTCACTTCTTATCTAGCTCCAAGCAAGCGAGACGTTAACGCTTTTAGAGCGTTCTTGTTTTCTTTTGTTTCTTTCTTGGAGAGAAAGAAACCAAAAACTAAAAACTAGACGACCATCGGTCTTTTCTCCGTGCACTTTTCACTTTCCGTTTCAAGCCTGTTAAAAACTGTATGCGATAAATTGAAAAATTAATGAAAGAGCTCTCCGCCTCGTGCTTAAAGAAACTTGTGACTGTCTTATTATAAGATCAAAGAAGCAACATTTCCTCAACCCTAAAGAAATTACAGCCGCAAAGAGCTACAACTTCAAGTAGCCGGGGTACATTTATCGTGGCAAAGACAAGCTATTAAACTATTTCTAAGGTCAACTCTAGCTTCAAGGCAAAGATTCGTATATTTTATTTTATTTCTGCTAAGCATTATTATTCATTTATCTTTTTTTTAAATCTATATCCCTAGGTGCTACGCTTTATAAAGCATATGTGGCGCCAGGAGAAGAAAATTGTCGCTTTTCGAACCCACAAGCTCGAAAGGCGTTTACTTGAGAAAGGAAAGTCGCCTTTGCCTGCGGAGAGGGTCCGCCAGTCGATCAAAGAGTATAATATTGGTAGGTGCGAGAATATATAGCAATATGAACTTATGAGGCCCACCAGGGCGAGATGAACTCCTCCAGACGAAAAACAATGTAGCATGGTCGTAGAAGTAGGGGGACTAGGAAGGCCTGTCCCTTCTGTGAATGTGCCCTTCCGTGCTTTTGCCACCCACACATAAACGTTTTTGGGGGAAAAATCTATTTAAGCAGTCTAAAAAATATTTTAAAAGTGTTAATTCCAGTTGACCAGTCCTGCTGTTTATTTAGTTAGCTTCATTCCTACAGGAGCTTGTGTAGTAACCCAAAACCGGCTTCATTGTTGGTGTCTCCGTGACATATTATGCCCATGAACTATTATAAATCGTTTAATATACTTAATCATGATTTAGCTATGTAGATTTTTCCTTATTCCGTTTAGAAGGTATTACTCAATGCTACATCACCATCGTACATTGTTTTTTGTTAAATATACCGTAAAATTCCAAAAATAAGCCCAGGAGGTTATATTTTTCAGTCATGTTTGGTATTTTGTTTTATTTTCAGGCTCAAAAAAGAAAGAGCAACCGCTTTTTTTAACCCCCTCAGGGTTAAAACCGAGAAGCTGTATTCACATCAAGGGGGAGTTTCTAAACCCGGAAACTCTTTTTAAGCTGGACAAAGGTAATTTATGTAAAAGAAAGGCTTATTTCCAGCGGCAGACAAATCTTCAGTGAAGAGCGTGCGTGAAGGTAACGTGTCATGGTCGGTTTACGCGCCCGAAGCAAATCGTTTTAATTCATTTCTTAGAATGCTAGAAAATGCAATTTCATCGAAAAAAAAAACACACACACACAAAAAAATAGCCACAAGAGCCTGTTTGAAAAATTATCGAAAAAGACATGAAAATATATGGAACTAAAGTATCTTGACCAGCTACGAAAGTAGCCTGAAATTCATCCGATTGCTTCGAGTCGTTTTCTCCTCTCAACAACTGAGGGAGTAATAACGACTCGAAGTAATCGGATGAAATTCAGGCTACTACGAAAGAAGACAAGTGTTGTTTTTTCATGATTGGTCATGATTGCGAAGCCACTTGCCGATAGATAACTGCGGCTTGTTTATCCGACATGAAACTATAAATCACAAGCAACCAGCTACAATTACAAGCTCAGTATAGCGTCTTTTCTCGTTCAGCAAAACTAGCCGGTGGCTTCAAACAACTTCATAACAAGCGACTGAGGTAATAGTTTTTCTCCGTTGTTCTTACTTTTGTAACTGCACCGAAAATCCAAATTCACAGTAATTTCGACGGCTGTCACTTAAAAATTCTTTTTCTTCACATTATCTGCCAGGTTCTTTTAGTCCAACGAACTCCCTAAGAGATTGGGCCGCCCGTGCATACACAAGTGTATTTTGCAATCAAATTTCTATCCTTCTTTCAGGATCTGATTCAGGCGTCCCAGGCCGAAGCACCGGCGCCACGGCCAGCAAAGGCAAAGTATGTCAAATGCATGAAATTCGCGGAAGCAGTTCTTTTCTTCTCTTTCAGGAGAAGTAAATTATACAGACTCATAATATGACCTTTAAAATTACATTAATCGCCGCTGAAAAGTAACTTTATGGTTTTCATGGAATCGGGTGAAACCACCAACTGTCGTCGTGTAAAGTTGCCCAATCAAACGACATTTTTGCCTCTAAAGGGGAGAGGTCGGCAATGCCATGTCTATCTCTTTAAGCGAGATAAAGCGAAACAATTCATTTTATAGTTTTGTAAGTAGGCTTTTCATGAGAAAAATTGACGAACATTGTTCTGACCAGCTAGCTTAATTGGTGATGCATCCTTTTCTCTTTTGTTTTCAACAACAGCTTCTGAAGCTATCAGGGTAAAACGGGAGCTGCCAGCAAGTGAGGATGAAGGTAAATTATGGCAATGAGATGCAATGTCGGGGGAAGAGTACTTGATCACCGATATTTGCGTAGAGGTGAGCGGCTGATGGATATTTAATAATAGATTCCTAGTAGCTTGGGGGCATTAATTTGAGAGCGAGTGTCTATTAGATCATTTATGGTCTTTACGATATTCATAAATTATGTTCGAAAAGCATCGTTCTTTTTGGATGGGATCATTTGCAAGGATATTTAATTCATTTGGAGACATAAACGTCACTTCTATTTTGTAGAAGGAAAACCACATTTTTATATTCTATTAAAATTCATATCTTCCCTATTTTTATTCATTTATTTTGTATTTATATCAAACTGCAGTAAAATAAGCCTTTAGTGTGATAAATCCAATTCACTGAAAGAGCCATAAGCATTGTATTTATTTTCAACTAACTGTTTATATCCCAGATTCTATGTAAGTTTATTTGTCTCAATGGCATTCAATGTTAAACTCAATCGTTTTTACAAATATCTACCATACTTGCACGACCGTCCCACGGCACGATATATTACCATAGGTTTCCAACAATACAAAATGGATAAAATGTAATTCTTGCCGCAATTTTTTTTTCACGTCATATTTTCTGTTTTCGATCGCAGGAGAAGTGGCAAGACAGAGATTTGTGTCCCCAAGGAATGGGGGACGATTAAGACCGCAAAAATGTATTCATTAGTTCAACAATAAATTTAAGAGAAGAACTCTGAAAAAGATTGAGGAATGTCGTGCACTGATTACTATAGTAACGATTATGTACTATTACCAACATCAGTGAAATTACGTCTACTAAGTGATACTAAAGTAATACAGCACGAATGTAAAAGTACTAAGTACTAAGTACTTAGTACTAAGTGAAAGTAGATTATGATTTGTACTAGGATAAAGATAGTTGTTCAGTTAATAAAGGACATTATGTAGAAGGCAGTGAAAGTGTGAGTATCTCCTTGTCTCATGACAACTTAATACATTGGCAACGAGGATGAACTTGTAACTGCAGACCAAGCAGACGACGAACCTGAGCAGCCAGAATAGGCAGCACAACCAGAGAATACTGATCCGCCAGACCCGGCAAACGAAGCTGAGCCAGACGAGGTTGAACCAGACGACGTTTCAACAGGAATGGAACGGTCATTGCCTTCACCCACCGCATTCAACATTGATGCGACTGATCTGTACAGCAAGTGGAAACACTGAAGTAGTGCGTTTGAGATCTACTCGATAGCATCTGACCTACTGAAAAAGGAGGATGCAGTTCAGAGAGCCACGATGCTGTATTGCCTTCGCTCCCTGGCGAACACAAGAGCCTCAAAGAAGCCAAGACCGCCTTGAATGGGTACTTTGCCCCGAAACGGAACGTGGTAGCAGAACGCTACAAATTCAGGTCGAGAGCACAGACAGCAGACGAGTCGTTCGCCGTGTACCTGACGAGCCTTCGATAGCTGGTAAAATCCTGCGACTTTGGCACTTTGGAAGAGAAGACAAGAGACCAAATTGTCGAGAAGTGCTCTTTCCAAACCTTAAAGTAGAAACTGCTCCAGCAAGAAGACCTTGACCAGGCAAAAACCGTGAGAATTACGCGGAATGCAGAAACGGCCGTGCAAGAAGCGCGATTGCTGTCTCAAGGCACCAGAGAAAACCCAATACAGATCGACCACGTGCACGCTTCTCGGGGATCACAAGCAAAAACTTTCAGCTGCTACAGATGTGGTGGAACAGACGGACATGCTCCTGGCTAATGTGGCGCAATCAAGTCCAGGGTGTAATAAGTGCAAAAAAGTCGGACACTTGTAGAGGGTTTGCCGTTCAAAGTCCACAGCTGACCAAAGGAAAGGCAAGAAAGGAAAAGAAAAGAAACCACCCAAGAAAGTCGGAAGCTTAAATTCGAAATCTGGCACAGACTGTCTTGAAAACAGCTCAGGTGACGAGAGTGAAGAACCTGTGCTCTCCCTCAACAATGGTGATAGTTCCGTCACAGTGAGGATTAACGAACAAAGGATCAAAATGATCGTCGACAGTGGCAGTAAGTACGACATAATATCCTCAGAGTTGCACAAGACGCGATTTAAGAACTATGAACTGAGTCAAACTCAAAAGCGTTAGGTTCTGTTAATGTACTTAAAGTGTTCTATGTGGTAATTTTCCCCGACGAAATTAGTTCCTGTTAGTGCATGCTCAGATTCAATCTGAAATTCGATAGTTAAAAAATGTATCATATGTATCATGTATGTATTTTAGCCAGGCTTAACGATTTAATTGTTAGCTTTTGAAAAAACCTACGATAACAGCTGCAGTGAAGTCAGGAGCAGGACATAGAAAGTTTTTATTCAAATAATATTGCTGCCTCAGATCCATTTTATTTTTTAACATTCTATTTTTTGTCCACTTGTTATATTTCAATTTCATCTTATTATTTACACGTCGAGGAATATTTAAGAATGAAAGTTGCCGGCAACAAAACAAATATCGTCGCTATACGGCCAGGCATATTAAACGAAAAATTGCATCAACGGGGCATTAGCCCCATCAAACGCTTCAGCAGGGCGGTGGGGGCACACAAACTGGGTACCAGTTCATATTTTTTGATAGTCATATTTTGCATCCCAGTAAAGACCTCTTTACTATTGTTAATTTTGGTGGTAATATTATCTATGAGTTATTTTTTCTTCACTATTCCATTTATGGCCGTACTATTAATTTTGGACAAAGCGGGATTTGCGATCCACGCGACACGTAACTCTGAGAGTTATGGGTCGCGCAACTGTTGACGATTCAACCTTTGAAAACCAGTCTCAAATCCCGCACTATTTAGTTTGATACTCATCGACCTATCATTTAACCATGTGTATGTATGTATGACTGTATGCGTGAAGTGATGTATGCAGGGGGCTTCCTGGATATATTTAATTTTGTAATACTTTTTTCTGATCTGAATAACAGACAATGGAAGGCGAACGGTTCATGGAAGAGCTAGAGAAGAAATTGGACAGAGCGACGGAGGGGAGTGAACAGAAGGAGGTGATGTCATTAAAGGCCAAACTAAAATACACATACAACAACGAAAAAACATCCAAGGCATTTTCAAACTTTAATCAACGGAAATGACTTAGTAAATTCGCTTTTTCAGAGTGTATCATGTATGTATTTTCGCCAGGCTGAACGTTTTAATTGTAAGCTTTTGAAGAAACGACAACAGTCAGGAGCTGAGCATAGAAAGTTCACATTCAAAGACTACTGCTGTTTCAGATCCATGACATTTTTAACTTTCCTCTTTTTGTCCATATTTCAATTATATTTCAATTTATTTGCAGGTGGAGGAATTTTTTAGAATAAAAGTGGCCAACAAAGAGGATATAGTGGCGATACGGCCAGCGATCCTCAACAAAAAGGTGACTCAACGGCGCATTCATCATCATCATCATCGGTCGGCTGCAGAGCACGCGACTACGAGCTTCCTCCAGCCACAACGATCCTGTGCCAATTCAGACAGCTTGCCCGGGCCAATCATGTTGTCTGTGTCTCCCAAAAGGTGTTGAATGTATCTGAGAAACAGGGTTCGTTGCCTCCCTGGTTTTCTCTTCCCATGTGGTGGAATATACAGTGCGTACTCCTTGCATGGCTCATCATCAGGCATCCCGAGTATATGGCCCAGAAACCTCAGTTGGCGGGTTCTGACATTTTCTACTAGCGGCCGGGTAGTAGAAAATGTCAGGCCAAGCCATGCGTACACAGTAAGTAAGTGGGTAAGTGGGACATTCTACAACAAGCTCTGTATTACTTAGGAGATATAGAGCCTTTTCTTCGAGAAAATGAAGAATTATCCCCAGCAGTGCGTCGACATCTACTGGAAATCTTTGATGATCATCAAGATTTCCAAGACCTACGTCTTGAGCTTGCTGCAGTTGTAGATGCCGGTGTTCACTTTGTAAGTGCAACCTACTACCTTGAAGGGGACACACCGTTGATATTTACCTGCTACTAACGTCTCTGTTCTGTTGCAAGTGCGGTGGCAGTTGAGCATTACCCCTATACTACAGCATTTGCTCGTGAAATAGCTGGTGGAAATGCTGTCACATACAACCAGCATATGACACAGGCTAAAGCCTGTATTCAGCCAGGGCTTCAATTCTATCAGCAGAAATTTAGTGTTCAATTTCGCGACACAGTCCGTGCTTTTAAGGTAGCACGGCTCTGTTGTCCTATGCAAGTTCAACATCTCCACCCAACGGCTGCCTCCTTGGAGGAATTCAGAAACTTTCCATTTCTGGATAATGACAACATCATTGCCAACTTGGCCAGAGAGCTACCTGACTACCTTGCTGCCGCTGATGGTGTTGTCATGGAAGATGAGGAAGAGAAGCTTGCATGGTGGGCAGCCAACAGTGTCAGACTTCCACATTGGGCAAGTCTAGTGAAGAAGTTGTTACTTATTCAACCAAGTTTAGCATAGACTTTTGACGCTGAGGCTTGGTTGATTAATACAGTATCATTTATACGGGGAAGGGGAGGCGGTTTAAAAGAGAGGAGGGCTTGTATAACTTTCTTCCCCGGAAAAGGAAAGGCTTGTCGGAGGAGGGTTATTTAGAAAGAAGAATGAATGACGTCATCAGTCACGTGACCATTGTCTTCTAACCTTTTTTGCTATGACAAGATTTTGTTATTGAGTTGAAAACAATAGCATATTTGAGGTTTTGTTGTGTGGGACATAAAACTGAAATAACCAGCGACTTCGGGCACTTAAAATTGACGGGGGACACGGTTGGAAATAAGTATGAGCGAAAAAGTCGGAAGACCAGGCCTAGGACAGTAGATAGTTGACGTTTCGCCACACAGCAGCGAACATTTACAGGAAAGTAATGTTTTACCTGATAATATTTTGACGACCAAAAGAGGAACATGACGTCATCAATCACGTGACCAGAACGTCTTAAATATTTTAGTTCGTGTTTAAAGTACAGGCATTTGTCGTCATCAACTGGCAAGTTTTTGTTGTTTTTTTTCCCTACAAATCCTTACAATGTATTGCGTCTTAGTAATTATACCTTCTTTGTCAAAGAAGAAGAAAACGACCACTGAGCTGAAAGTTTAGGAATTCCTTAAATTGACCGATGTTGCAAGGTTGGAGCTTTGGGCAATGTGGATAAGTCTTTAAAAACATTAAAATGCGTAAAACGTTCAATTATAACATGTCATCATACGGGTTTACCACTTTTTCTAGGGAACACGACAATGTTTCCCTTTTTTCACCCGCTAGACGTAAGAATGAGGAAGACAGAAGGTAAGGATATGTAATCTAACATTACTTACGTAGATTCGAGCGAAAACATTTTTAGAGTTAAATGCGTCAAGATTTCAATTATAACATGTCATCATATCAGCTTACCACTTTTTCTCGGGAGGACAACTACAATGGTTCCTTAATGGTAGAAATTCTTTTTTTTTTCAGCCGCTTGACGTAAGGATGAGGAAGGTAAGGATATTATGTAATATAACATTCCTTCCGTAGATTCGAGGAAAACGTTTTTAGAGTTAGAGGTAAATTAGAAGAAGTTGGAGGTCATGCAGTCACAGATAAAAGACAAACCCAAACAGCTGCATAACCGGGGCCAGAAATTGCATAAATTGATGGATGTTGCAAGTTTAAATCGAAAAGGAGACTTGCCTCTGAGGCCTTGGAAGAATCCTTCTTCAACAAAACTATTTCTTTGCCGAAATAAAAGTTCAACGTGTGTGAAAACAAGGAGAATTTTATAAAGCCAAAAAAGATCCATATACAGCTCCTTTGAACTAGCAGTCTCTTGGCAATAACAACAAACAAGACCAGTTGAAGCAAGAGAAGGAACCGGTAAAGTACACAGTTATACAATCCCTGAATTTGCTTTTAGTTAGAACCTTGACATAAAAAAGTAACTCACTTAAGGCAGATTTAACCCACAATAACAACAACACCAACAGCAACTCAACAACAGGAATATCCATTACGTGTTTCCCTTTCTCTTGTAATTCAATTTACAGGTGGGGGAGTTTAACAGGCACCAAATAAAAAACCGCGATGATATTGTAGACTTGAGGCCAAACATTTTTAACGAAAAATTAGTTTCAATTGGATTAATACCGATCAAAAACCTCCAGAAGTCGGTGCAGACAAAGATCTAAGACTGTATGAGTACAACTACCGGTTCATATTTTTTGATAGTCATATTTTGCATCCCAGTAATGACCTTTTACTATCATTAATGTTGGTGGTAATATTATCTACGAGTTGTTTTTCCTGCACTACTCATTTATGGCTGTAATATTAATTTTTGGTAGAAATATTCTCTGCTTGTTATAGTTCTTTTCCTATTGCATTTTTAGTGGTAACATTAATTTTGGTAGAAGTATTAAATAAATATTAAATATCAAATAAAATAATAGTAAATATTTTGAATAGTAATTTAACATCATATTAAGCAGTATATCCTGAAATTTTAGTAGCCATGTTTTCTATTAGTTATTATAACGTGGCCATTGTCACATGTAGAATGGAGCACGCGCTCAAAGTTAGAAATCGGTCTGAAGTATTTTCTAAGTTATCAGTCTAATAACAGCAGTCCAGGTGGATTCGACGTTAATGACTGTAATTAGCGGTAGAATCCGGGATCAGATACGTTATAGATTTTCAAATAACAGAACAGAAATCAAATCTCTGTTCTTACCTTACTGAAAATTAAAAGGATCATGCCTTCATGAGTAGCACTTATCACTTTTTCCTCAAGGCTGAGACGTCAAACAAATGGACAAAGCGAGATTGGCGATCCACGCGACACGCACTTCTGGGTGTTATGGGTTTCTTCTCCATGATTGTATTTAAAGATGGCATAAGGCATCAGTTGTAACAAGCGACGATTCGGCCCTTAAATATCAGTCTCAAATTCCGCAGTATTTAGTTTAATACTCATGGACCTATCATTTGACCACTGATCCGCATGGCGCCTGAAGTATTGTATTGTAGTTTTTGGCTTTAACAAGAGAGACTCGATCTCTCTTGGCCTTATAATACTCGACCCTTTCCGTTGTCACTGACCGCGATGTTTCGTTACATAAGTTTTCTACAGATAGTGCCAAGCAAACAATTGGCAATAGAAAACAAACGTTTTGAAAAAACAAGGTACACTCCCGGTACACTGAGTGATACAAACTATTAAATAATTTAAATTTCCTCTCTGGAATATAATTATCCTCGTAGTACACGACGTTACGTGTGCATGCTTCGCACCAAAGGTACCTGTCATTGCCCTTTTCTTCGTGCAGACTATTCATTGCCAGTAAGTTCATGTCCTCCCAGAGGACTATTTTATTTCTCTTGCAATGATGTAATTTCTCTCGATTTTCGTTTATTTATACAAAACTCAATCATCGTCAGGGAAGTGAAAAACTTTTAGTAAGGAAATCCTGTTTCTTGTCTCCTCACTTCTTATCTAGCTCCAAGCAAGCGAGACTTTAACGCTTTTAGAGCGCTCTTGTTTTCTTTTGTTTCTTGTGGTTTCTTTCTTGGAGAGAAAGAAACCAAAAACTAAAAACTAGACGACCATCGGTCTTTTCTCCGTGCGCTTTTCACTTTCTGTTTCAAGCCTGTTAAAAACTGTATGCGATAAATTGAAAAATTAATGA